>CM053585.1:467998697-468017124 GCA_028646515.1 Pseudochirops corinnae
AATTTTATTTTAGACTCAAATGCCAGAACAGAAATACAGAATAGAGAAAAGAAACAAAAACACATCATACACTTAAATATTGAAACCTAAATACAAAATAAAAACAAAAAAAGCATATCATGCACATAGCAGAACACGAGAGGATTCAAAATATATAACAAGAAAGCCTGTATGATAAACAATACACTTTGTGTTGAGAACTATCCATCATTTCTTTGTTTCCTTGTAAGTTTTCTTTTGTTCTCTGTTGTACACCTTGTTCTTTCCCCCTGCCTTCTCCCTTTAACCCCTCCCTCCCCATGATTCAGTTTGGATATGTTTCTCTGTAGTTATAGATATACACATAACATATACATATATGCATACATATATGGACATATACTTTCCCAAACAAATTCTACTCCTGATCTTTGTTTTCATGTTTGTGCATATATCTTGTTTCCTATCCCTCCTGCCTCTTTTACTTTACTTCTACCCACTACTTTGCCCTCCTATTACTTACCTACCCCCTTCCGAGGATCCCCTATCCTCCCATTCTCATAAATCTAAACATCCGTCTATACCCCCTTTTACCTATACCCTCAATCTTCCCTCTTAAAATCCCTCCCTTGTCTTCTCCCCTCCCTATGCCCTTACTGTTTTATTTCTTCTGAATTTAGAAGACTTTTATACTCTTCTAAATATATATGTATTGTTCCCTCTTAAACCAATGAAAGTAGGTTACCAGAACTATCAGTCCTCCTCCTCCATCTAATTCCTCTGTTTCAATTCTTCTTGTACCTCATTTGTATAAAATAATTATTCTTTTTAGCTGTTCCCAAATGGTTTTACTTTATAAATTCATATCATACTCAGGTTTACCTTAATCTTTCTTATGAGTTACCCAATTATTAATAAAATATTAGCCATATGTTTTGCATTTCTAAAAAAGTAAATGGTCTATCCTCATTGAATCCCTTGTAATCAGTCTTTGGTATGTCCCTTATGCTTATTTTGACTCTTGTGTGTCAAATCTTCTATTAAGTTCAGGTTTTTTTTTTTAAACACAATCTTGAAAGTCTGACAGTTGATCAGATGTCCATTTTTTCCATTCATGATTATGCCTAACTTTGCTGGGTATAATATTTTTCAATAGAAGCCCTAGTTCTTTTGCTCTTTGATATATAGTGTTCTAAGACCTGTGATTCTTTAAGATTTCTGTTGCTACATCTTACATGATTCTAATTGTGGCACCATCATATTTAATTTGTTTTATTTTTGTGGTTTTTAATATTTTATCCTTGAGCTGGGGAATTGGAATTGGACTATGATATTCTTATACATTTTCCTCATAGGATCTCTTTTAAGTGCTGATAGATTTTTTTTTTTCTTTTTCTACTTTCCTCCCTTGTTCTAATACTTCCGGATAATTTTCTTCAATTATTTCTCATAATAGATTAATTTTTGTAATCTCCTCTAGCCCTGGGGTTTGGGGGATGGTGCCTCTTGCCCCAGATCTATAGTTTTCCCCTCTAACCGGAATGAAAGTCAAACCTCCAACCTTCCATAAGTGCTCACAGCCAGGACCTTTATATTCCACACCTTCTGCACTCACTGGGCAGGTGCTCTTTCCTTCTCTCCCCCACCCCCTTCACAGCCAGTTGGGTCTCATGTTTTTACTTAGCACAGGTTCCCTCAATCTTCCCTGATTCAGAGCCCACCTCCCTTCACTGTCCTGGGGGTAAAAGTTCCTGTGGCTGATGCTGAAGCAGCTTCCCAAACCAACTACCCCCAGGGTTTGCTGCTTATTGTTAAAGCAGACCCTAGCCTGGAGATATTTACTGTTCACAGGGACCAAACCTCTTCCTGGAATTTTTCCTCTGATCTTCTCAAATTGCCCCTATTCTTATTTATTTTAATCTGGACTTTTATTCACCTTTAGGTAACATTTTATCTCTTTTGTGGGGAAAATTTTGGAATTTTCTGATCCACTTCCCCATCTTCCTAGAATCCTCTTGGATGAACTGCTTTAATGCAATTTTCTCCGATAAAATCATATCAGTTTCTGAAGTGAAATATTTTTTTTGAAAATCTCTTGCCTTCATTAGCTATGGCTGACACACCTGCTCAAGGGGTTGCTAGGCTTCCTGAACACCAAGATGACTCCTAGGTTGATGACTGGGAGTCCTAGGCTGGAAGCATTGCTGTTCTAAAGATAAAGCTGTTCTGGAGCTAAGAAGATCTGAGTTTAAGTCTCTCCTCTGTTCTATACAAGCTGCATGACCCTGGGAAATTGACTTAACCTTTCAATTCTCTGGGCAATTCACACGAATATAAATTGCAGAGGTGGTGACTTGTATTAGTAGAAGAATTTCTTAACTAGAAATTTCCTACATCAAATAAATCACTGGTCTAGTGTTTCTCCCTTCTGCTACAGAATTTGGGATTAAAATGAGCGGCCTCAGGAGGTAAGTGGGTTCCTCAGTATTAGAAATGTTTAAGCTGATTGTAGGAAAATACGTGTTTAGGTGAAACAGATTGTATATCTTTTGCAGCAGAATAGCTCCAGTAACCAACTGGAGATGTTTGGCTATCATAAAGGGGTATGGAGTAGCTGGATGAAGGATTGCCAGTACTAAAGTTGAATCTGCTTTTCGTCTCATTGGAATAATAATGACAACATTTTTATTAATAGTTCACACTTATATATATGACATGTTATGGGATCCAAAGCATTGTCTTCATAATGATCACGTGAGGCATGAACATAGTATTGTTACCTTGTGATTAAATGAATCTGAAGCTTGCTTAAGTAACTGGGTAATGGCACACCTTAGAAAATATTGGAACTGGAATGGGATGCTCTATCCTCAGGCTTTATGTAGTACTATTTCCCAACTAAACATTGTTTAGTGATTCCTAATGCTTTTTGTTTTATGAACTCCTTTAAACAAAAACAAGAAAATGCTGTGAACCTCTAGAGTAATTTAACATATTGTTCTTAATATTATATTAGATTTATTAAATGCTTACAATAATTAGAATAACTCTTGTCCCCAAAAGCTCTGAATGAAAATTTATATTATATAATTGTAATTATGTGACATAATTTTTTTCTGCCTATAGCTGTAAAAACTCAGCATAAAATTATAAAAGTAATTATGGAATAACTATCAATATTTTACATGGAACATTTTGCAAAAATGAAGAGAGGTAATGCAGTAAATCTTCATATGCTTATTGTTAACTGCAAGATTTCATATTATATTTCTGTTTTTAAAATTTTGTTGAATAACAATATTATTTTAATGAAAATTACAACTTGTAGGTGCTTAACATAATAATCATATATAAATTTAATTTAGATGCTGGGCTTTTTTACTTGAACGAAAGTTTGCAGTATTTGTCTCAAAACTAAGCACCATCTTAAATCTGAATCTACATCAAATTTATTTCTGTAACCTGATTTTAAAAGTGTAAAGTGAAAATGCTCACATACAAATACATGGTAGAAAATGGCAGGATAATTTTAGAAGTTCTCTTGCAAAAAGATTGAAATTAATTTTTTGTTTCTGGCCACCTAAATAATCCATAAAAATGAATAGTTTTGTTGTTGTCGTCACTCTTCAGGTCTTCCTTTGGGATTTTCTTGGCAGAGATACTGGAATGGTTTGCCATTTCCTTCTCCAGCTCATTTTCTAGATAAGAAATGTAAGGCAATTGTAAGGTTAAGTGCTTTGCCCAGGTTCACACAGCTAGTAAATGGCTGAGACCAGATTTGAACTCGAGGAGGTGAATCTTCCTGACTATAGGCCTGGCATTCTCTCCACTGTGTCACCTACCTGTCCCACAGAATATTTATTTACTTTTCTAACAGATAATGACAGTGACTGAATTAAATGAAAAAATAGTATACTTGAAAATATACTAATGAATGAAATGAAAGTATGGTAATATGGAATGAAAATATCCTAAAATTCAATTGCATTTTGTTCTTTCATTTTAGCAATATTTACATATAAACTAACCTTGTCAGGAAAAAAATTCTCTTTAGATGCCTTTTCTTTTACCGCTGGTACACCTGCTATATTCTCACAGTACTGAAGTACTGAGCAGGGTTGACAAATAGTTCATTTGAAAATCTTCCAAACAGAAGAATAATAACATAAGTGAAGGATAAGTTGAAATAGGAAAACAATCCTAATATTGTAATTAGAGGCAAAATAAGGTTTATTTCTGAAAGGTCTTTGTGATGGTTCATGATAGTTTCAAAATGGCTTATAATTTGCATGCCTAGTAATCCGTAAGATTTCCCAATAGCCCTGATGTATGTGCTACGTGAACATGAAGGTTCCTACCATCTTGATCATGATTCCATAGCTGATGTCTGATTAGAGGGTATCAGAGAGGAATGAGGGAACAATTCTGGTCTAATGTACAGAATGCAAATGAGAAGATGTGCATGTGTCTGACCATCCATTAGAAATTGGTTTGCATTCAAATGTCAAATATTTGCAGCATTTAAGAAATCATTTGATAATATGTTAAGAAACAGCAACAACATATTGCACTTAGCCAGCAGCAGTCAGCTTGATGTAATTGTTGTACAAACATCAAATTCATTCTGCATGTGATCATCGTGCTTCAAACATGCACATGCTTTCGTAGTTATAGAGGAAAAATATGTTCATAACATAATTAGGCTTTTATTTACTGTTTAAAGCTATAGTAAATAAATTTTAACATTAACCCTTTGGACCATGGCTGTGAACTCCAAGAGGTTCTTGAACTGCTAAATGAGAATCACTGCCTTATAGTTTCCCATGATGAGACCCTCATTTGGATATGCAAATTCCAGTTAGTTAAATCAATCCAATTATTTGGGAGGTGCATAGTTCAAAAGATATTATTTCTCATCTGTAAAATGAGTAGTGAATCATACATTCTCCAAGCTCCTTTCTTACTCTCATATTATGCAGTTTTATGATTCTACATCCTGACTTTAGAAAACCTGAATTACTTATGATTTACCTATTTGGCCTTTTGCGTTATTGTCTTTAGACTCATTTTTTCAGGGTACTAAATTTTGCATTACTGTCCTAAAGCCATGAGAACTTACCCAGTCTACCTGTAGAATATAGTCAGATTTTCATTAGAAAAATTGATTAATTCTGATTATTCCACATCCATCACAGAGATTGCAGCTGTCTTAACATTTTCTAAATGCTCAATTTTATAGGAACAAATGTGCTTGTGTAGGAAGGGGCAGCTTCCCGTGAGTTCCTTTAGAAACTGTTACTCCATTTAATTAAAAACATTTACTTACACGTTTACTTCCTGCTGCTTGCCTTACTCCCATTAGAGAGCTTTAAAATGTTTTCCTTTTCCAATTGTATCCCTTTGCACACTGTTTGTCCAATATTGATTCTCCTCTATGATGTGGTTTGAATGCAGCTGACGGCTGTTTTGTTTCACAACTTTGATTCATGCAGCTCCTGCTGCTGCCAAAGTATTTCTTTGTGTACTAGCTTCATCAATTGACCTCAGCACAACTCTGGGAACAGTATTTGTTTAATGGCTGCAGCTGGGAGAGCGCAGAACATCTTTTTCATATTACACATTGTGCTTCTATAGACTTTTCATCTGAAATCTCAAAGTACTTTGCAAATGTCTTAATTAAAGTCACACAACATCCCAGTTGAAGAAGGTATAATTATCTACACCTTAAAGACATAGCAATCAAGGAAAAGGGATTTGCCCAAGGTCAGATAAGGAATTGTTAGTTACTCCATGTTACAGCATATAGTGATCACTCGTCTCTTTTGCCTTGGTATAAAAATTATTGGTGATTACATCCATCCCTTTCTCCTAACTTCTGTTACACCTCTTTCTCTTCTGAGTAATGGCCTTACTTCAGGACTAGCAATTCCTTTACCTGACTAATTGATACCATCTCCTCCTCTCCTCAAACTTTAATGTCTAAACTCACTCTTACATTGTATGTCATTTAAGCTTTTTACTCAGATTTCTTCTGAGTGTGTTCAAACACGCATATGTCTTTTTCCCCTCCACCATACTAAACACACAAACAAACAAATCATATATTGTAAAGACCTTGCCTTTGCTTCCTTTCTTGCTTTTACATTTATATTCCAACTCATTGAATATGCTGTTCATTTCCTCTGCTTCTATTTCTTCTCTTCTAGAGCTGTCTTTGGCTACATCTAAGGTGGATCCTTTCTTCTTTGTTATACTAAGGCTATGCTCCTAGTTATAACCAAAGAGTTACACATAATTTAACAAAACAAATGAAACCCTTCTCTATATTGCCTTGGCAATCCCCTGGTGATAGTAATTTCCTCTTGGAATTCTTCTCTGGTCTTGAATTTTATGGCAACATTAAATATGAGTTTTCCTCATATTTCTCATTACTATTTTCATACCTCCACTTCATATCTCCACTCTGGATTTCCTTCCCTCTTTAATGTAAGGATGCAAAGATGTTAGAGTCAAAGGAACTATCATAGCCAAGATCTTTCTTACAACTACTTCAATATAGATCAAGGAAGAACAACAGACTAAGTAAGGATCAGGAAATCCAAGGAAAAATCATTGCAAACCATTTTCTCACACTTTCTTTTTCTAAGTTCATATTTCCTCGTGGTTTCTCTTTTTAATTGTCCATGATTTCTGCTATTCCCTTCCCCTCCCCTCACCCCATGCTATCTCTCTTTCCTAAATATCTTCCTTCATCCGGTCCCTGGTATCTATTGTCATCAGAACTGCTCTATGTAGATTGATTTCTGCCAATTCTAATTCAGTGGTCAGTTAGTTAACAAGCATTTATTAAGTACCTACTATGTGCTAGGCACTATGCTGAGCACTAGAGGGTACAAATAAAGGCAAAAAAATCCCCCAAACTAGTCCATGCTCTCAAGGAGCTCACAGTTTAATGGGAAAGAAAGCATGAAAACAAATATATATTAAAATATAAATACAAGATAAATCTGGGATAATCAATAAAGGGAAGATGATAGCATTAATGGGCATCAGGAGAGATTGGACTTTAAGGCTTTGAAGTAACCCTAGGCAGACAGAAGACAGAAATGAAGAGAGAGAGAATTCCAGGCATGGTGAAAACCCACTGAACATAGCCAGAGTCTGAAAATAGAGTGTCTTTTGATGAGGAAAAGCAAACAGGCCAATGTTGTTGGATCCCTGGGTATATATGAGTAAATGAAATTTAAAAAGAGACCAGAACAGCAGGAGGGGGCCAGGTTTTATAGGGCTTGAAAGCCAAACAGAAAATTTTATATTTGACCTTGGAGGTGATAGAGAGCCCTTGGAGCTTACTGAATTGTGAGAGACATAGTCAGATTTGAGCTTTAGGAAGATTAATTCATCAGCTGAGCGGAGGACAGACTAAAATAGAGAAAGACTTAAGACAGGAAGTCCAACCAGCTGGCTATTGCAACAGTACAGGATTGAGATCATGAGGACCTGTATCAGGGTAGTTGCAATAGCAGAAAGAAGGGGGTACATGTGAGAGACGTCACAAAGGTAAAATCAACAGGATTTAGCAACATATTGGATATGGGAGTAAGAGAGAGTGAATAGTTAAGGATGCCACCTAGGTTGGGAGCATAAGTGACCAAATGGATGATGATACCCTTGACAGTTATAAGTTTGGAATAGGGAAGGATTTTGTGGAAAAGATAATGAATTCAACTTTGAACTTGTTGAGTTTAAAATGTCTATAGGACATACAGTTTGAGTATGTAATAAGCAGATGGAGATGTTAGATTAGAGGTTTGGATAACTAGGACAGAGTCCTCGGGGATTATCTAACATTAGTGGATGTATCCTACACAATGATCCAGCGAAGGAGATTGAGAAAGAACAAATAGGCAGAAGGAGTACAGGGAGAGTAATATTATTGCAAATTTAGAGAAGAGAGGATATCATGGAGAAGAGGGTGATCAACATTGTCAAAAATTGCAAAGGGAACAAGGATGAAAGCCAAGGAAAGACCATCAGATTTGACAAACAAAATCACTGGTTACTCGGAAGTGAGCAGTTTTCATTGAATGATGAGGTTAGAAGTCAGACTGTTGAAAGTTAAAAAGAGAGGTAGAGAAAAGGAAACAAGATAACTATTTATAGACAACCTTCTCAAGAAGTTTATCCACAATACACAGAAGAGATGCAGTGTGATTTCTAGGTTTCTATTTTTGTTTTGAGAGTGAGGGAGACATGAAGATATGAGTATGTTTGTAGTTAATCAGGAAGCAGTGAGTAGACAAAGACAGATTGAAGATAAATGAAAGGGTGTGGATGGTGGAGGTAGCAATTAATTGAAGAAGACATGATAGATGGGGGATCACTTGTACACTTAGAGTGGTTTCCTTTGATAAAGAGAAGGTTCACCTCTTCATGAGGCAGGGAGGAAGATAGAAGTAGAGACTTATTTCATTCAAATTCTTCTCTCATGTCATGGATCAGCAACAATCAAAATCCTGCCTGTGTACCCCTCGGTGTTCCCAACACCATTTAAGGATGTTTATGAGATCAAAATTATTTTCATAGCAATATTAACATTATAATTTATAATATAGTAAAGATCAATAAGTATAACATTCAAAGCTGATCAATAATTTTTAAGAATGTAAAGGTATCCAAAAACCAAAAAGTTTGAGAAAGACTGCCATAGATAATTCTGTTATAGTCACTTCAGTGAAACATTTATATTTCTTTTGTCCTTTTTGAAGTTATCTTTTAATATGATAAAACTTCCAACTTAGTCTAAAACATCCTTTCCCTACTTTATAACTGTCAACTTAATTTCACTTCCTCAACAATGCTTTCTCTGAAAAGCAAAGTTCATTTTCCAATCCTCTAGCAAAATTTCTGATTAACTTTTCCTCCTGATAGAGGTCTTTCTGACTGAGACCAACTCTTTATCCAGTAATGTGTACTTTATGGATAATATATAAGACTAGGGCCTCTACTTTCCACCAGTCTTGAAGTCTTGCCAATTATTTGCTCTGTATCTCTTCTAAATGCTGTTTCATTGTATTTTTGTATTCATAAGCACTCTATATACAAATATTTATTAATATGTATATTTGGGATTGAGCCAAGTGGCAAGAGCAAGGATAAGAGATGGACAGCCTAAGTGCTGCATTGCTTCTCACTAAACCTACAAAAATCTAGAGAAATTCCTAAAGGGGTTGGATGAATCTTTTCTCTAGAATCTATGGGGGGAAGTAGATAAGAATTAAACAAATTAAAAATACATGATAGAGATGTCACTCAATAGAGAAGTACATACCCTCATTGGTGAGATTACATATACTTTGGCGTATTATGGTTTGCACAGGGTGTTTGGGTATGGATGCTGTAGTTAAATAGTATCCTAGTTACCATTCTTAGAGGAGAACAGAACTTAACAAATCAAAGCACTTGGCTTGTGGTTATATTTTTTATGCTAAAGTATAACTTAAGACCATTTACCTTTAATGTAGGAGTCATTATGTAAAATTCTTGTCTGAGTCCAGTACCTGCTATTCAGTGTATTATACGTGACATTAAAATGAATTTGTGAAATTAAACACATTTTAGCAGTTATAAATGGTCATTTATAGTTTTAGTGAATACATGCTATCTTCATTAAAATAAATGATTAGACTTAGCAACAGAGTTATATACAGAGCTCAGCCCACACTTCTCTATAGATATTAGCCCTTGCTGTTCTTTCACCATAATTTCTTACTTTTAAGAAGGGGAAAAGGAGAAGGAGAATTTATGAAAGTTCTACTACATGATAGGCTCTGTGCTAAGTGCTTTATGAATGTGTCTCAATTAATTTTCAGAAAAACTCTATGAAAAAGGTGCTAATATAAAAACCTGATTAGATACACAAGTCTAATGTTTGAGGAATCAAATTGTATTCTGAGTATGTGGAGAATAATTCTTTTTGTGTTTTCATTGAATAATTCAGTCTATTGTGGCAATGAGAGGGGACACTGATTGATTCCCCATTTTGAAAAGTTTGGAATCCCAAAGGATATGCCATGACATGAACTCAATCATTTTAGAATCATGTCAGTATATTAACTGTATTTCTTTTTCATGATCCTCTGGCTTTGTTTTTACACCTTATACTCAAATCAAAGAAGGGCATGGGCATAATTTAGGGCCCCTTTGCAGGCAAGCATGAGTGCTATTATCTTCTGAATATTCCTTGTTGCTTTTCTACAAACTGGAATTCTGAACCTGCAGAATGTGATTTTTATGTAGATCCACTGTTGTATGTCTTCTTCCTTTTCACCTTAACCTCTAGCCCCAGGAACATATTTAAGTAACAATGAAAATTTATCTGCCATATTAACAATAATCTGATATTTGCATAACACTTTAAGGTATACAAAGTACTTTACATATGTTAGCTAATTTGACTCACAGTCCAAATCTAAATTCTATATAGATAGGTCCTATGAATACTCTTATCACAACTTTATGTATAAGTAAACAATCTCAGAGATTTTAAGTAATTTGCTTATGGTCATGTAGAGAGAAAATTTGAACTCAGGTCTCTGTGACTCCAGCTCCAGCTTACCACCACAGAACCTCAGGTGGAAGTAATGTCAGAGGTTAATTAACTTAAATCAGTACCTAACTCCTGTTTCTAGCATTATCTTGCATGTGTTACTACAGCCTAGCTTGAAATTCACCGATAATGAGGAATATGCTACCTCTGGATTGTTTTAGAAAACTGTTAGGAAGTTTTTTCTTAATTTTTACACCAAGCTTTTACTTGCCTTTTTAAAATCCCTTCTTATTTTGTGTAGTTATGCCCTCTGAGAGGCAAGCAGATCTAATCAAATTCATTTTCTATAGCCCTTCAGAAACTGGAAGACAGCTATCATGTGTCCCTGCTAAGGTTTCTTTTCTCCAGGATAAGCATCCCCTCTACACTAGGTTACTGCTATGTAAAAGTTTCTTCTCGTCTTTCCTTCTTAATATTTGTAAAAAGTACTCAGCACATTACCTGACACATTGAGGGTACTATATAAATACTTATTCCCTGTCCTTTCCTTTTAGTTTTTAGCTTAAGGGGATGGTGGTGAGGATCATGCTGATGCTTTATGTCTATGAAGCTTCAGCCTTTCTCCTAATGCTTCTAAATCCTGTTACCTTCTAGAGAATCAAGAGTCATCTGACTGTGATGGGAAGCCTACCACAGGATAGCAGTAAAGTAATCAGGCAACAAAAGAAGTTGATTTGAAAGAAAGAAAGCTATTATTTAAACATCAATCCCTGAAGTGAGTTGTCTGGTAGTGATATTACTATTGTTTCTAATAGTAATAAGGAGTTGATTGGTGACATTTGAGAAGGATTTTATAATTACGTGATTCTTTCATGTAGGAACAGAGATATGAAGCTGGAAGGGAAGTCAGAGGCTACATAGTCCAACCCCTGTCCTCTCCCCCAACAGATAAAGAAACTGAGATCCAGCCAAGTTAAGTGACTTTCCCAAGTTTATGCAAAGTAATACACAGCAGAGTCAGAATTTGAACCTAGCTCCTCTGAGTGCAGAACTAATTCTTTTTCCACTGTCCCATTGTCGTTGTTTTTTAGTTGTTTCAATTGTGTCAGACTCTTTGTGACTTGACTCAGGGTGTTTTTGGCAATGATAATGGAGTGGTTTGACATTTCCTTTCCCAACTCATCTTACCTGTGATGAACTGAGGCAAATAGATTAACTGACTTGCCAGGATCACACAGCTAGTTAGTGTCTGAGGCTGGATTTGAACTCATAAAGACGACTCTTCCTGCCTCCAGGCCCAGCACTCAGGCAAAGTAATAGGCACCAGAGTCAGAGTCAGTTGTTTTACCACTGTGTCATACCTAATCTCGATACAAATTACCATTTTGTTCTCACAATGACTATAATAGGTAGGTGAGTGTAAATGTTAATGGGATGTAAGATCTTCCACACCCATTAATAGGCCTCATGTGGAGCCCATTAAGGGAAACTTGCTTAGGGGTGGATGGCTGATAGGAAGGCTTTCACACCTTTTGTGCCATGGGCCACTTGATAGACAGTATCAGGTATGTGTGGAGCCATAAGAGAAACCCGGCCAGGCGGGCAGTTCAGGATAGAACTCCCAACTCTGTTTATTGATACAATGAGCAAGGTTTTTATAGGGCAGTGAGACAAAGAAGGTAACTAACTATCTGCCACTATGTTTTCCATTACTGCTTTGTTTAGTTCCATGATGTCAGGCAAATCTTGAAAGCTATCATGTCCATTCTTTATCTAGTGTTCCTGTTTCGCACTGGATGGGCTGTACACTCCCTTGTACTTAGTTCCCTTTGTGTCCCTACTATCAGGGTGAGTAAGAATTCAGGGTGCCCTGTTCCCTGCATGTCACAGAAAGCAGTGAACCAGCATCTGGTTGGCCTAGGAGCAGCTGCAAGAAGCTGGCTGCTTCTACCAGCCTAATTGGAGTTGGCCCTCAACGTCTCCCCCTTTCTTTGCTAGTAACTTAACGCCATGAATTTCAGCAACAAAGGTGCTGAGGCTTCTGAACAAAAGGCGCAATATACATAGGAAGTAAGCACACAGGTCTAACAATGTAAAAATCATAGGTACAAATAAATAATACAATAATCAATACAGGTAAAATATGTAAAATCATAGACATCAAATTAAAAGGAGATCACTTTAACAGTGTTGATAATATTGAGTTAGCAATATTTCTGAATCAATTCTATAGAGTGATGATGATTTTGGATGTTTACTGATATAATTTGTAATATTTGAATCATGCCATGCACCAAATGCATGTATTTTGTCCCAAAAAGCATTAGAATTAGAGCTAATATATGGTAAAAGAGTTACATAAATATATGTATATTTATAATTACATCTAAGTAACAGTTGAGTTTTTAATGATTTTAACTCATTACCTAAATACAATATTAATTGTTCTAATACATTGATCTTATACAAAAGATCCTTATCTGTATCCTATTGTGTCTTAAAGGCTACAGAAACATTTTTTCTATAATTCATTAACATATTGTGCAGTTTGGATTTCTATTTAATAGAGGAATTGCAGACACGGTTGTTAAAATTATCAATAATATTACAAACCTTTCCCCCTTTCTTTTGAAGAAATCAGAATTTTTTTTTATTAGTTTTTGCTAATTTCTAGTTAGGCACTGAGTCAGGAGGGTTGCAATGCTTTCTGTCTCTGAGATGTGTATATATACTCTGAGTTGGTATTTTGCTTTGAGGGTGCACTTATGAGAAGGATCTTGTGATTCCCTGGTTGAGATTCTGAGTGACCATGTGTTCAGAGCTCCCTGACTAATCAGATGTAAAGCCTCTCTCAATCCAGGGATGTTTGTTAAGTAGATAACAATATTGCTTTGATTCAGGCAATCAGAGCCCTGTCTGGTCCTTATTTCTTTGTATTTTTTGCTTGTGTTTTCTCTGAATTTCAGGATGCTGACTTTTCCCTTGAACTAGTGAATGTAATTTAAAAAGATTGTTGATTCTTTAAACAGTTATCTTTCCTTGTGAAGCAGATCTAATAACCTGTGCTAGCAGCCATCCTGGGTACGCCAGTGTGGTTGTTGCTACAGTGAGTCAAGTATTATTCTAAATTCTACAAGTTTATAAAGATGAAATGATTTTCCCAAGTTCATACAGATAGATAGGAAGCAGGAATTCCAATATACATCTTGTGACTCCAAATGAAGTCCACTTTCCACTATACTATGTATATTAGACACAGCACATACAGGAAAGGCCAACTTATTGCCTTCTAATCTGTCATGAAGAATGGGGTCCTTTCATTACCTCAGATCACTAGGTTATACTTATTAAAATAAGCCAAATCTAGTTCAGGCTGGGTTAGTAGATTGAGGTTCAATATTGTAGTAACAAGAGATACTTGTAGTCCATCTAAAAGTTAATGAAAGGGAGATTACTTAGAAATTACTTAGAAAGAAAAGGACAATCAGAGAAAGGAGAAGAACACGGATTGAGGAGGAAATGTTAATTAAGTTGAATAAAGCTTCTTGGAATTGTTCATGCTGCTTATGTGTGGGCAGAAGCCTGATGGAGGGGTTTCCTTGTGTTCTGTCAGTTTCTTTAACTCAGGGACCAGAAAGCTACCTCAACAGCCTGAGCTTGAGGTAATTAAATCTCAAGGATAGTTTCAGTGCCTTTTAAGGAAAGCTATTCTAACCAAATAGGACCAGGATATTGCCCTCACCACAGCAGGAATATGACTAAGAAGCAATACCACCACAATCTGCATTACCATGTCATTTGAGGATATGAAGTCAAACTAGTGTAGCTCTGCACCTGTATCTCTTTGTTTCCACAGGAACATTTTGTTTTTAGCACCCATAGGACTCCCTAGGGCTACAAAGTTTCTCTGTTTCCTACATGTTTGATTCATTAGTGGTGTTCAGAAATTTGAGTCTGGGTCAGGGCAAGCTCTTCACTGAGGAGAGCGTGTTGAGAAAGTCTGGTCAGGGTCTCAGACTAGGAAATTGAGGGGTATACATACATACATGTGTATATTCAATGTGATACATGTACCTTATAGATATGAGATACATATGTACATACACATGCATATGTATACATACATACTTGTATATATATATATATATATATTGAATATATATATGTTGAAAAACCCAGATGTTGGTGCTTCTCTCTCTGCTAACTATGAATGTATTCCTTGGTCAGACAGTTGGATCTGTCTGTTGACCTATGCTAATGTCTCAGACAGAAGCCCTATCTGTTATATTTATTTCTCTGCTTGTATTTTCTCTATTTTCTTTGTATTTTCTCTGAAGTTCAGAGTGCTGACTTTTCCCCTGAACTAGTGAATGTAATTTAAAAAGATTGTTGACTCCTTAAATAGCTATCTTTCCTAGTAAAGCAGATCTAAGACTCTTTGCTAGCAGCCATCCTGGATATCCCAGTGTTGTTGTCACTACACATTTGTGTTTTAATCTTATTGAGACAATACTCAACTGTGTTGCCAGCAATTGTTGGTCATTTTTGACACCTCCAATCTAATCTACTCCTCTAATTTCACAGAGGTGGTAATTAAGGTAAGTAAGGTAATTAAGGTAATTAAAAAAGAAACAAAAAGGAATTTCCAAGGATCATGCAAGTACAAAGCATCAGAGCTGATACTCAACCCAAGTCTTTGGATTCTGAGTCCAATAACTTGTCATTAAGGTATGGAGTTTCTCTAGAGTTAAGAGAAGCTTATCTTTTATGCATATATAATTAATTGGTAGTTATACACAAGCAGAAAATTGTTGTTTCCTGGAAGGTCCTATAGTACAGTGGTTCTCAACCTGTGTGTCGCGACCCCTTTGGGGGTAAAATGGGGTCACCTAAGACCATCTGAAAACACATATTTCCGAAGGTCTTAGGAACCAAGACACCACTCCTCTATCTGTCTCCAGGCAGGTCTGCCCACAGGCAGATACGCCCACATACAAGTATTAAAGGGTCACGGCATTAGGAAAGTTGAGAACCACTGCTATAGTAGCTTTGTTAGTTTCCATATTTATTTGACATATGGATAAACTAGCATTCCTTTATATCTGTCTTGGAAATTCTCCTGATAAATGTAAATCATCTTTCTGATCCTTGACAATAACTTGTCTTATCTACTTATGGGATGACTGCTTACAAGCTAGATTGGCTCTACTCCTTCCCTACCTGTCAACCTGTTTCTCACTATGGGTAGTTAGAAAAGAGTCAAAATCTTTCTTCTAAAACAAATAATTTATTATACTCCTCATTAAAATATCTTGCTGAATTTTAAGGAGCTCTTTTCTAGAAGTAAAAAACAAATCCAAAAAGTATAAGTTGTAAATGGATGTGAGTGGAAAACATAGACTTGTAGACAAGAGGCTTGGGTTTGCATCCCAATTCAAGACTACTATTTGTTACCTTGAATTTCTCTTCTGTGAAATGGATTTAATCATTGTATTAGTTAATTTACAAGGTTGCAATAAGGAAATGTGTTCTATAAACCAGTGATGAGTGTTCTGCAATATTGCCTTACCTGTTCCCATATGGTTCTTCACATATTTCCCCGTACTCCAAAGAAAGCTGCTTTTGAAATGACTTCTACCTTTCCTTTTCCTTAGAAGATAATACACTTACCTTGCTAATAAGTGTGAACAATTGCCCAGTTGTAAAATTCTTCCTACTAGAAAAAGTTAAAGTGCTTGACACATAATAGACACTTAACAAATGCTTGTTGGTTAATTTATTGATTGAAAAGGTCAACACAAAAACAACAGAAGAAATATTCTTACATTCAATTTTTTATTATTTCTATTTTGATTATTCATTTATCTATGAATGGAAAGGACATCTGAAAAGTATATGCTACAGATCCAAGATTTTTGTCCCATAGGTGTTATATTAGATCACTTTTTATAGTTTTAGTTCATATTCCTAGTTTCTAAGAGGGAAAAATAATGCAATACCTCTTCAAGGACTCTGTCTTTCATTGTCTCCATCTAAGGATATTTTGTCCTTGTGTTTCTCAGTTCTCAGTAGCTGAAAAAATGACTTAATTGTCTGAGGCCACCCATTTTCCTATATTTAGAAAAAAATGTAGAATATTTTTACTGTCAGAAAGTTCTTTATTAAAAGAATCATCTCAGTTTAGACTTTGCTCTTCACCCAGGAGAAGTCTAGAGAATGAACTCTTAGAATCAATAGAGTAGAAGGTTTTCCTAGATGCCTCTCTGTCCTCTCCTCCCCACTGCAAAAGCTTATGAGACATTTTGAGGACAAGGACATGTCTGTGGTGTCCTCAGTACAGTCAGGAAACGAGGTCCTCACATTGGGTGAAGAAACCAAGTATTCGTACCATTAAATGAGTGTGATCCTCCTGTTCCACAGGGATGAAGTCTGACTAAAAAGGGGAAGGGCCTTTAAAATGATTACAGAAGATTTGGCCAGCTAAGTAATTCTGGAGTTTTCAGGATAAAAGTCCTCAGCATGCCTTGAGAAATTTCTTTAAGTTATCTCCTTAGAGTAATAGGTATCCTCTCTGATCAGTGGATCAGAATTGTCTAATTCTTTCCCAGACCTCCTGCCTAGGTATGTTTTGAATTCTGTGTTGTCCCTGATACAAGTTAGCTTTCCTAATTTGTGTCTGACTCAGGATTTCTTAACCTGGGGTTTGTAAATTTGTTTTTTTAAATAGATTTTGGCCTTCTGGGGTGGAGCCAAGATGGCAGCATAGAGGCAGCAAGGTGTCGCAACTCACACATAGCCACCTCAAATACCAATGAAATATGACTCTAAACAAATTTTAGGGCTCCAAAACTCACATAAAAATACAGAAAAACACATTTCCCACTGACAGCAGCTTGGCATGAAGGGCTCAGCACAGCATGCTGGGAGCCAAAACCAGCCCAGCCAGAAACCGAGGCTTGGCCTCAGGGCAGCCAGGAGGAGCCACAGCTGGAGCCTTCAGGAGAGTGCATCAATGGCAGCTGTGGCAGTTTTCAGAATTATCAAGCCATAAGAAACAGGGACTAAGTGAAAGGTCAGAGGATCTCAGTTAAATTTGGGAGAGAAAAGTGGTCTGGCCAAACTGCCTCCATGGCAAGGAAGTGGCAGAAGCAGCGGCCCTGCAGCCACTTCCACATGGCTGCTTCAGAGCTCCCAGCCTGCAGACTGCAGGGGGACCAAGCGATTGTTCAGAGGCTAAGTGCTCTTGCGTTGAGCAGCCTGGATCCAGATCATGGTCTTGGGTGGTGGTCCTGGGGTGTGTTTTCAGTGAGCCAAAGCTGGTAGGGGCTGCAGCAGCCTCCCAATAACTCTGGCAACTGCAAAAACCCCAGCGATTTGGGACAGAACTTTCCCCCTTGGAACCAGAGTTCCAAAGAGCTAAAAAATCAAGTAATTCACTGGCAATATGAGCAGGCAAAGGAAGCAAAGTAAGAAGAGCAACCGAACTCTAGAATCCTTTTTTGGGGACAAAAAGGATCAAAGTATGGAATGGGAGGAAGACAACACAGTCAACTCCCACACCAAAAGCTTCCAAGAAACATGAAGACTGTCTAAAAGCCATAGATAAACTTAAGAAGGATTTTGAAAACCAAATAAGAGAAGTGGAGGAAAAATTGGGAAGACAAATGAGAATGATGCAAGAAAATCATGAAAAGACAGTCAACAACCTGACAGAAGAAAATAACACCTTAAAAATAGATTAACTCAAATGGCAAAAGAGGTCCAAAAAGCCAATGAGGAGGAGAATGCCTTAAAAAGTCGAATATGCCACATGAAAAAAGAATCTCAAAAGCTTTCTGAAGAGAATAATTCCTTCAGAATTATAGTGGAGCAAATGGAAGCAAATGACTTTATGAGAAA
>CM053585.1:468017624-468033589 GCA_028646515.1 Pseudochirops corinnae
AAGAAAACCCCTAGGAATATTATAGCCAAATTCCAGAGTTCCCAGGTCAAGGAGAAAATACTGCACTGCAAGCAGTCAAGAGGAAACTATTTGAGTGTTGTGGAAACACAATCAGGATGACACAAGACCTAGCAGCTTCTACATTAATGGATTGAAGGGCTTGGAATATGATATTCTGGAGGTCAAAGGAGGTGGGACTAAAACCAAGAATCACCTACCTAGCAAAACTGAGTATAATGCTACAGGGGAAAATATGGTCATTCAATGAAATAGAGGATTTTCAAGCATTCTTAATGGAAAAACCAGGTCTGAACGGAAAATTTGACTGTCAAATACAAGAAGTAAGAGAAGCATGAGAAGGTAAACAGGAAAAAGAAATCATAAGGAACTTATTAAAGTTCAGCTATTTATATTACTACATGGACAAATGATAATTATAACTCATAAGACTTTTCTCAGTATGAGAATAGATGAAGGGAACACATATGTATATATGTATGTATGTATATATATATGTCTGTGTATGTATGTATACATACATTTATATGTATGTATAAGAGGGTGTATGTGTATATAAATATATAGGTGGTGTGGGCATATGTATGTTCATGTGCACATAGAGGGCACAGGATGAGTTGAATATGAAGGCATGATGTCTAAAAAAATAAAATTAAGAGGTGAGAGAGGAATTTATTGGGAGAAGGAGAAAGGGAGAGATAGAGTAGGGTAAATTATCTTATAAAAGAGGCAAGAGAAAACTGTTACAATGGAGGGAAAGAGCAGGAAGTTGAAAGGGAATGGGACAACCTTATTCTCATTGAATTTGGCTTAAGGAGGGAATAACATACACACAATCCCCACAGGAAAATGGAGGGGGGCGTGGGGAGGAGGGATGATAGAAGGGAGGGCAGATTGCAGGAGAGGGTAGTTAGAAGCAAGAATTTTTTTAAAAGGGACAGGGTCAAAGGAGAAAATGGAATAAGTTGGGAGCAGAATAGGATGGAGGGAAAAATAGTTAG
The DNA here is from genome assembly GCA_028646515.1 of Pseudochirops corinnae. Classification (NCBI taxonomy): domain Eukaryota; kingdom Metazoa; phylum Chordata; class Mammalia; order Diprotodontia; family Pseudocheiridae; genus Pseudochirops; species Pseudochirops corinnae. The sequence continues at coordinate 468,018,644 of CM053585.1, forward strand.
TCTTTCACAATATAATTACTATGGAAATTATTTGGGTAACTACACATGTACAATCTATATTGAATTGTTTCTCTTCCCAGTGGGGGTGGGTGAGGAGGGAAGAAATAAAATATTTGGAACTCAAAGTTTTAAAAACAAGTGTTTAAAAAAGTTGTTTTTTATATGCAACTGGGAAATAAGATATACAGGCACTTGGGTATACAAATCCATCTTGCTCTACTATAAAGTTATGGGGGAGGATATAAGAGAGAACAGATTGGGAGAAGTGGTATTCAGTATGCTTGCTATTTTGGGGTCAGGGTAGGGGAAAGATGGAGAGAAAAAATTGTAACTCAAAATCTTGTGGAAATGAATGTTGAAAACTAAAAATAAATAAATAAATTTTTAAAAAAGAAGAAGAATCATGGCATTTCAGATTTCCAGGGATATTATGATTGTTGTTAATATTACTATTATTATTAACTATTCTAACCCCCTTACTTTATAGATATTGAAACTGAATTTCCAATAGAGAAAATGACTTGTCTAAGGTCACACAGGTATAACAATTAACTGGTATTTATATGTGACTTAAGGTTGGAAAGGATTTTCTTTATCTCATCTCATTTGATCCTTACAATATTCTTAACAAAATGACTCTAGGCATTACTGTTCTCATTTAAGAGATTAGGAAACTGAGACTTTGCGAGGTAACTTTCCAAGAGTTGTAGCTGGTGAAATCTATGTCTTACCTAACTCCACATCTGGCCTTCTTTCCAGTAAACAAGGCTACTTTTAAATTCAGGACCGCAACCTCTTATCCAGTGTACTTTTTTATACGCCAAATTTCCTCTTCTGTGCACACTATGTCTCACCAACTGCATTATAAACTCCTTGAGATTAAGGACATTAATTATCAATCTTTATATCTAGAACAATTGCCTAGCATAGTGCTTTCCTCAAAAAAATAGGTACTTTATAAATTCTCATTTAATTTATTTCATATATACCAAAATAGTCTAAATGGATGCAGGATCTAGGTATAAAGGCTGATACTGTAAGCAATCTGGGAGAGCAAGGAATAGTTTAGTGTTAGATTTATGGAGAAGGAAGATTTTATGACCAAACAAGAGTTAGAGAGCAATATGAAATGCAAAATGGATAATTTGGATTACATTCAAATGAAAAGTTTCTGCACAAATAAAGGCAATATGACCAAGATTAAGAGGGAAGTGGAAAATAGGGAAAGAATTTTTACAACCAGTGTCTCTGATAAAGGCCTCATTTCTAAAATATACAGAGAACTGAGTCAAATCTATAAGAATGCAAGTCATTCCCCCATTAACAAATGGTCAAAGAATTTTGAACAGGCGGTTTTCAGAGAAAGAAATTTAAGATATCTATAAGCATATGAAAAATATTCTAAATCACTATTGATTAGAGAAATGCAAATCAAAATAACTCTGAGGTACCACATGTCAGCTGTCAGATTGGCTAAGATGTCAAAATAGGAAAATGATAAATGCTAAAGAAAACGTGTGAAAAAATTGGAACACTAATGCATTGATGGTGGAGTTGTGAACTGATCCAAGTATTCTGGAGAGCAATCTGGAATTATACACAAAGGGTTATAAATAAGTGATACCCTTTGACCCTGCAATACCACTTTTAGTACTGTATCCCAAAAAAGATCATACAAGTGGGAGGTGGACCCATTTGTACAAATATATTTATAGCCACTCTTTTTGTAGTGGCAAAGAATTGGAAATCAGGGTGGATGCCTATCAATTGGGAAATGGCTGAACAAGTTGTGGTAGACGAATGTAATGGAATACTATTGTGCTATAAGTGAGGAGCTGATGGACTTCATAATAACCTGGAGAGACTTATATAAACTGATGCTGAGTGAGGAGAGCAGAACCAGGAGAACTTTGTGCACAATTACAGATACATCATATGTGTGACAACTAATTTTGATAGACTGGACTCCTCTCATCAATGCAAGGTTAGAAAACAACTCTAAAAGAATCATGATGGAAAAGAATATCTACATTGAGAGAAAGAACGACAGAGTCTGAAAGCAGATTGAAGCAAACTACTTGCTCTCTTTTTTTGTTTGTTTTGTTTTGTTTCTTCTTTTTCATTATTCACTCCATTACAACTTGACTAATGTTTAATGTGAACATATTTGTAGATCCTATATTTGATTGCATGCTGCATGGGGGGAAGTAGGAAGAGAGGGAGAAAATTTGAAACTCAGGGGTTTGTGGAACCAAATGTTATAAACTAAAAGTAAATAAATAATTTTTAAAAAGAAAGAAAAAAATTTATTTCAACAATTACTTATAAAATTTATACTTATAAATTACTTAGTATATATATTGAATCAGCAATGCTAAAACTATTAACAAGAAAAAGTGATGAAAAAATCATCTGAGCCCCCATTTCATTCTTATTAAGAACATTGAAATCTCTAGAGAAGAACTACAGATTTTATTCTGATTACATAATTTGTTCCTTAGACTCAGGAAAGTGAGAAATCTGGAAATCAGTCAGAAAAACAAAACCTGAAGGAAAGAGACCAGGAAATTGAGGATGTATTTACCTCATACTCAAAGATTTGTATATATTTGTTGCCAGGCCAGAAGTCAATCCTTGGCTATATTGAGCAAAAGGTTTGCAGGTGGAAAGTTGTCAAACAATGTTCACAAATAGATTAACCTTGTTGGTAGAGGAAACTCAAAGACATAAAAAGTCAGATCCTGAAAATTCTTTACTTTTTCCCTTTTATAGGAGTCCTCAATCCTCTTTTCAATTCAACAAGAACAACATTTATTAAATGTCTTCTTTGGGTCAAGAGCAAACAAAATTAATAGCACCATCTCATCTCAAGAAGTTTGCACTCTAGTAGGGAGAATATTCTATATTCCTATACAGGAATAACTACGAATTAAAATATGTTAAGAGTCTAGAGAGTTCAAAATATGAGTCACTGAAGATTCTGGGAGGGAACAATGACGGTGGAGGAGGAAGGAATTAGAGAAGGCTTCATAAAGGAGATCACAACTGATTTGAGTCTTCCAGGAAGGGAAATTATTTATTTTGTAGCTACATTTTTTTCCAGGAACCATCTTGAACTTATAAATGTGGTTCATAGAACATAGCCTGTAAAACCATTTTTAAACAGATCTTTAATTTTTTTAAACAGATGTATAATTTTTTTTTACTATAATATCATTTATGTTCTTCCTACAATATGTATTGCCAAGTTAAAAAAAAACAAATTTAATTAAAGGGTGACTCTTTTCTGGTCAGTATAAAGGACAAAGGAGTTTTAATCTTGGCAAGAGACAGGGTCTGGAGGCCTTTTGTATTCAATCATTGTCTTTAACATGCATCAGCAGAGTGCTTCCATTAGTTCTGGAGAGGAGAATATAATAGAATCTGTTCTCTAATAGGGGCATAAGCCTTCTTGCATTATAGAAAATTATTGAGAGAGGCTGCTGGGATGTGCTTTCCTCATCATAATGTGACTGGAGATGTTCAACTGTCATATCAACTATAAGAGGAACTTCTGTTTCAAATAGGCACTCGAATGGTCTTATGAAAACAGAAATGTCAGTCTTGAGCACAAATAGGAGTGAAAGTGAAACATATGGCTATAGTTAAGCCTGAAACTCAGTGTGCCTAATGCTTCAAGGAAAAGTACATTGAATGAAGATGAAAGTGTGACAATTAAGGTGGCATTTCCTCATTTCCATGGCTTCTTCAATCCAAAACATTTTATTCTACAGATTGGGCTTCAATTTTCATTGAAACCACAGTTGATCAACATTAGATTCAAATTAACATTATCAGCATCTGAAGATGGCAATGTCCTATTTCTTTTTTGTTTGTTTGTTTCAGGCCTTCATATAATACACAAAAATATATTGTCAGAGTTAATTAGAATGTTATGCGCATCAAAGGGCCATTATGAAAGAATCACAGAAGCTATCTAGTTGAACCCAATCGTGAAAGGAATCCCTATAGTAGCATACACAACAAATGGTTATCCAGCCCATGCTTAAAAGCTTGAGGACCTCTGAAGGGGAACCCAATACCTCTTGGAGCAATTCATTCCAGCTCTGAAATACCAGATTTGCCTTCCTTATCATTAACAATTTCTATTAGTCTTATAGATCTTAACCCTAATTCATTTTTGTATTACACCTCACTCTTAAAAGTATCAACTCCTAAGAAAAGAAATACGTAGAAAAAAATGCCTATTGGATCTATGGATAGGATAAAAGTATATCACCTAACAATAAATAGCAAGGATCACAGATGATTTAATTAACTATTTTTTTAAAATTTGTATACAAACAAATCCTAAGAATAAAAGGGAAAAAACCATCAATTGCTACAGAAAGAAACTATAGAAGTATTGTCTCATAGCAATAATTTTCCTGGATCCTTTACTATATGATTAAATTCTACCTCCTATCCTTCCTGTGATAATTTTCTATCCTATTTACCATGGGATATTCTCTCTGAGTTCAAGCTTTCCTATTATTATGGATTATGATTGCTCCAAGAAGCCCTGCTTTCTCATGATGAGGGATGTTTTCAATACAGTAACAACACTGTCTCAGAGGAGGTCTTTCTAAGCCCAAATACTTTCATAATACAGTCACAATAAGAAGTTTATCTCCCGTTACAGAATATATCTAGGAGTTTTCTTCAGTAGGGTTCCCTCCCACACAAAGTTAAGATCTCTTTTTTCTTTTTTTTTTTCTTTTTTTGCTTTTTGGAGGGGAGAGGGCAGGGTAATTGGGGTTAAGTGACTTGCCCAAGGTCACATGGCTAGTAAGTATGTCAAGTGTCTGAGACCAGATTTGAACTCATATCCTTCTGACTCCTGGGCCAGTGCTCTATTCACTGTACCACCTAGCCACCCCAGATCTCTTCCTTTCTATCCATGATTTTGTTGTTTACTTTTTGTAGTTTTCTTGTTTTACCTCCATTAAAACAGACTGAAGCAGCTAGGTGGAACAGTGAATAGAGCACTGGCTCTAGAGTCAGGAGGACCTGAGTTCAAATCTGGCCTCAGACACTTAACACTTACTAGCTGTGGGACCTTGGGCAGGTCACTTAACCCCAATTGGCTGCCTTCTCCCCTCCAAAAAGATCAAAAAAAAGAATGGACTGTAATAATAATAGAGTCAGGAAGATCTAAGTTCAAATCTGGCCTTGGATACTCACTAGCTGTGTGACCCTGACCAAATCACTTAAACCTCTGCCTGTCTGTTTCCTCAGCTATAAAATGGGATGAGAGTAGCATCAGTGTCCTATGGTTGTTGTATGGATCAAATGAGTTAATAGATATAAAGTGCTTTAGCACAGCAGCTAGAACACAGAAAAAGATTAATGATTAACTTTGCTTGTTCCTTTTCTCTAAATGATTTCTGAGAGTTGCTGTCACCAAAAATGTGTCAAACCACTGCCAACATAGACTCTCCTAATATAGAAAGGGTAGCTCTCAGATGACATACAGTTTATTCTTGGGACTGTTCTCAAAGCCTTTCCAGCTTGGTAGGATCTGCCAGAGTTTGTTCTGTTGGCATAGCTTTTGAGTACCATGGGTCACTTCCGTACCTTAATGAGCTATTACAGCAACACTTTTATTGGACAATAAAGCATAGAGGAAAGGTAACATGATGTAGTAGACAGAAAGCTGGTGTAAGGGTCAGGAAGACCTATGCTCAAGTCCTCTCCCTAACATGGCTGTATGTCCCCAAATATTTAACTTATTAATGCCCTAAGAAACTCTATTTGACTATTTGATCTAGCAGTAGTTTCCTCACTGGGAATTCTGATTTCAATATTTCAAGTCTAATATTTTTTAAATAAAAACATTATACTTTATAGTTATATGTTAACCCCCTGCTTCATTTTAGTGAATTTTATTGTAATAGGAGCAAAAGCCTAATTTCCTGAAGAAGATGATCATCTCATATTCCATTATCTTTCTTAGGAAATGTCAAAACCATTTGTTTGCATAGTAATAAATTAGATACCACCATTCACTTGTTGGAATTGGGTCAAATTATTGGATATTGTACTCAGAGAGAAATATTATTTTAAAGTTTAGCTGCATAAATCCCAATGTTCTGAGTGATGACACATAAATATTGATAACCATTGAAAGACCATTTGTTGTGTTGGACTTAACACTAGTCATGGAGTCACAGATATGAGTCAAAGAGAAAGCTCCCATCCTTGATATTTGTCATTGGGCAAAGCCCTTTATCTCTCTGATGTTGTTTCAACATATAAAAAATGAGCCTGGTAGTATTTTCAGGCTCTGACTACTTTATTGATCTTAATATCTTAGATTTAGAGATGGGAAGAACCTTAGATGTCACCTAGTCTACCATCATGCTATATAGTTAAAGAAACCAAGATCTAGAGACATTCAGTGATTTATCTAGGATCACAAATTAAGTAAGTTTAAATGAAATGATTCATATCCAAGTCTTCTGACTATAGTCAGAAGTCCAAGATTTTTCTTTTCATACGGTTGTTATAAAAATATTTTATAAATTGTAAAGAGCTATGTAAAACTAATTTATCACCATTATGATCCATGTAGATTCATGCACAAACACATATGTTTAGACATACTTGAAAGTGCATATAAAGATATTAGTTATTGTCTTCAGTAGTAAAAAAGAGTAAGAGGAAATTAGACACTTCTCCATTTTACCCTAAGTAACCCCTGCTATTGCCTATCCTCCTAGCTAATCATGACTTAGCCAAAATCTTTAATAAGATTTATCAAGTCATTATTATAGAGTCAAAATTCTAAAACGTAAGGGTGAAACTTTTCAGTACTTTCCAAATACAAGGCTTCCCAGTTATTTAAGACCAACAGGTTTCTTATTTAACTTAACTTTTTATTTCTTTCAACAATCCACTAAAACTTCTGACACAAGGCTTTCCATGTCACTTTACTACCACTTGCAATGAGAAATATCTACTGCCTTTTCATATCTTCTCTTGACTATGCATTATCAGATCTTAATAATTCAAAGTGAGATCATAAACCAACTAATCCTCAAGTAAAGTGAGAGGTACTTTGAGATATAATTAAACCATGAGAAGAGCTGAACATATAGTCAAGGTGAATTTTATCACCATATTTTCAGGACTGTGCTCCTAGAGGTTTGAAGGAAATTTATGAGATGTAATTTATTTTTTTCTTCTTTAATAAAAATGTTTTACAAACATTATTTTTGTCTTTACCATGCCCTCTCCAACAACTCCCACTATTTAGCTATTTTAATAGCCCTCACAACATAATAGCCATATCAATATACCCCCCCAAAATCAAGATGGTAGAGCATTGGCAACAACTCAGTTGAACTCTTATGATATTGCCTCCAGACAACTTTAAAATAACACCTCAAGTTGAGTTCTGGAAGTAGGAGAAACAACAAAAGGTCAGGGTAAGACCTTTTTCAAGCACAAGACAATTTAGAAAATTGGCAGGAAAAAATGTGTCATACCAGAGTAGTTGTCAAACTAGAGTACCATGCAAGTCAGGCATGTCATGGCAATACTGTCACAGAAACATCATTGTGGTAACACCAGCACTGGACTTGCATGTGGCTGTGAAAACAGCAGCAGCATCTTTGGTAGCTCTTAGTCTGCAGATGGTAAAGAGGTTGGACAACTGTTCAGAAAGAGATTACATTGGAACCTTTGGACTGGGTGCAATATCCTATTGCATTCCCCATACACATTTCTGGATTGCAGTTTCAGGGAGAAGAAGAGCACTGGCACTTGTGGCCACAGTAATGCAGTGGGCCTAGTCACCACATCATATTCATGTAAGAGTTGGAGTCTGACATGAACTTAGAAAAGCAGGCAGAATTTATATACATAGTACTTAAGAAGAGGGTATCAGTGGAGACATTATCCACATTAGCTAGGAAACATTAAATAAAAAAGCCATTTAGAATTACACATGTTCTCCTTTTTAAATAAAGGGCAATAAATGGCATTAAATAAATGGCAAGAAATAAGTATATATTTAAATATATATTAAATATAAAACATATATTAACATATTTAAATATATATAAAATATACTAATATATTTAAACATAAAATATATATTTAAATGTTATTTAATTATATTTGCACTGAAGAGAACTCCTTGAAAAGTAGAATTGTCCAAATAGAAAAAGAGGTACAAAAAAACTCACTGAAGAAGATAATGCCTTAAAAATTAAAATTGTACAACTAGAAGCTAATGACTCTATGACACAACCAGAAACAACAAAACAAAGTTGATAGAATGGAAAAAAAGAAAAAAGAAAAAACAGAAGAAAATGTGAAAAATCTCATTGGAAAAACAATTGACCTGGAAAATAGATCCAGGAGAGATCATTTAAGAATTATTAGACTACCTGAAAGCCATTATCCCCCAAATAATTAGTCTAGACAACGTATTTCAAGAAATTATCAAGGAAAACTGTCCTGATATCATTGAACCAGAGAGTAAAATAAAAATTGAAAGAATATACCAATCATCTTTTAAAAGAAATACCAAAATGAAAACTTCCAGGAATATTGTACCCAAATTGCAGAGTTCCCAGCTCAAGGAGGAAATATTGCAAAGAACCAGAAAGAAACAATTCAAATATCATGAAGTCACAGTCAGAATCAGACAAATAAGAATCAGACATTAAAGGAGAGGGAGGTTTAGTGCATTGGCATTTTGGAAGGCAAAAGAGCTAGGATTTCAACTAAGAATGATCTACCCAGGAAATCTGAGTATAATCCTTCAGGGAGAAAATGGGAATTTATTGAAAAAAAAGGCTTTCAAGCACTCCTGTTGAAAGAACAGAATTGAAGAGAAAACTTGATTTTCATCTATGTTATGTGAGAGGAAAGCAGGAGGGGAAGAAATTAAGCAAGAGGGTGTGGAAAAGAATGAAAGAATAGAGCATAGACTGGGGGACAGGTGGTAGACAGAAGCAACACACTTTTGAGGAGGGAAAGGGTGAAAGGAGAGAGAAGACAAAGAGGAAGAAAAATTAAATGGAGGGAAATACATAGTTAGTAATCATAATTATGAATATGAATGGGATAAATTCTCCAATAAAATAGAAGCAGAGAGCAGAGTAGATCAAAAACCAGAACCCTCCTCATTGCTCAGATATATAGAAACTTGAGTCAAATGTATAAGAATACAAGCCATTTCCCAATTGATAACTGGTCAAATGATATGAACAGCTAGTTTTCAGATAAAGAAATCAAAATTATCTACAGGCATATGAAGAAGTGCTCTAAATTACTTTTGATTATAGAAGCAAATAAAAACAACTCTGAGATACCACGTCACGACTACCAGATTGGCAAATATGACAAAAAAGGGAAGTAACAAATGTTGGAGAGATGTGAGAAAACTGGGAGAGCAACTCACTTTTGCTAGAATTGTGAACTGATCCAACCATTTTAGAAAGCAGTTTGGAAGTAGGTCCAAAGGGCAGCCAAAGTGTGCATACCCTTTGATCTAGCAATACCACTACTCATTCTGTATTCCCAAGATATCATAAAAAACCTAAATTTCCAAGAATATTTATAGTAGTCCTTTTCATGATGGCAAAATATTGCAAGTTGAGGGGAGTTACATCAACTGGGGAATGGCTGAACAAACTGTGGTATATGAATGTAATGGAATACTACTGTGCAATAAGAAATAATGAACAAGCACATTTCAGGAAAAACAAACTGGGAATACTTGTATGAACTGATACAAAATGAAATGAACAGAACCAGAAAACATTGTGCAGATTTTCAACAACATTGTATGATGATTAACTATATATGACTCAGTTCTTCTCAGCAACACAATGATCTAAGACAAGTACAAAGGACTCACTAAGGAAAAAGCTATTCACATCCAGATCAAGAACTGATGGATTCTAAATGCAGATTAAAGCATACTTTTTTCACTTCATTTTTTTTCCTTTTGATCTGTTCCTTCTTTTATACCTCTATGACTAATATGGAAATATGTTTTACCTGATAGCACATATATAACCTATATCAAAGTGCCTACCATTTTGGAAATAATGGAAGGGAGGGAGGAAGAAAAATTTGGAACTCAAAATCTTGTAAAAATGAATGCTAAGAATTGCCTTGATATGTAATGGGAGGGGAATAAAATATTAAAAAAAGAAAATTTGACTTTCAAAGGCTAGACTCAAGCGAAGCACAAAAATGTAAATGTGAAAGAAAAATCATAAGGAATTCAATATGGTTAAACTGTTTACATTCCTATATTTGAAGATGATACTTTTAACTCCTAAGAATTTTATCATTATTATGACAGTTAGAAGGAATGTACACCAAAAGAGGGCACAGATATAATATCCAAAAAAATTAAGGAGTGAGAAAGAGGGATGTACTGGGAGAAGGAGAAAGGAAGAAGAACAGGAAAAATTATGTAACATAAAAGAGGCGCAAAACTAAAAGTTTTTACCAATAGCATTCTCCCTCTGTGGTTTTACTTACATTATTCTTTTCACTAGAAATTCCCTCTTGTGCTCTGACCTTATCAATGCAATGCAATAATGGTGAGTACACCAGTAAACCTCAGACATTATGCCAAATGCATAAAGATCCAGAAACTCAAATAAAGGTTAATACCATCCCAGCCTGTGCCTCAGATATCAAGTGCATGCATACTTTATATGTGAGGTTCCTCCTTCAGCTGAATTCAGGATTACCCCTGGAGAGAGGGATGGCCTATCCCATTACCCTGGCCCAAATTCCCTGTCAACTTCTACCCCAATTTCCCAGAATTTGAGTTCAAAATCAATGGCACCCTCAGTCATTACAAAATGCATAGAATGTAGATGCCCAATCAATTGGTTCATCCCCAGTCTTGTGGTGAGAAAATCTATATGTCTTCCATGTTGTTTAGAAAGAGTAGGTACAATATTCATGTAAAAGTTTGAGTCTGACATGAGCTTAGAAAAACAGGCAGAATTTAGATAGGTAGTATTTAAGAAAAGGGTATCAGTGGAGCCATTATCCACATTAGCTAGGAAACATTAAATAAACAAGTTATTTAGAATTACACATATTCTCCTTTTTAAGTAAATGGCAATAAGCTTGGGTGGAAGTGGAGGGTTTAAGAGGGAATATTTATCTTGGGATAAAGATTGATGCCAACTAAAGATAAAAGCCCAAGAAAGATACATGAATGTACTCGTGAAAGCATATGGATTTTATCACAGTACAATGTGTACAAGGTACAAAGGTGTACCTACCTTGGTTGTACTCCCCAGGCTGTACTCCCAGTCTGGGTTCTATACCTGTCATCCAGGGAGCAACTCCTGTGGAGATGCAAACTGCTAACAGCAGGTGCTACAGCCTCTGTATCCTGCGCAGTCACAACTACTAAAAAACTAGAAAAGAAAGGACTTACATCAAAATCATTGGAATTGTCAAAATGATTAGATGTCAGAAACCAATATAATTTTATTAAGGTAAATTATATTAAATATGGGGCATTGCCATCTGCTTTACATCACCCAAAGAATCAAAGAAATTGTCTGCCTTTTTAGTTGAAACCTCCCATATGTATTTTCCCTCCAATTTGAATGTGAGCTTGGGGTCCCTGAGGGTCAATTTTTCTAGCTTTTTAAAAATAATTTTATTTATTTCATTAAATATTTCACAATTGTATTTAAAATATTTTAAAATGTTGAGTTTCACATTCTTTCCTGCATTTTCTCCACCCCACAAGAATGTAAACAATATAAAATTAATTATATATAGGAATTTATGCAAGACATATTAGCCATGTTGCAAAAGAAAACACAGAGAGAGAGAGAGAGAAAGAGAGAGAGAGAGAGAGAGAGAGAGAGAGAGAGAGAGAGAGAGAAACTGCTTTTAAAAAGTATGCTTCAAACTGCATCCAGAGTCCATCAGTTCTCTCTCTGGAGGTGCATAACACTTTTCATCATGGGTCTTTGGAATTTCCTTCTTGATCAAAAGAAGCTAATTCTTTCACAGTTGATCATCCTTACAATCTCATTATTACTGTGTACAATGTTCTCCTGGTTCTGCTCACTTCACTTTGCATCAGTTCATATAAGTCTTCCTAAGTTTTTTTAAGCCATTCTGATTGGCACTTCTTGTAGTACAGTAGTATTTCATCACAATCATATACTACAATATTTTAACCATTTTCCAACTGATGGGAATCCCTTTGATTTCCAATTCTTTGTCACCACAAAAAAAATGCTGCAAATATTCTTGTAAAAAACATACGTCCTTTTCCCTGTTCTTTTATTTCTTTGGATTATAGACATAACGTATACACAGTTTTATGTCCCTTTGGGTGTAGTTTTAAATTGGTTTCCAGAATAGTTAGTTTAGTTCACAACTTCACCATCAGGGCATTAATGTACCTTTTTATCCATATCCCCTCAAACACTCATCATTTTCCTGTTCTATCATTTTAGAGACAATATTATAGGTATGAGGTGGTATCTTAAGAGTTGTTTTAATTTGCATTTCTCTGATAAAGAGTGACTCTTTATTAACACCTGCAAGTTCATTCTGCAGCCTGGGACATTTTTGCTTGACTCTTTTTTTTTTTTTTTAACTACATTCTATGGCTTTTTCATTAAATAGTAATTTAACTTCATTCTCCCAACGTTATTTTTTTCATAGTCAAAGAGACAGCAAAGACCCTATGTGGTATTCTATCTATGGAAGGACTTTCATGTGCAAGGAATTGCATGAAAAAGAGCAATCACTTCTTGGAGGTAGAATAGCTGGGCTCTGAATTCAAAGGTCAAGTGACCTTAAACCAGACTTTCAGGTTAGGTATGTGCCAACATATCTGTGGAATGAAAAATCTAGGAAGCTAAGATGATTATGGAAATGAGGTCCTGGAAAAAAATATGCAAATGCAGATTGGAACTAGAATAGGAGGAAAATTCATAGAGTATTTAAATGCAGACCATTTAGATCTACATTTTTCTTGTCAGAGCCCCATTTTTATGGTAGTTATTTGAGTTCCACACACAATTCTTTCTTGTCAAAACTGAGAAGCTTACATAGCCACAACAGGTTACCTAATAGCCACATATCTTCAAGTAATGGTTTATAACTTGCCCTTGAAGAACTTAGTCTAATTCAGAAGACAAGATACACCTGAAGTCAGTATGACAAAGTGCCAACATAAGTAATAGAGTCATTAAATGTTACAGGAGATGAGATAAATATAGGGCTGCAAGTCGGATGCATGATATTACCTGAGCCTAAAACAATGCAGAGAATTTGAAGCCTATAAAACTTTAAAATATCACACTTTTTGCAGTCATTGAAACACACAGAATATTAACATAAGTAAAACTTTAGTGGAAACCAAACCATAGAGGTCACATACTTCTGGAGATGAAAGCCATATCAAAGGGCAAACACTCAAAGAGAGACAGGCTAAACCCATAAGTCTTTAGATTCTCAGAGGTAAGGATTTTTATCTGATTAAGGCCACTGCTATCTATCTGTTAGAGAGACTTTTGATTAGCAATTCTTTTTGATTAGAAGGTTACCAAAGATAACAGCTTTCTTATGATTTATTTGGTGGTTGGAAACAGAACGAGCATAGAGGACAGCTGACCTCCCCTTGTTGGAGTGATATGGCTTATCTGGCAGCCCTACAAAGAGCTACATGTTAGAAGCTGGGTTGATCTCTGGCAATTTTTCAGCAGTCAATGACAGTCTTAGTATTTTGGCTAATGTTCACTTTGAAGAAGCCCTGCCCCTTTGCTAGAGTGACAATAAATCCTATTTAAGAGAATTATTCCTTTTCAATATTTAGCCATATGCCAGAAGTTTTGGGAAGCTGGCTGGGCAACCAGGCTGCCAATAATATGAATTTGACAACAGGTAAAAATGGCAGTCTGACTCAGCACAGATTATATGGTTTTGACATAGAGTTTAGTTGAGATTGTTAAACTAGGAATTATTCACATTTTTGCCCCTGGGAGCCCTTTGATAATCTAGTGAAACCTATAGTCACCTCTCAGAATAATGTTTATAAATGTATGAAATAAAATACATAGGATTACAAAGGAAACCAATTATATTGAAATACAATTATCAAAATCTATTTTTTAAAATTAATTTATTTATTTTCTTGTTTACATCACTCATTTCCATGAGATTTTGAGTTACAAATTTTCTCCCAATCTTTCCCCTACCCACCACTCCAAAAGAGTGATCCCACTGTATAGCCCCTCCACCAATCTGCTCTCTCCTATGTCCTCCCCCATTGCCCCACTGACTTTCTGGTAGGGCAGGATGGGTCTCCCTACCCCAGTGCCTGTATATCTTAATTCCAAGTTGGATGCAGTTAAAATAATAACAATAATATATACAAACATATATATTCTAAACATTTGATTATAGAACTTTAAATTCTAGATTCTTTCCCTTCCTCCCTCATCACCTACCACTACTGGAAGGACAAGCAATTCAATTCTGGCTGTACATGTGTAATTACGCAGAACATCTCCACAGTGGACATATTGTGAGAGAATGATTATATGACCCTCCATCCTATCCCGGCCCCCGTCTTGTTCTATTCTCTACCCCATCCCCGACCCTTTACAGAAGTGTGTACTTCCAGCAACCCTTCCCCCCACCATGCCCTCCCCTCCATCATCCCCCCACTCATCCCCATCCCCCCTACTCTCCTGTGTGGCAAGATATCCAGTTTAGAGTTTATGCCATTCCTTCCCTAAGCCAAATTCAATGAGAGTAAGGTTGACCCTTTCCCCTTTGCCTTCCTGTTCTTCCCCTCCACTGTAACAATTATCCCTAGCCTCTTCTATATGAAATGATTAACCCCATTCTGTCTTTCCCTGTCGCCTCTCATTCTAATCCTCT
>CM053585.1:468034089-468047303 GCA_028646515.1 Pseudochirops corinnae
CTCTGGTTCTAAAATATCAGGGAAATTTTCCTTGAGAATTTCTTGAAGGATGGTTTCTACGTTCTTTTTTTGATCATGGCTTTCAGGTAGTCCAGCAATTTTAAAATTGTCTCTCCTGGATCTGTTTTCCAGATCAGTGGTTTTTTTCAATGAGATATTTCACATTTCCTTCTATTTTTTTCATTTGTTTGGATCTGTTTAATAATACCTTGATTTCTCATAAAGTTGTTACCTTCCCTTTGCTCCACTCTAATTCTGAAGGAATTATTTTCTTTAGTTAGCTTTTGAGATTCTTTTTCCATCTGGCAAATCTATCTTTTTAAGGCATTCTTCTCATTGGCTTTTTGGACCTCTTCTGCCATTTGAGTTAATCTATTTTTTAAAGTGTTATTTTCTTCAGTCAGGTCGTTGACTCTCTTTTCATGACTTTCTTGCATCATTCTTCTCTTCCTAATTTTTCCTCCACTTCTTTTATTTGGTTTTCAAAATCCTTCCTAAGCTCCTCTATAGGCTGTAACCAGTTTATATTTTTCTTATAAGCTTTTGGCACAGGAGGTCTAATTGTGTTGACTTTATCCTGTTCCATGCTCTGATGCTTTTTGTCCCCCCAAAAGGAATCTACAGTTGGATTGCTGTGCTTGCTTTGCTTTCTTTCCCTGCTCGTGTTGCCAGTCAATTAACTTAGCTATTGAGATCTTTGCCACAGTATAACTCTGCTTTCAGAGGGAAAGGCTTTGTCCCAAATTGCTGGGGTTTTCCCAACTGCTGGAGCTATTAGGAGGCTGCCATCTCTACAGCCCCCGCCAGTTTTCTCACCTCAGGCCCACCACCCAAGACCACAATCCTGATCCAGGCAGGTTAAGGCAAGAGCACTTAGCCTCTGAATGGTTACTTGGCCCCTTGCAATGTGTAGGCTGGGAGCTCTGAAGAAGCCACATGGAGGCGGCTGCAGGGACACTGCTATTGCTGCTTCTGGCTCTGGGGGCAGATGGCTAGACCCATTCTTCTGACCCTCTAACCCCCAAATTCAGCCAAGTTTCACTGATCTTTCACTTTGTCTTTGTCATTTATGGGTTGATAATTCTGGAAACTAACACAACTGCCAGTGATCCACTCTCCCGAATGATCTTGACAGGCTGATCAGGCTGCCCTGGGGCTAAAACCATGGGGCTGGTCTCGGCTCCCAGCAGAGAGGAATACTTTCAGTCAAGAGGGAGTTGTGTTGATTAGCACAAGCTCTGCTTTTTGGTTACCTTGGTTTGTTTTTAGAAACTACTCTTCCTTCCATTTTCTATCCTTCAGATTCTAAACAGGTAGATGGCTTATAAAATTTGATCTTCCAAGTGTGATGAGGAAAGGATGGAGACAGTAAGAGATGAGCCATGAGGGAGCAATGAGGAATGGTATGGCTTTTGGTCAAAAGGGATCAGGAATCCTGGTGAATAATGTCATTTCTGGTCCCAAGGGAAGAAGGGCCCTGAGAAGCAGTATCAATTACAATTCCAAAGGATCAGGGATCCTTCATCACTTCTGACGTATTCTATTTATTATGGCTTCCTGATTGTTCTTGTTCAAATCTCTCCCCACTTCAATGCATCCTACACACAGTTGGCAAAGTAATTTTTCCTAAAGTACAGGTCAGACCATGTCACTCTCCACTCAATAAACTCCAGTGGCTCTGCATTACCTCTAATATCAAATACTACCAAAGAACAGAAATTATTCCATATTATCTATAGGACCAATCTGTATTTGTGTTGTGTCATGTTTGAGTTTTTAACATAATTAGATATTCCTGGATCTCATTTTTTTCATTCATAAAGTGAGAACAGAGAATTGTTTTTTGCCTTTCTTTGTATCCTTCACACTTAGAATGAAATAGTGCCTGACACATATTAGGCATTTAATCAATACTAGTTGAAAGCCTGATTTGAAAGTTCTATTATAACCTTAGGTATCTGGGGAAAAGAGAGGCAGAACAGGTTCATCTGTTGGGGTTTTCCCAGGTGGAGTGTCCAAATGGACAGTTTGAAGCCATGGACAATGACAATGGGGTGATTATAAAGATAGAATAAGGGGAAAAAGATGGACCATGATGGCTTCAGATCATATATAGTAAAAATGCAAGAAGTGTATATATCTATATGCAAAGAATTCAGATGGCATGGTCACTGAATTGGGAAAATGAAAAATAGTAAAGGGAAGATTTTTATTCTTCACCATATACTCTCCAGGTACTGGATATGTAAAATTATTCATCAGATAAAGTATACAGGAAAAGGACATATAAAGAGATAAGGACCATTTGAGATTTCCTTGTAATAAGGAATATCTGGTGAAGAAACCTGTTTACAATTGCAGGTGGGCAACTTCTTTGCAAACAATAATCTTAGAGTTTTTGAAACTTCTGGGACTTAATCAAATTGCCCAAGATCACATGGTCATTATATGTCACAGGCAAAATTTCAATCTAATTCTTCCTGCCTTTGAGACCACCTCTATTCACTATATCTTGATATCTCTCTTGTGGATACATACATATATACATACATGTATACACACACACGCATATATGCACTTGATCATTTAATAGGCATAATGAAAAGAGCAATAGACTAGACAAACTCAGAAGGCCTCATTTTAAGTCTTAGGTTCCCATTACTCCAGTTTCCCCATTTATAAAGTATGTAAAAAATCCTTTCACTACCTATTTTATAGTGAACAAAGTGTTAATGAGCTCTAAACACTATGCAGATATTAATTGTAATCTACTCAAAAACTGCATCATCATCTAGAAGTAGTTTTGCCCTGGCATAATAATTAATATTCAGTACTATAAAAACATTTAATCTAAAGTTCTTACATAGTATATAGACTACAGTATGTGTGGCAGCATATATAACATAGAATAAAAATAATTTTTTACATTAATATGCCAAATATCCATTGGATACCAAATTGAACCCAAGAATTTGGGAACCAATTAAATTTGTGTTTAAAGACTCAAAAATGATGTTCTTTCAATAAGTATTTTGTGCCCTGTTCAGCATGCCTTCTTGACAAAATTGCAAACCCAGTGATAATTAACATTTAGCCTGAAAATATTACCAGAATTTTCCCAGGAGTATATCTAGGATGATAATGTGACCCTACTTGCAGAACTTTCTTTGCAATGCAAATTGAAATCCATGTTGCATTTCTTTAACAGTCTAATATTTTTCTCTCCATGACATCCAGAACTCTTATTTGGTCTGAATCATTCTAGGAGCAGACATTTCATTGACTCAAATATTGTTATTTAGTCCATCATACGTGCTCTCACTGCTGAAATTGCTGGAGAAAACTAGTACCACCGAGGAGTAGCAACAGAGAAAACTCCATCAAGATAACGATGGAAAAGTCAAAAGTCAAAATAAAGAATAGGCCAACAAAGTCTTCAGAGGTAGCATACCTCATAATCATGGACAGTATTAGATTTTGAAAGGAGAACAGAGATAAGATTCTTCTGACCTAGGAAATAAAGAGGGAGGATAGAATGGTTAAAGAACACCAGAAATAGGGATGACTAAGTGGCACAATGAATAGAGCACTGGCCCTGGAGTCAGGAGGACCTGAGTTCAGATATGGCCTCAGACACTTGATACTTAACTAGCTTCGTGACCTTGGGCAAGTCACTTAAGCCCAGTTGCCTTGCCTTCCCCCTCTAAAAAAGAACACCAGAAATTTGGCGGGGTAGAGAGGAACAAAACTGAATAAACTCTTTCTGAGAGATAATGATCTCAGGAAAATATGAGGTGACATTCATGAGCTATCAAACACAAGATAATATGGAGCCATTAGAGGCTTAAGAGAACATAAAAGGTTTGAAACAGCCCCTGTGTGAAACTCTGTAAAGTCAGCTTGAGATGAATAACAGGAATGATGAACGGCATTGAGAGCAAAGCTAAAGTTAAAGAATGGATCTGTTGTATGCCCAAATCACCATGGTATTCTTCTTACTTTCTCTAACAATCCTCCACATCCAGGGACTAGTAACAGAGTCAATGGGTGGTGGTATATACCCAGAGTTGAGAATGGGGATATAAAATATAAGATTCAAGGAATTGTGGATTCTAGAATACTAAAAAAAATGGCATTGATATGAATGACAACTGGTTCTATTTAGCCTGGGAAGAGATATAAGTAAAACCATAAGATCATCGGTTTGGAGCTGGAAGTTTACTTAGAGAACATTGCACTTATTTAGACTTAAATAGAGATTTATTTTATAGATGAGGAAACTAAGGTCCTGGCATTAAATAATTTGCTCACAGAGTTAAGTAAATATCTAGGGCAGAATTTGAATCCAAATCTTTCTGACTTCAAGTGAAATGCCTTACCTACTACATCATTCAGCCTCTCAAGTCAGAAGATGACTGATATATTCTGAGAATAAGAAGGGCTTGAGGGACTAGAAGTTTCCACAAGGGGCAATAGTAAATTTCAGTGGATATAGGGGAACATGGCAGGAGAACTCAGAAGTTGCCTGCCCACTTCCTTCTACTATAGTATTCCCCTGTATCTTGGCATTGATATTGATTTAGCCTCTACAAAGAGTGGATTGATTGAGTAGAGAGGAAGTGGGAGAATGCACAGGACAGGAGAAAAAATCAAGATAAGGTGCAAAGAGAAAGTAATTAGAAAAAGCCATTATATTCAACTTCATCACGCATAAGTATCACCCTGTTAAGTTGTGGTATATGAATATAATGGAATACTACTGTGCTGTAAGAAATGATGAAAAGGTGGACGTCAGAAAAACCTGGAGTTATATGAACTGATGTTGAGTGAAGTGAGCAGAACCAGAACACTGTACACAGTAACAGCCACAGTGTATGATGACTGACTTTTAGACTTAACCCTTTCCAGCAAGACAAGATCCTAAAACAATTCCATTTTTGAAAATATTATCCACTTCCAAAGGAATTGGAAATTAAGGGGATGCCCATCAAGTAGGGAGTGGCTAAACAAGTTGTGGTATATGAAGGTAATGGAATACTATTGTGCTGTAGGAAATGAGGAGCAGATGGACTTCATATTTACCTGGAGAGGCTTATACAAACTGATGCTGAGTGAGAGGAGCAGAACCAGGACCAATTTGTACACAATCACAGACACAATGTATGTGTGACAACTAACTTCAATAGACTGGGCTCCTCTCAGCAATATAAGGTTATAAGACAACTCCAAAAGACTCACGATGGAGAGAGATGTCTACATTCAGAGAAAGAACTAGAGAGTTTGAATGCAGTTTGAAGCAAAGTACCTGCTCTCATTCCTTTTCTTGTTTGGTTCTATTTCCTCTTAACCATTGTTCATTCCATCTGTTAAAATCCTTCTTTATAGCCTGACTAATGTCTAATGTGAAAGTATTTGCAGGTCCTATACTCAATTGCATGCTGTAATGGGGGAATGGGGGGGGGGAGGAGAGGGAGAGGGAGAAAATTTGAAACTCAAGGGATTGTGGAACTGAATCCTGTAAACTAAAAGGTAAACAAACAAATTAATAAAGACAAAAAATGAAAAAAAAAGAAAAAGAAAATATTAAGCACCTCCAGAGAAAGAACTATGGAATCTGAATGCACAGCAAAGCAGCCTGTTTTCTTTTTCTTTTTCTTCTTCTTTCTCATAGTTCCTCCTTTTCATTCTAATTCTACTATTCAATATCACTAATATGAAAATATGTTTAATAGGAATGTATATGTAGAGCCTATGTCAGATTGCATTCCTCTTTGGGGAAGAGAGAAAGGGGGAGAAAATGTAAAACTTATGAAAGTGAATATTAAAAATTAAAAATAAATTAATTCATAAAATTATTTTTAAAAGCGTATCACCCTGTTACTCCTCTGGTCAAAACACAACTATCTGGAGGGAACGAAGATGGTGGAAAGGAAGCAGTAACTTTTCTAAGCTCCTCCAAGAATTCTGTCACTAAACTTTAAAAGTGAATTTGAATAGATTTATGAGTGACAGAACCCATTGGGAGACAGAGCATGGTAGATTTGCAGCCCAGGAAAGTGGCTACCTAGGTCTGGGCAGGGGGAATGCAGAGCACACAGGGGCTACACCAGTGTGGATCTCACAGAAGAGTGAGAAGGAGCCCCAGCCAACAGACTCACCTACCCCAAGGGTGATTTGTAGCCATCTCACCACAGGACAGAGGATCATTGGAGATGGGTAAGTGAAAATGCAGGGCACACAGTAGGGACAGCAGCTTCTCCTGGGGCTACCAGCCCACAGCCTGGATGTTTAAAAATCACAAACCTGAGCTTCCAGGACTCCAGATGGCAGAATAAAACCTAGTTGCTTTGATTCCCCCTCCCTGACCCAGAAAACCCAGAGATAAATGTCCCACACAGAATAAAATCCTGAATTAATGGAAACAGCCTCGAGCTTGGGAGTGAGGAAGGAAGGGGGAAGTGAGGCAGTATGGTATCTAAGCCCAGGGCGGTGGAGCCATCAATCAGTAACAACACAAGCCCAGGTGTGCTTTACCACCAACAGGGGAATCTGCAGACATCTGCCCTGTTGGCCTCCAGCTGCTGAGCCTGCCTGAGCTATACCCCAGAGATACAGAGGTGGAAACCTGAAGTGGCCATACCACTCCTCCCTGACAGGTTACTCTGTGAGCATCAGGGTAACTCAGAAGAAACACTGAGAGTCTTGGCCTTGGCCTCATTTTAGACACTCAGAGGCTACAGCTCGCTAAGTTAACAACAAAACCCCTACCTACCACCCTGAGAAGCTCAATACTTCTGTACTCCAGAAGCAGATAATCTAAAAATACAGGACATAGGCCATCACAATGCGGAAGAAGGAATCTGTGAGATATAGAACCATACAATCTTTCTATAGTGAGCAAGAACAACCAAATTCAGAGGACAACATGGAAACTATACTCACATTGGAGACCACAGAAGGAAAGATGAACTAGTCTCAAGCCCAAAAAGTAATCTTGGAGGAGCTCAAGAAAAATTTTAAAAATCAAATTAGAGAGGTAGGAGATAAATTTAAATCTATAGTCACCAAATTGGAAAAAAAAAACCTCAACGAAGAAAACAAATTCTTAAAAAGTAAACGGGAGAACTAGGATGGGAGGTTCAAAATCTAACTGGAGAAAATACTTCCCTAAAAATGAAAACTGAACATATGAAAAAGGAGTTTGAGAAATGAATTAAGGAAAATAATTCACTAAAAATTAGAATCAGTCAGATTGAAGCTAAAGACTCTATGATGCAGCAAGAGTTAGTCAAACAAAACACAAGGATTGAAAAAATTAGAAGAAAGTATAAAATATCTCACTGGAAAAACAACTGACCTGGAGAACAGATCCAGGAGAGATAACCTAAGAATTATTGGTCTACCAGAAAGCCATGATGTAAAAAGCAGCCTGGACAGCATCCTCTGTAATGCCAAACAAAGATATCTTCCGAGGTTCAGATTACCAGCATAGCAAAACCCATTTATTCAGTGACAGATCAAGGCAAACATTCACAGAACAGAGAAAATCAAAATACAGTGTAACTCATTCATTTAGCAAGTAAGTTCTTAATTCAATTGCGAAGCACCAAGGTCCCAGTATCTCCCCCCCAACCAGTAGTCAAAGTAGCCCACTCCTGGGCAGTACATTCATTTAGTACTTCTCAAATGGAGATTAGTCTCCAATCATAAGCAAAGTACATTCATTTGGTCAATCACAGAGCACAAAAAAGTCAAAGGTTTCCCACCCCTGGATAACAACTGAATTACAATTCCATCCATTAACACCAAGCACTTTCTCAAAAGGGGCAGGAGAGCACAAAAGGCCATCTACCCCTAAGCTACAACAAGGTTAAGATATCATCCCAGCATTGAAAACCCAAGGAGAAGTCTTGTCTTCATCTTGACATGAGACAGGTTCTCAGCAATCCCTATTCCTGGGGAGACAAGGCTGAACAAAGCCATAGGCAATGTCCTCATCAAGTCACTCTCTGCCTGAAGAACAGTCCCCAACCCCCTGAAAACATCAGCAAGGCCCTCTTCCAGGATTTCTGTAAAGATACAACAGGAAAATCCTCCTTCAGGGCTTCTGAACCAACAGCCAGGTTCCAGGACCTCTACAGTAGCAGCACTGTCCTTCACCAGTAGGTGAATCTGACAAAACAACATCAAAACAGACAGACAAAATACCAGCATCACAACCGTGCTTCCTCAATTCTTGGCAGCTCTGAGTGGCAGCTCTCAAAAGTCCTGGGCAGCTCCAGTTGGTCCTCAGCAGTCCAGAACACTGCTCTCTAAAAGTGCCTCTGGCCCTCTCTGCTTGGGCCTTCTCTCGGCTTGGGCCTCTCTCCAAATTCACAGCTCCTCCCAGTTCAGCCCTCTCTCTTCACATCAACAAGTCCATCCCACAAGTGGGATTCACAAGCTCTGGGTTTTAACACTCAACCCAAAAACCAAGCCCCTATGCCCTTTGATAGGCTTAAGTGGCTCTGAGAACCTTCCCTGATTTGAAACTGTACTCTGCCCCCTAATAGGCTGAATGTGGTCACAGGGAGCCTGTGGTGGGAGGCTTGTTCTTCAGGAATGCCCACACCTTATTACTTTGTGATTGGGTAGTGAGTCAAGAGGGCTGTGACATTCTCTGATCCAAGAGCAAGCGATATATATCCTGATATGAATTTTTGCTTTGGGGCTCACTTTGGAAAGAGTTGTGTGATTTGGCCAGATGAGACTCTGGGAAGCCGTTGAGCCCCCTGGCTTTGAAAACCCAAATGTTGATGCTTCCCTCCCTGGTAACTAACTAGGTTTGGATGTAGTGGTCAGACATCTGGAAGCCCTTCTGCTTGTAACTTCTGTTTGTATTCTCTGAAGTTCAGGGTGCTGACTTTTTTCCCCTGAACTGGGTAAATGATATATGTTTGATTGATCAAAGTAAGATTGTTAACCCTTTTTGAGTTGCTTTCCTTTAGAAAAGCAAATCTAAGAACCTGTGCTAGCAGCCACCCTGGGTATGCCAGGGTGCTTATTGATACATCCTCCAAGAGATTGTCAAAGAAAACTGTCCTGAGGTGCTAGAATCAGAGGGTAAAATAGTTATTGAAAGAATTCACTGGACTGCTCCTGAAAGAGATCCCAAACTGGAAACTCCAAGAAATATAGTAGCCAAATTCCAGAGCTACAAGGTCAAGGAGAAAATACTACAAGCAGCTAAAAAGAAACCATTCAAATATCATGGAACTACAGTCAGGAATACACAGGACTTAGCAGCTTCTATATTAAAAGATTGGAGGGATTGGAATTTGATATTTTGTAAGGTAAAAGAGCTAGGACTGCAACCAAGGATCAACTGCAACCCAGCAAAACTGAGCATTATCTTTCAGGCAAGGAGATGGTCATTTAATGAAATAAAGGACTTCCAAACTTTCCTGATGAAAAATCCAGCACTTAATGGAAAATGCAATCTCCATTTACAAGACTCAAGAAAGACATAAAAAGGCAAACAAGGAAAACACACATGCATACACACACATGCACACACACACACAAACACATTCACATAACTTGGGACTCAATAAGGGCAAACTGTCTACATCCCTATATGAGAAACAGCTCATGTCAATATTGAAATTTGTATAAGTATTGTGACACTTGAAAGGGATGTACATAGATAGAGGGTGTGGGTATAAGTGAACTAATCTGAAGATAAAAAAAGAAAACCTTTTAAGGAGAACAAAGGGATTGTAATGGGATAAAAAGAAAGGATGAGGCAGAAAATGGTAAATTATGTCACACAAAGAGGCAGAAAAACATACTAAAGGAGAGGGGAAAGAAGGAGGGAGATGAGCATCATAAGAACATTATTCTCATTGGTTCTGATTTCAAAGAGGGATCAGTATAATCAGTTAAGTTTAAGATCCTAATACAAAAAGACACAAAATCTCATTATAATAGAGGGAAAGGAGGAAGGGAGAGGAGCACTGTATGAAATTTACTCTCATTGGTTTGGGTTAAAGGAGGGAATAACACAGTCCATTAAGTACAAAAATCCATTGTGCCCTATAGCTAGTAGGAAGGGTAAGGGGGCATGTAAAAAGGGGGAGGGTGGTTAGAAGGGAGGGAAAGAGTAGCAAGGGGAAAAGGTAAGTAAAAGGGGGGGGACATAGGGAGGGAATACTGAGGAAGGCAGTGTTCAAAAGGAAAACTCTTAAGGAGGTGAAGGGAAAAGGAAGATAAAAAATATAAACAGGGGAATGAATAGGATGGAGGGAAAGTCATAGATAGTAATCATAACTGTGAATGTGAATGGGATGAACTCTCCCATAAAACAGAGATGGTTAGCAGAATGGATTAAGAACCACAATCCTACAATATGCTGTCTATAAGAAACACATTTGAAACAAGGGGATATGCACAGGGTAAAGGTAAAAGGATGGAATAGAATATATTATGCTTCAGCTAAAGTAAAAAAGAAAGCAAGGGTGGCAACCCTTATCTCAGATAAAGCAAAAGCAAATATGGATCTAATTAAAAGAGATAAGGAAGGAAACTACTTCATGCTAAAGGGCACCATCAAGAATGAAGCAATATTATTACTTAACATGTACGCACCATTCATATGTATATGCGGTATAGCATTCAGATTCCTAGAGGAGAAGTCAAGGGAATTAGAGGAAGAAATAGATAGCAAAACTATACTAGAGGGGGACGTTAATCTCTCCTTCTCTAAACTTGATACACCTAATGTCAAAATAAAAAAAAAGAATGAAGTTGAGGAAAATAGAATTTTAGAGAGGCTTGACATGATAGATCTCTGGAGAAAACTGAATGGGGATAAAAAGGAATATACCTTCTACTCAGTAGTACATGGTACATACATAAAAATTGCCCACGTACTAGGACATAAAAACCTCAAAATTCAGTGTAGAAAGGCAGAAATATTAAATACATCATTCTCAGATCATGATGCAATAAAAATCATATATAATAAAGGGCAATCGAAGATAGGCAAAAAACTAATTGGAAACTAAATAATTTAATCCTGAAGTATGAGAGGGTTAAACAAGAAATTATAGAAACAGTCTGTAATTCATTCAAGAGAATGACAATAATGAGACATCATAGCAAAACTTGTGGGATGCAGCCAAGGGAGTTCTTGGGGGAAATTTTATATCCCTAAGTGCATACTTGAATAAATTAGAGAAAATGGAGGTAAATGAATTGGGCATGCAATTGAAAAAGCTAGAAAAACAACAAATTGAAAATCCCCAATTAAATACTAAATTAGAAATAATGAAAACCAAAGGAGAGATTAATAAAATTGAAATTAAGAAAACTACTGAACTAATAAATAAGACTAAGAACTGGTTTTATGGAAAGAAAACCCAGTAAAATTGAAAGACTTTTAATCAATATGATAAAAAAAAAAAAAGGAAAGAAGAAAACCAAATTTCAAACATCAAAAATGAAAAGGGTAAATCTACCTCCAATAAAGAAGAAATTAAAACAATAATTAGGAATTATTTTGCCCAATTGTATGCACATAAATTTGACAATCTTAGTGAAATGGATGAATATTCACAAAAATTTAAGTTTCCCAGATTAACTGAAAAGGAAGTAAATTACTTAAACAGCCCCACCTCAGGAAAAGAAATTGAACAAGCCATCAGGGAACTCCCTGGGAAAACATCTCCAGGGCCAGATGGATTTATTGGTGAATTCTATCAAACATTTAAAGAATGATTGATCCCAATACTGTACAAATTATTTGGGAAAATTGGTGAAGAAAGAGTCCTACCAAATTCTTTTTATGACACAAATATGGTAGTGATACCTAAATCAGGAAGAGACAATATGGAGAAAGAAAAGTATAGATCAATCTCCCTCATGAATATAGATGCAAATATTTTAAATAAAATTATTAGCAAAAAGACTACAGCAACTTATCACAAGAATAATACATTTTGATCAGGGAGGATTTATTACAGGAATGCAAGGATGGTTCAATATTAGGAAAACCATCAGTATTACTGATCATATCAACAGTAAAACTAGCAGAAACTGTATGATTATCTCAACAGATGCAGAAAAAGCTTTTGACAAAATGCAACATCCATTCCTATTAAAAACACTAGAAAGTATAGGAATAAATGGAGTTTTCCTTAGAATAATAGATAGCATCTATTCAAAGCCATCAGCAAGTATTATATGTAATGGACATAAACTAGAATAATTTCCAATAAGATCAGGGGTGAAACAAGGATGTCCACTATCACCCCTCTTATTCATTTTGGTACTAGAAATGTTAGCAGTAGCGATTAGAGAAGAAAAAGAAATCAAAGGAATCAAATTAGGCAAAGAAGAGACTAAGTTGTCACTTTGCAGATAATATGATGATGTACTTGTAGAACCCTGGAGAATCAAGTAAAAAGGTTCTTGATACAATAAATGAATTTGGCAAAGTTGCAGGATATAAAATAAACCCACATAAATCCTCAGCATTCCTATATATTTCTAACAAAGTCCTACAGCAAGAGATAATAAGAGAAATCCCATTTAAAGTTACTGTAGACATTATAAAATATTTGGAAATCTATGTGCCAAAACAAACCCAGGCCTATGTGAAAACTACTACAAAACACTTTTCACACAGATAAAGTCAGACCTAATTGGAAAACATCAATTGCTTGTGGATGGCTTGAGCTAATATAATAAAAATGACCATTGTACCTAAGTTAAATTACATATTTAGTGCCACACCAATCAATCTACCAAAAAATACTTTATAGAGCTAGAAATAAATAGTATGAAAATTAATTTGGAAGAGCAAAAGGTCCTGAATATCAAGGGAATTAATGAAAAGAAATGTTAG
This sequence comes from Pseudochirops corinnae, assembly GCA_028646515.1. Lineage (NCBI taxonomy): Eukaryota > Metazoa > Chordata > Mammalia > Diprotodontia > Pseudocheiridae > Pseudochirops > Pseudochirops corinnae. Next base: position 468,046,976 of record CM053585.1, read on the forward strand.
GGAAGGTGGCCTAGCCATACCAGATTTTAATCTGTAATTATAAAGCAGCAGTCATCAAAACTACTTATTACTAGCTGAGGAGTAGAGTAGTGGATCAATGGAATAGACTGGGTACACAAGACTCAGTAGTCGATGACTATAGTAATCTACTGTTTGATAAACTCAAATACCCCAGTTTTGGGGATAAGAACTCACTATTTGACAAAAAGTGCTAGGAAAACTGGAATATAATACTCCATATATCAAAATCAAGTCTAAATGGGTGCATGATCTAGATATAAAGGCTGATACAGTAAGCAGTCTGGGAAAACAAGAAATAGTTTCCCTG
>CM053585.1:468047403-468064417 GCA_028646515.1 Pseudochirops corinnae
AATGGATAATCTTGATTACATTAAATTGAAAAGTTTTTGTACAAACAAAGCCAATGTAATGAACATTAAGAGGGTAGTGGGAAATTGGGAAAGAATTTTTACAACCAGTGTCTCAGATAAAGGCCTCATTTCTAAAATATACAGGGAATTAAGTAAAATCTATAAGAATACAACTCATTCCCCAATTGATAAATGATCAAAGGATATGAACAGACAATTTTCAGAGGTAGAAATTAAAGATATCTGTAAGCATATGAAAAAATGCTCTAAATCACTGTTCATTCGAGAAATGTAAATCAAAATAACTTTGAGGTACTACATCTCAGCAGTCAGATTGGCTAAGATGACAAAACAGGAAAATGACAAATTCTGGAGAGGATGTGGAAAAATTGGAAGACTAATGCACTGTTGGTGGAGTTATGAAATGATTCAACCATTCTGGAGAGCAATCTGGAACTATGCCCAAAGGGTTATAAATAATTGCATACCCTTTGAGCTGGTAATACCACTTCTAGGGCTGTATCCCAAAAAGATCATTGAAGTGGGAGGAAGACCCATCTGTACAAAAATATTTTTCGTGGTGTCAAAAAATTGGAAATTACGGGGATGCCCCTCAATTGGGGAATGTCTAAACAAGTTGTGATATATATGAATATAATGGAATACTATTGTGCTATAAGAAATGAGGAACAGATAGACTTCACATTTACCTGGAGAGGCATATACAAATTGATTCTAAGTGAGAAGAGCAGAACCAGGAATAATTTGTACCAATTACAGACAAAAAATATGTGTGGCAACCAACTTTCATAGACTGGACTCAGCAACGCAAGGTTATAAGACAACTCCAAAAGACTCTTGATGGAAAGAGATGTCTAGAGAAAGATCTAGAAAGAACAGAGTTTAAAGACAGACTGAAGCAAACTACCTGCTCTCTTTCTTTTTCATGTTTGGTTTTCTTTTCCCTTTGCCATTGTTCATTCCAGGGGTCACAACCCTTCTTTACAACCAGACTAATATCTAACGTGAAAGTATTTGCAGATCCTTTACTTGATTGCATGCCACCATGGGGGGTGGGGCAAGAGAGGGGAGAAAATTTGAAATTCAAGGGATGTGGAACTGAATTTTGTAAAGTAAAAGTAAATACATGAATCAATATTTTTAAAAAAAGAAAATAACACAAGAAAAAACCCCCCAAACTATCTTATTACTGTTTTAGGCATAATCATTGTCAAATGGCATCATCCAAACTACTTACCACACATTTGCAGCCAGTTGCCAAAGCTTACAGTTTTTTTCTCTATTTCTCTTGCATATATTCCCTTCTGTCAATACCTATAGCCACTATACTAGTTTTGGCCCTCATCTGTTCTTGTCTGTATGATTGCAATAGTATTCTAATGTAATCAGTCTTCCTGCCTCACATCTCTCCCTAAAGAGAGTCCATCTTCTCCAAATAGGTGTCCAAGTGATTTTCCTAAATCACAGGTTTGGCCATGTTTATAAACTCTAGTGGCTCCCTATACCCCTAGGGTCAATTTGAAATTGCTGTTTTCTGTTTAAATATTTAAGGCCCCTACTTTCTTCTAATTGTCTCTATAATTTTCCTTCCTAAACTCTTTTGGTACAACCATATATGTCTATTTGCTATTCTTCTCAGGACCCTCTATGATCTCTCTTTGCACCTTTGTACTTGCTGTCCCCCATATCTGGGATTCACGGGAGGCTATTTACTCTTATTTCAAGACTCATTCAAAGCTTCATTCCAGACTCATTTAAAATGTTTTTATCTGTAGGAGGCTTTTCTTTGTCTGTTTCCCTTCCCTGCTTCCAGCTGCTCCCAGGAAGTACCTTCCCCTAAAGTTATTTCCATTTGCTTTATATTTACTTTTTATCTTGCATATCCTTTTTAAAAATAATTTTTATCTTCCCCATTGAATGCAAGTTACTTTAAGTAAAGGGCTTAAGTTGTTTTCTTTTTATTCTCAGAACTTAGCACAGTTTTCAGCAGATAAATAATACTTAAAATGCTTGTTGATTGACCAATAGTTTCCTACTACATATAAAATAAAATTCCAGATTTTTAGGGCCTCCTCATGCTCATGCTATCCCCCTTTAACACTCAACTCCAGTTAAACCGAGCCATTCATAATTCCAAATTCCTGATCCTCACTTTCTTATGTAGAACTTTTGTTTATACTGTTCTCTAGATTAGATTTGTCCTCTTCCACCATCCCTATCAGTGATAATCTTACTGAAATACTTGGCAATTTGTGAAGAATGTTGCATAGAGGATTTCTCCTGAGGTAAAGATTGGATTAGATGAATGACTTCTGAGGTTCTTTCCAACTCTGATACTCCATTACTCTAATACAATAAAAATCTTGGTTGTGGAAAGAATGGAACATGTGCCTTAAAAAAAAGAAAAGAAAACTTCTCTTGTTCAGTCCTGCCCATTTGCCTCTTACCTTACCTTGCTGCTTTTATCTTGGGATATGATATACTAATATATGCTTTAAAATAGTATTTGCTTTGTCTTTTGCTATGAAGATCTCAGAGGCAATGCTCTTTGGGGAGGACTAAATATTAACTGCAATTCTATCTTTTTTTATTAGTAATGTTAAACTTCATGATTTCCCTTAAGGCTTGGAAGAAGCTGGTAGGAAAAAAAATCCAATTATAGATTAATTGATTTCTTTCATAGCTCAAACAAATAGAGATTTCCATGGACTTTACTTAAAGGGAAACCAATGATTATTGCCTTTATTTATTTGCTCTTTACACCACTTGATTTTTTATGTTAAGATGCTTATGTCAAGACAATGTCATTAGTATTGTATTACTTTCATTGCTGTTATATAATCATATGTGACTCCTCATGACACCATGGACCATGGAGTTTACTTAACCAAGACACTAGAGTGTTTTTCCATTTCTTCTTTCAGAAGATTAAGGCTAACAGATATTAAGTGACTTATCCAGGATCGTGCTTCTTTCTAGTCAGTGTCTAAGTTTTGTAAAGCCAAGCATGAATAGCTTTCCAGAGGACTGCTGCTGTGAACAGCTTTCAAGGTTCTGATTACACATTATAGTGAACTCTCTATTTATTCAACAGTAAATTAAATCAAAACATTGACAGAAATCAAAGTACAGCATTCAGAATGTTATGGCATAACAACTTATCACTAAAATGGTCACAGTTTTCACCAAAGTGGTCACATAGTTTTAAGCAAAAGATAACATTAGTTTAGTAAGTCCTTCATTTAGTAAGTCCTTAATTCAATCACCATTAAGGACTCAAGCCTCCTTAACTGACACAAAATATAAAGGTCAAAGTCTTCTACTCCTAGGTCACATTGTCTTTATCTCTTCAATCAAAAAGTCTTCTTTCTTCTTAATTGGAGATTAGTTTCCACTCATCCTTAATTAATAAGTCCTTAACTCAATCATCTAAATATAAAAGTCAAAGTTCCCCACCCCATGATCTTCTCAGTTTGCATGTAAAATCCAAGGAGAGGTCTTTTCGTCTTGACTAGAGGCAGGCTCTCAGCTTCTGTGGTTCCTCTTCCATGTTCTCAGCTCCTGCCAGGATCTATCCCACTGCCACCTGAATTCAAAGGCAGGTAGCTCTCAGTTCTTTGTCCAGCTTCCTGTGCAGTTCCTTGTTCAGTTCCTATTCCACACTGAAGTTCACAGTGTCTGGTCCACCTCAAGTCCTTCACAGTTTCTGTTCCTGGGAAGACAAAGCTTAACAAAGCCACAATAACATTTATACATATTGCTAGCATCCTCATAAATTTACTTTCTGCCTGTGAAATCAACTGAGACCTACCAAAAAGGTCTGAGGAATCAACACAAATCATCAGTATAGTCCCAGGGCCTCTGAAATTGTCAGTAAGACCCTCCTCCAGGATTTCTGTAAACATACATTAAGAAAATCCTCTTTCAGGGCTTCTGAACCAGCAGCAAGGTCCCAGGGCTTCTGTAACAACAGCACCATCCTCTAACAGCAGACGAATCTGACAAAGTAACATCAAAACAGACAAAGTACCAGCACCAAAGCCATGCTTCCTCGCAGTTCTTCTCTCTTCTCATTTCTCAGTTCTTCTCAATTTTCAATTCAGTCCTCAGTTCTCATTTCTCTTCTCAGTTTTTCTCAGTTCTCAGTTCTCTTCTATCTCTACAGCAGTAGCAGCCCAGCCTCCAGAATCTCCCTCCAAGCAGTTCTGACCTCTCTCAGCTTGGGCTTTTCCTTTTTTATGGCATTAGCTCCTCCCTGTTCTGCCTTCTCCTGTTATGTCAACAAGTCCCACTGTGGGATTCACAAGTTCTGGGTCTTAATACTTAACAAAATCATGAACTTTTAACTAAATGTGAAATACCTGTTTGATTGCAAATACAAGGGGATCTTCAAATTCCAAATTCTTACAAGGCTGCATTTGAATTCATATTTTCCTGACTCCAGGCCCAGTGTTTTTATCTGCTGAACCAGATATCTGCCTCTTTGTATTGCTTTCATAGATTAGTTTAAATTTGGTTATCTAAGGGGCCAGCACCCCACATTGTAGAGTAATAGACAGGATACAAAAACATTGCATCTCTTGGCTAAATAAATAATTAACCTCTCTGATCTTTGAGCCAGAAGTGTTGATCATCTACTTCAGAAACTGGATTGAGGATTTCTCTTTAGTCCTGCTAGGAATGACAGTCAATTTTGAAGTATGAATGAAAATAACTTTGGGGTACAAAACAAGGACAATCTGTTATGTACCCTCTTTCCCTCATCTCACTACTTGACCTTTCTTGTCTAGTTCCTGCCTTACATTTCTGTCTACTCAACTCTATCTCTATATCACTGGAGGCTAAAGCAACAGGTGTGATATATTTGGGCATGAAAGGGAATGAAGGAACAAAAGAGTTGGGAGGAATAAGGATTGGGATGGGGAGGTGAAGGACATGGGAACTTGAGGTATTCCTATTGTACTCTTTGATTTTTATTAAATTTACTTTTTGTTCTCTTATAGAAAATTTACATAAGATTCCCAAATTGTTACACAAATTCAAGTCAACAAGCATTTATTAAGCATATATTGTATGTTAGGCACTCTGCTACTTACTGAGGATAGAAATAAAGGCAAAAACAGTCCCTGCCCTCAAGGACCTTGCAGTCTAATGGGGGAGACATCATGGGAACAACTATGTACATAGAAAATATGTAGAGGATAAATTTGAGATAATCCAAGAGGGGCAGTAAGATTAAAGGAGACTAAGAGAGACTCCTTGCCAAAGGTGGGACTGGGAAGCTAGAAGGTATGATGTGGTAGCAGAGCTCTAATTTGAATCCTTAATAATGTTTCTATAAAGGCAACTTTTAAAAATTTCTATGTCTTGTTCTATAGTTCCTTTTTAATTCTATTATATATGAGTATTATATACACATATATGTATTATATATTAAATTTGGGAAGATATACATTGAAGCACAATAAAAAGAACACTGGACTGACATCTAAGAGAGTTGGCATCTTGTATTGGCTCTGCTATTAATTAGCCATTTTGTGACCTCGGGTAATTTTTAAAATTTCTCCAGATCTGAGTTTTCTCATATATATATATGTAGGGGAGCAGTTGAGGTGTTTTGTTGGTGAAAATACAACTGAAAAGCCCTGGATTTTTTTTTTTGTTGTTGTTACTGACAGATAAACATAATAAAGGCAGGAATTTAGGCTTTGTAGGTAGAGAATCTATAGTATTCATGCTTTAACAATTAAACTATCAATGGAATAATTTACAGAGAGAGATAAAATAATAACAACTTAGAGAGACAAAAGATCTAGGATATCAAGGGAAATAATGGGGGAGGGGAGTAGAAATTAAGGGAGAATAGCAATCCAGACCTAAAGCTATATCATTAACCAGTAATTATCAAAATCATTTGATATTGGTTAACATGTAGGAGTACATAAATGGAAATGACTAGATGAGGGAGAAACAAACATAATAGAACTCAATAACGAGGGCTCAACAAACCTGGAAACATAAGTTACTTTGGAAAGAATTTTCTATTGGAAAGAACTTCTGGGAAAACTGAAAATCAGTTTAGCAAAAATTACACTTAGATAAACTTCATATGCCACATTTCACAAAAAATGTAAGATGTTCATGAGTTGGATAAAAGTGATGACTTCTCAAAGATTTAATAATAGATTGCTGGGACCCCAGACTTCGGTTTCTATTAATTAGGTGTGTGTGTGTGTGTGTGTGTGTGTGTGTGTGTGTGGTGGAAATTTCTAGTATTCTAAAATCTAGACAGACTTGTAGTAAGTTACCAAAGACTTAGCAGCCTGGACTATCAGCCTAGGACCCTTGCCTTACTTCCCTGGTCATAAGTTGAAGTTTTAAGAATAAACTAAGCTGATGTGTTAGGAGGGGAAAGTACAGACCCTTCAAATTTAATCACAGGCCCAGATGTCCCAGGCTTGTTTCCACTGACCACCATCTGACCTGTACAAATATAAAATTGGAAATTCTTCAACAAAACTCTGGACCAGTCACCATGTCCTAAAATCCCCATGATATATAAAATATTGTCTGCTTTCATATCTATATTGATACTGCTAGACATATATCTTCTCCTTTCATATCTTTTTTGACATTGCTGATATTTTACCTGCTACGTAAGCACATTTTTGTGGTTAGGATTGTGAGCCTATGTTCCTGAGGAATAAGAGTGAAGGACAGGTTTGGGGGGGGGGGAGGGAAAGAGTGGTCTTTTGGGTATATAACCAAGCTTTACATTCTGTATTATGGGCCTCTCCTTCCAGAAATTGCTTCTGGTGATGATGAATCCCAGTTCTTGTGAGAGAAGTAATAAATATCTTTTTGTTTCTCTGAAGAATCTTCTAAATTATTGAATTTATTTTGAGCAAGGATCTTTTGTCCCACACATGTGTGATCTAAACATTAAAGATCCTGGCCATACCATGCCATAAACTAATTTGTATAGAAGATCACATATCATTCACTGCTAGGGCAAGATGTATTCTTAACCAAAGAAATAACCAATTATAAAATTAAAAAGAATCATTTTGAACAAATGAAATAGAATATCTTTTGTACAAATAAAATCAGTGTATCAAGGACAAGGACAAGCAGTCAAATGAAGAATAAAATCTTTGTATCAAATTTCTTGGATAATTTTTGATATGTAAGATATAAAGACAACTAACAAAAACAGACCAAATTCCATTCCATGATAGATAATTGATCAAAGGATATGAACAATTGTCAAAAAATTGCAAACTCTTAACAATTGGGAGTACAAAGTTCAAAATCACTAATGATAAGAATGCAAACCAAAACAACCCTAAGGTTTTACCTCACATCCAGCAAATTGACAAAGATGAAAAAAGATGGCAATAGTAAATGCTGTAGGGAATATGGGAAGAAAGGTATACTAATGCATTGTTGGTAGAGCTGTGAATTAGTATAAGTGGAGAAAGCAATTTGTTGCTTGTTGTTTGATTGTTTTCACAATCAAAGTCTTTGGGACCTCATTTGAGAGTTTTTTTTGACAAAGATACTGGAGTGGTTTGCCATTTCCTTTTCCAGTTCATTTTACTGATGAGAAATTGAGGCAAATGAGACTAAATGACTTGCCCAGGGTCACACATTTAGTAAGTGTCTGAGGCCAGATTTCATCTAAGGAAGATAAATCTTTCTCACTCCAGGCCCAGTACTCTATCCACTGTACCACTTAACTACCCAAAAATAAAATGACTAAAATATCCATACCCTTGGATGCAAAAATTCTAATAGGCATGTGAATCAAGTATTATCATTGACAAGGCAGAAAGATTCCTACATACATCAAACTATTAATACCAGTACCTTTTTTTGTGGTAACAAAGAACTGGAAACTTAATGTCTGTTGATTAAGGGAGAGCTAAACAAATTGTTGCACATGAATGTAATCAAATGTTACGGTATTAGAGAAAATTATGAACATGATGAATATAGAGAAGCATAGACTTTCATGAACCAATGCAAAATGAGGTAAGCAAGGCCAAGAAAAATGTACACAGTGACTATAATTTAAATGGAAAGAACAGCAGTCACAAAACAATTGAAAAATGAATATTGCAAAATTGCAGAGAATAAGTCTGGTCCCAAAGAAAAGATATGATAAGACAACTCACTCTAATCCTTTACTGAGGTGGCACATCCTTGGGTACAGAAAATTCCTTACAATATCACTTTGGGGGATGGATTAATGGGTGTTGCTGAATTTTTTTTTGTCTTTTTCCTTTAAAAATTCCTTTAATAACAGGGACTGCTCTTTCTAGGGGTAAGGGAAGGGATATAGGGAAAAATCTAGGTGATATAAATAAAATATATCAATAAAATGTATTTTTTAAAAATTATCAAACTTTAGAACTGTTGCTTCATTGACTCATAGAATCCTATACCTAGAATGAACATTAAAAGCATCTAGTTCAATCATTTTATTTTACAGGTGAGAAAACAAAGACCCAGAGAGATTAAGTGACTTTCCCAATATTGCATATCTTAGTACATAACAGAGGAAAGCTAGAATTCAAATCTCTTGATTCTGGACCATTGTGCTTTCTAGCATGGTACATTGCATTCTTCACCATTCCTCCTATGTGCCATATAATCCTTGGCATAGTAATTCAATTCTACTTCTTTAAAATGTTAATTTGTTCTGTGACACATAGTGGATACCGTTGATCCTGAAATAATTTTAAAGTAAAAATTAAACTTTTTTTCTGAGTTAGTAATTATCATTGCTACCTAGTCCATGCCATTATGGAACAGAAGACAGAATGCACTTAAGAAAGGTGTGTGGGAAAGTCATCTATTCAGTGGGGATGCTATTATTTCTTCAAAATAACAAAGGCCTAGGGCAGCTAGGTGGTGCAGTGCATAAAGCAGTGGACCTAGAGTCAGGAGGACCTGAGTTTAAATTCAGTCTCAGATACTTTTTAGCTATGTGACAGCGGGCAAGTCACTTAATCCCGATTGCCCTAAGAAAAATCACAAAGACTTTGGAGAAATACAGGGAAATGCTATTTAAGGAAACCTGAACATGATGGAATTTACCAAACAGATTAATTGGATGAGGCAGGGGCCAAAGGGAGACAAGAAAGATTATTAGTCACATTACAGAAAAGATTGTTTGATTTACTAAATAATTCCTTACAAAATTCCTTTCAGCAGGAACTAGCCAAGTATATTGAAACATTCCTTTACTTTGTAATTCATCATTTCTTTAAGTGGTTTGGACATTGAGGAGAGAAGACAGTTAAAATCTCAGGTGTCCTGGCAAATATCAAAGCTATTAGGAGAAAATCATGAAGCATCTTCTTAATGATCATATAAACAAAAGGAAGTAGAAACATGACAATCTGATTTTTAAGAATGCATAATAACAGAATCACAGAATCTCAAAGTTGGAAGGGAACCTTTAGATCTCCTAGTCTAACTTGTACCTGAACAAGCATCTTTTGTAAAGTATACCAAATAAATAGTCACCCAACTTTTTCTTGAGGTTCTATAGTGAGGGGAAGAAATGGTCTCTCTCTTGAAGATGATCTTTCTCCATTCTACTTATGAATAGTTTTATTAGGAAGTACTTCCTAAGACTTGCACTCATTGTTCCTGTGCCAGTGCTTGAACAGAATAAGTCTATGCCGCCATCCTTTGGTCCTTGAGAAATCTATAGAAAAGTATCATGTCCTCTCTAAGTATCCATTTCCTGGTCATTTTTTCACTTAATCTTCAATGGCATGAAATTAATATCTCACTCCATTGTGGTTAACTTTTGGAAACTTTCTGACTTATTAATGTCATTCCTAAAATATTGTTTCTGGTGTAGAATATACAATGTAGATATGGTCTGACAAAAGTAGAGTCCAGCATGGCTATCTTTTTCATAGTTTTGGGAACCATATTTCTTTAAATTCAGCCTAAATCACAATAGCTTACTGGGTTGCTATATCACATCACTGATTCAAGACACAATCCACTTAAGCCCCTAGACTTTTTTCAGGAAAACACATTATTATTATATTTTTTTTATCTATGTCTCTCTCATCTTATATAGATTTGATTTTTTTTTAAATCTATGCGTAAGAATTTACTTTTACAGCAATTAAATTTTATCTTATTAGGTTTGGCATGCTGTTTTAGCCCTTCAAGACGTGTTTTTTTTAAGATTATGGTTCAGTTATCCAATGCATTAGCTATTTCTCTTGTATCCCCTCCCCTCTCCCTTGACCCCTTTCCTTCCTATTTTTCTATTGGGAAAGGTGAATTACCTTAACCCAAAGTCTGTAGTTATATGTACATGCACAAACATATGTGTACATGTATGTGTGTGTATAATTGTCTCTTCAAACTAGTTCAGATAGGAGTGAGGTTCAAACTTCTTCCACTCCTCCACCTGAACTTCCCCTTCATTTTATAAATTATTCCTTGTGTGTCTCATTTATGTAAGGTAATTTTCACTATTGTCTTCTTCCTTTGCCTTCTCCCAATCCATCCGTCTTTCTTACCTTTCCATTTTTCTTTTGAGATCATCGTAACAAACTAATCTTATACTTATGCCCTTTGTCTAAGTAGACTCCTTATAACTGCACTAATGATGATAATATTCTTATTGATTATTATCTTCCCATACAAGGAGTTTAGCCATATTAAATCCCTTATGATTTCTCATTAATATTTACTTTTTTATGGTTCCTTGAGGCTTGTGTTGAATATAAAAAAAAAATTGTTCAGCTTTTTCATCAGGAAGGTTTGAAATTTCTCCATTACATTGAATGTACATTTATCCTCCTGTAGTATTTTATTTAGTTTTATTTGGTAGGTTATTATTGGTATTAATCCTATCTCCTTTGCCTTCTGTAATGTCATATTCCAAAACTCTATACTCCTTTATGCTTAATCTTGTTTGATCTTTACTGTAGTTCCATGTATATGAATTATTTCTCTTTTGTTTCTTGAACTATTTTCTCCTTGACCTTGGTAATTGTGGCATCTTTATTCTTGAGGTTATTGGTGGATTCTTTTGATTTTTACTTTGCCCTTCAATTAAAAAATATTTGAGAAGTTTTCCTTTCATGAAATATGATATCTAAGCCCTTTGTTTTGATCATGGCTATTATATAATCTAATTATTTCAAATTTATCTCTCCTTAATCTATTTTCTATGTCAGTGATTTTTTTCTATGAGATAATTCATATTTTCTTCTATTTTTTCCATCTTTTGTCTTTATTGTTTCTTATTACTTATTGAATAATTAGCTTCTACTTGTCCAATTCTAATATCTGTTGAAGTATCTTCAGTGTGGTTTCATATCTCTTTTACCACTTGGCCAGTTCTTATTTTTAAGAAGTTATTTTCTTCAGCATTTTTGGTGCATTTTTAAAATCCAGCTATAAAATCTCATTTCAAAAATTTCTTGCATTGCTCTCATTTCTTTTCCTTCTTTTTCCTCTACCACTCTTCTTTGATTTAAAAAAAAATCTTTCTTTTGCTTTTTTAAAAATCTCTTTCTTTAGGTGTTCTATGATATCATGTTAGTTTTGGGTCCAATTTACATTTTTATTAACTAGAACTTTTTAAATCATAGTCTTCTTCTCTGTATTGGACTTCCCTGTCACAATATAACTTTTTATGATCACGTTCTTCTTTATTATTTGCTCCTTCTGTTGCTTTCACAGCTGGGTCTGGGAGCTTATAAATTTTGGTGTTTCTAAAGTCTTGTGTTCTGAGGAAAGGTCTTGTCACTTCTCTGTTGTTCTGAGCTCTGATCTTCACCCAGGTAGGTCTCCTGCTCCCTCTTAAGCACAATTGCTCCTCTGTACAATGGAGCTGGCATAGGAGGTTGTAGAAATCTTTTTCTGACCAGGTATTCAGTCCTTCTACATCATTATTCACTAGATAACACTGGTACTTATACCAATTTTGGTGTTGCTTCTCCTTCTAAGGTTCACAAGCTATGTGGCTTCTACTTTTCTCACTCCTGGCCAGTCTTAGTATTTGTGGACACTCTCTGTCTTCCAAAGCTGCTGTGGGTAGGGAAAATGACATTCTGACTTCTTGGCTTTTCTGCTTTTAATTCAGTTCAGCATTTTCTGTGGTTGTTTTGCAGAAGAGGTTTTGGGGGAAATTTAACAGTTGTGACTCTTTACTCTGCCATCCTGACTCTTCCCCATTCTAATGTAAATCAGTTGAAAAGTCTTACTTCCTCAGAATGATATCAATCAATCAATAAAAGTAAGTTCTTATTATGTACCAGACACTGTGACAACCACTGAATATACAAAAAGAGGCAGAAAACAGTCTTGTCTTCAGGGAGCTTACAGTCTAATGGAGGAGACAACACACAAATATATGCAAAGTAAGCTACAGACAAGATAAATAGGAAGTAATTAACAAAGGGAAAGTAAGAAGGGTTGGGGAAGGCTTTCGGTAAAATATGGGATTTTGTTGGGGGTACATAAAGTTAAGGGATTGATTACAGATGACAGTGGGAGGATGTCGGTTTGGGAAAATGCAACACATGGTTTGGTACTTTAAAATCCAGGATAAGAGGACATATCCATATATTAAGGCAGCTATTGATTTCAAGAAAGAGATTGCCTGGCTTTTGCATTGTTTATAAGCAACCTCTTTTTGGTGTGAGTATAAGAGGGTTGACATGTAATATGCTGTGTCCCTGAGAAGGCAGATCTATTGTAGCTGTTGGAAATTATGATTTGTAACTGCAGCCCAAAAAAGGTCCTCTGGGCAATTGACACCATTCTCAGAAACAGCAGGTTCTACTTTGCTGCTTTATTTAAAAGTCATAGCCCTTACCTTTGCCAGGTATGAAAACTTTGACAACAAAACTGAGAAGACTGGTAATGGGGTCTAAACTTTATCACATTTCTACTCCTGAATTCAGAAACTTGTGAGAAAGAGTAATTGCAAGTGCCTAATTAGTTTTGTTAACTCTTGCTTCTGAGACCTTTTCTGTTTTTTTTCGATAAAGCAAGTCACTCAATCTCTTTGCTCCCAATTTTCTCCTCTGTAGAACCATAGGCTTTGGCAATATGACCTCTAAGTTTCCTTCTACTTCTAATATTTTTGAGTCAATAAGATAAATTCTAATTGATTGCTTTTATATATCACATGTGTAAGGCATGCATATTCATACTACATATACAAATATATGTGTAGTATTTAATGTATTTTGAGAGAAAGAACTAGAATTCATAGTGTAGTTTTATGAATCCTTGATGAAATCCATGCTGGGGAAATAGCCTTCTTGCCTGGATAGGTCCTTAAAAATATGCCATCATATTGTGCCAGCTACTTAAATTGTTGATATAACCTTAGTGAAAATCACCTCCACAAACATTTATTGTATGCCTGTTGCTTACAAGGAAATATACAAGGTGTTAAGGATACAAAGATAAAAAGGAAAATCTTTTCCTTTGACTATGTTACATTCTTCTAGAGCAGCAGTTCTCAACTTGTGAGTTGTGACCTCTTTGGGGGTCGAACGACCCTTTCACAGGGGTCACAGAAGTTGCCTAAGACCATCAAAAAACACATATTTCCGATGGTCTTAGGGATGGACACACCGCTCCTCTAAGCATCTCCAGGTGGGTCCACCCACAAGCAGATATGCCCACGTACAAGTATTAAAGGGTCGCGGCATTAGAAAGGTTGAGAACCACTGTTCTAGAGGAATACAAGAGATAAGGCAATAAATTTTCCTTAAGATGACAGTTTAGTCAAATTTATATCTTTTTTGTGTGTGGAAAAATATAGCTTCACATGTAGAAATATCTGTGCCTCAGTCTTTGACCCTCCTACTTTACAAGTATATGGCTTTGGTCATGGTATGGGGGATGGATGAAAGAGGGAGAATAGCTCAGTACAGCTCATTCCCAGTTCTAATAAAAACAATTCAAAATGCAAGTCTCTCCTCATAGTGGGTCAGGAGAGCCCTTCACATATATGGAGGACATTTTTAAAGGGGAAAGTGAAGAGGGGTTGGGGTCTAAGACTGTGATTTCTTTGATATAGGAATATCCTAGTGAGAGAATTCACTCTACCAATGCAAATTGGCATTATGATGTGAAAAGAGTTTCCTGCAACTCAGAAGTTAAGTGACTTAATTTATGGGTGGCATATTCAGTATGTGTGATAGAACTTAAAAAAGGTCTTAAGTCTAAGATTGACCCTTTATCTATTATACCATATTGTTTGTCCATATTAAAGCTATCTCATTGTTATATTGCTGTAGTTCTGTTAACTTTTGCCATGTATCACATACAACTATGCCTCTCAATATTTCTCTTCCTTCTTCCCCGTAATTACCATTTGATATTTTCAAAAGTTTTCTACATTGCTAATAATAGACCTTCTTAATATGGATGTCATTCAAACATAAATGTACATCTACTTACCTAGAACAAGAATTGACCCAAGTTAACATTTCAAATGACAATTTGAATGTATTTCACTAACACAACCTCTTAAATTAAAGTTGACTCAACTTTAATGTCTTTCAAATGTGAAAGACATATGACTTTCCTTTGGACTTTATAAATACTAGGCCTCTTTGAATTGACATCACTAATGATAGCTGTAGAATAAGAAGCACATTAACATCCCAAATTAATGATCTTTAACAGCATTAAAAATTATATGACCTCTGGTTCATCCTAGTACGACCACCACCACCACCACCACCACCACTCAAAATAACTTTCCATTGTACCATACTTAAACCCTGGTAGTTAATGAGGAACAGGAGTTATATTACCTAGGAAAATTCCCCTTTGAAATTTTCCATCTTCCTTAATTCCTTTGTGTACTACCTGAAGAAATTAATTGTAGTTAGCCATGCTTGCTCTTAGAGGATACTCATTCCTAGTCACCATGAAGAGTCAATCAGGGAAGTCATATTTTCTTTTGCTGGAATGAATGATAAATAAAACACCCTTTCTATCTTACTTCCTTTTTTGTTTTCAATTTATTGTTAATTTTCCAAAATTTCTTCTCAGGAACTCAGAGCATTGCTGGCCTCTGAAACAACAGGTAATGTTGGAAGTCTCGGTCATAGAGTTATTCATCAAAGTTTGACATAAAAGCATATGGCAGAAGGATCAGTTTTCCAAATGACTTCCTTTTATTAACCATATCTTGAAGGCCAGTACAGCTTTAGGAAATGGGTACAGATTAGGAAAAGATCAGAAGCAGTTTAAGAGATCAGAGGTAAAGCAAAAAGTTTTATTTCCAGGGAAAATTTGCGACCTACTTCAGTCTTTCACCAGTACTTTCCTAGCACTTTCCTTCTTCCTGAATTATATATCCACAATTTATTCTGCATTTCTGTTATTACCTGTGTCAAAGGGAAGTCTTTGTGGGGTTCGGGGTCACAGCCCACAGTTTAAGAAGCACTGAAAGGGTCACTAGTGGAAAAAGTTTAAGAAACCCTGATCAACATGATATTGCACCTTGGCTGTCTATTTCCACTCTGTTTTTCCTTTCCTGAGTAGGTGACCAAGCACTGACCTTGAGATAGACATGTCATGGATTACAGGCAAACACATGAGTTCAAGAGATCGGTAGGTCCTGAGTTCCATTAAAAAAAGTAAATAATTGCTGAAGATGCAAAATTTACTGACTGTAGAAGTGTGAAGATCAGAGGAGGAGAATAATAATGCAGATCAGAGATAGAAATTAAAATGCCCAATTAGCAATTTTGCAAACTGCCTTATGTTTAAAGTTTAAATATTACTATTTTTGTAGACAATAACAATAGTTATTAGTGTTACTGAGTTTTGTTCTAGTCATATCATTAATACAAATTCTGATTCTTTTATATTTAGCATCCCATTTTATGTGTTGGAATATATTACTATCCTATACCATGATTCATATTCTACAAAGAATTTTTTTTTTCGTTTTCCTATTCTGAGGAAACCTTTAGAATTGTGGGCTACAATTTAATTGTCTATGAATACAATCATCCCTGGGATATGCTGATATTTTTAATGAGCCAAATCAACACAAGAAAAGGAACCTCTCTCTTATAAGAAAACAAGCTCCTGGGATTGACACCTATCCAAAACATATGCCTGGGTACAATACAGGAAGTGGTTGTGGATTCAGCCAGGTAGTGTCCCAGTGTCAAACTAGGGTATCTGATTCACTCTCCAAATAATATATATTCAAAGTAGAGATGTCAAACTCATGGTTCCAGGCCACAAACTCTCACAAAACTCAAATGCAGGGGGCAGTAACTAGATTATAAAGTACAAATGTTTAACATACATAAAAATTCAATACAATATAAATCATTTTGATTTATTATTTTCTATGTCAATGTGTGGTCTGCAGGATTGAGTGTGATACAACCAAAGGAGAAATCACAAAATCCAGATCAGTGATCCTGGCTTTGTACTTCTCTTTAAATCTGGTCTAGAGTCCAGCTACCTTTAAAAGGACCACTCCAGTATCATACTTAATTGGACCAGAATTGTAGGTCATGTACCAGAAAAATTCTTTATGCACTATGGATAAGAGATATTTTAGATCCCCAAGTTTCTTACCAACGTCAATCTGAATCTTTTCCTGTCTTTTCACACAAAAATACTAATATAAACCTACATTTCTAGAATAGTCCTAAACCAAATAGGCCTCCAAGGTTGGAACCAGAGCTAGCATAGGATATTAAGTGTACTATACTTCTTCCTACCCACCTCAAATAGAAGTGTCAAATTTCAAACTTAATATTTTGACCTATGACTCCTTTTCCACTGTTCTGTTTACAATGTATGTCAGTTTTCAAATGCTGGAGAAGATGTGGAAAAATTGGAACACTAATGCATTGTTGGTGGAGCTGTGAATTGATACAACCATTCTGGAGAGCAATCTGAAACTATGCCCAAAGGGCTATAAATAATTGCATACCCTTTGACCCAGCAA
>CM053585.1:468064917-468103376 GCA_028646515.1 Pseudochirops corinnae
ATTATTAACTTCATCCAACTGGAACTTGAAATACACAGGCACTGTGGTTGGGAGATCCATCCTGCCATACCGAAAAGTCAGAGGGGTGAGGGGAGAAGACATAGGAGAGAATAGACTGGGGGAGGGGGGATACACTGGGATGGCTGTTTTGGGGCAGTGGGTAGGGGAAAGATGGGGAGAAAGTATGTAACTCAAAATCTTGTGGAAATGAATGATGCAAACTAAAATAAAATGTAAAAAAAACACTTATTAAGTGCCTACTGTCTGCCAGGAAGTGCCCTAAGCACTTTACAAATATTGTTTCATTTGATCTGAGAGACCCACACTCTATAAGTGGGTCTGTACTTGCAGCCTTTCCAGCTTGTTAGGACCTGACTGAACTTTGTCACAGGTTTCATGAATCTAGGATCACTGCTATGCCAAAATAAGGCATTGGAGAAGGACTTGAGTGGGCAGTGATGGAATTGGAATCATCATCAGTCAGCATTATCATTCTTCTCATGTTATGGATGAAATTTGAATAAAAGTGCTATAAAGACAAAAAAAAAAAAGAATTCCTAATTTACAATGCTGAACCAAACAGGGCCAAGGTCAGAGTCCTGAAGTATCATGTTAGAAGCCTTCTTCCCAAAATACATTGATCCATTTATCATCTCTCTTTGAGTCTTCTAAACTAATTCTGAATATTCCTAATTATTCTAATTTACCAACTGTCCCTTCAAGATGTCTACAAGGATATTATGAAATTTCGCGAAATTATTTGCTGAAATTCAGCTATGCCATGCTATGACATTCTCCTGATCTACCAGTCCAATAACTATTAAAAATGTAAATCTGTTTAGTTAAGTGCTCTGTGTTCTTAATTAAGTTATACTGGTTCATAATCATTACAATTTTCTTTTCTAAAAATCTCTCAAACCATTACTCTAACGCTACTTTTTAGAATAATTATTTAAAAATAAGTTAAGCCCTATAGTCTAAAGCCTATAGTCTATAACCCTAGCCTAGGGTCTAAATGACTCTATTACTTAAATCAGAATACTATTTACACATTCCCAGTAATGCTGGTAACATTCTCTTTTCCATAATTTTTTTCAAAGACCATCAATGGAGGCTCAGAAATTACAAAGGAAATTCTGATGATATAATCACAATTTATTCTGAATAGGAAGAAATTGCCTAGGGGGTAGTCACATAATAATTCTGAGACTCGGGCTCCTCAAATGTCAAATGAAGACATTGGATTAGTTGATCCTTAAAGTCTCTTCAAGCTCTAAATTTTCTCTTCTTATGAAATATTCACTAAGAAAAAAGCCTGGGAATGAAGAGGAAAAACAAATCAGACCATAATAAAACCAGTTCTCTTTCTGAGAGGATTTTAAGACTACTTATTCAGGGACACACTGCATCTGGAATTATAGCAAGTCACTGAATAAAATGTTTCACATCTTTGTGTAGAAGATGGAGAGATATAGCCATGATGCTAGCACATTAAGATGGTTAAATAATTAGACTCAAAGAATGGAAATTAATATATTAGTGACATTCTTTAGACATATCCAACCCAGAAGTCTGGGGCTCTGCTCTTTGATATTAGTCTTGGTCAAATACCCAGATAAAGATTGATATTAGTCTTGGTCAAATACCCAGATAAAGATGTGGATGACATATTTACAAAATTAATTATTATATAAAGCCAGGAGAGATAGGTAATACAAAGGATGATAAAATCAGATTTTAAAATTTTTGAAAGGGTGAAGCAATGGATCAATACAATTTTATAAAATTTATAGGGATATTTATTTTTTGCCTTTGAGATCAAAAGCCAATTAAATAAACAAAAGGTAGACAGGCCTAGAAAATAATTCATATTAGAAGGAAAAAAATCCTCATATTTCTATAGACTTCCAGTTCAATATCAATCAATTAGGTATCTTCTAATATTTTAATTGTTTTTATATGGAAGAGAAATTTGACTTAATCTCTCCAAGTGTTATTCTTTTGAACTATTGATATTATGACCAACATTTAACAGAAATTCACATTTAAACACAATATAATGAGTATTTTACTCATGCTAAATCAGTGATCTTAGTGGTGAAAATGCAATTAGCACCATTTTTAAATTAATCAAATAGAGACTTAGAAAACACTAAAGGAAAGAACTAACATGTAAACCCATTTTATCTGACTTCAAAATTAACAATATTTTTGGAAGACTTTACTCCATTTGAGGCATTATGGGTGCTATGTTATCAAGATTACAAAAACACTTTCTACTTTACCACACTGCACTTCTAGTTGTCTCTTCAATAGTAATGTGCTACTAAAGGATTGGTGTCAGTATCCTTTGGATTCCCTCAACCTGGGAAAAAGCTCTAGTCACTATGCCCTAGTCATAGTTTTGCTTCTTACAGGAAGATTTCTTTTCAAAGAACAACTTCAGGTTGATACCTAGCACAATGACACCTCAGATTACCTTTCCTGCTACATATGTGGCAACTGCTCTTTGGAGGTTCAATACTGCTATTTACAATTAGCATATCTGAGAGCTAGATAAGATACAAATATCATTGCAGAGAAGCTATTATCTGAATCTCAGTTGTCACTTCCTCTATATGTTTACTTTGTACTCCTAAGGAGCTTTTCTATAGATGAATCATGTATTATTTTAAAAACATGAATTTTACATTCTTTGAAAAATGAATAATATTATTCAAATCAAAATGAAACTGACATAGCAGCACATAGAACTACTAACTTGGCTTGCTTCATCAAAATTTGATCATAAGTACAAGGAGCATATAGATGATTGCAAAGGTATTTAAGGCTTTCAAATAGTTCTTTGACTGGGTAGGTGCTTAGTCATTTGACCCTCAAATTCCATGGGACATTTCCATATGAATGCTCTTCTACCTGTCTAAGTTGCTTTATAAGTCTATTTGGTTCTACTCTGTGTGCCACCTTCACATATACGTATTTATGCTTCTTCAGGAATCACCCAGGCTGTTGACTTTCTCCTCTCTCCACACACCCTCATTTATCAACAGACACATTCTTGACTTTAGCATCGCATTTTTCCAGTTTCCTGGCCAAGTTGTACTCTGGAATATAGAGCCTTAAGTATATAAAACAATGATAAGAGAGGGTAGAATGTGAGACCTTCAACTGTATAAGCTTAGTGGTTCTGTATGCTATTTAGGGAAAGAGGAGAAACAGTTAATCTCTGTTTAACTATTCTCTCTGCATCCTGTCTGCCCTAATAATAATTTCTTACCAATTTATATTCCTCCCTCTTAAATATTTAAAAGCTTTCTAATTTTCTTCTGCTGTGTACCTAAGCAGATATAGCATGTTTAATTAAAGGGTTTCTCTTGAACTAGAATTTGTAACAAATACTTCTTTTCCACCAACATCATTTTACAAACCCAAGTTATTATCAGGTACTCAAAGTTTAAATTCACATTTCAAACTGGGCCTAGGCATCAGGAAGAACATTTTGATTTCTGTGAACAAAGATAAACCAACTCACAGGAAAATTCCAGACCTAACTCTCTCTTTGATTCTTTCATTCTGTTTCAGTATTCCTAAGTAAGAAGAAAATTATTTTTTTTTAATTTTGCTCTCTATGAACTCTGGGAGCTGCCCTTGAGGGGAAGGACTGTGTTGGTTTTTGCCTTGATATCTCTAGCAAGGTTCTTATACATAGGAGGTGATGATAGATAGATAGATAGATAGATAGATAGATAGATAGATAGATAGACAGACAGATAGACAGACACAGGTCTTTATGTCTACTGTATATCATATCAAATATGTCTATCTTTCATGTAGGTCTAAAATATATAGGTATGTTTCTATCTATATGAAGGAAAGAACAGGATACATTGCAGATTAATCCAAAGCCACATAGTGATAGTAGCAAATCTAAAGCCATAAGGTAAGCCTCCTAGCTCAAGTTTGCATTCAATGACATATTCTATCTCTGTGTTCATCAGTAATATGCGCTCCTAATGCTAAGGTAAATTAAAAAATTTTTATTAGGCATGAGAAGGTGGCACACAGAGTAGGCATAGTTCGATACAGGTAGGAGTATTACAGAAGTAGCTAGAAGTATATAAACTGACCACAATCCCAGCGGACTGAAAGATGATGAATAATGTTTCCCAACTTCTGACAGAAAGAAGATAGTCTTCACATGAGAGACAGTTTTGGACATGACCAATGGGGAAATATGTTTTGCTTGAATGTGCATCTTTGTTATAGAGGGTTTTTTGGTGTTGTTTTTCTTTCTCAACGATAGAAGGGGAAGAGAATAAGGAAGGAAGAGAAAATCAATGCTTGTTAATTAGAAAATACATGTGTATGTATCTATTTATGTGTGCATATATACATATATACATATACATGTGTATTAAAGCACAGGAAAAGTTACTTGAATTTTTTTCCAGACAGCAAGAATAGACTCAGGTTTGATATAAAGTAAAAGAATACAATATGTGGTGGGAAGTAGGGTGGGAGAGGGGGAAAGAACAATTAAATCAGGGCTAGGATGGATACAGAAAAGACAGTTTTGAACTAGAACAAAGGAGTGGACCTTGGGTCAAGGAAAGAAAGACTG
Source organism: Pseudochirops corinnae (assembly GCA_028646515.1). NCBI lineage: Eukaryota > Metazoa > Chordata > Mammalia > Diprotodontia > Pseudocheiridae > Pseudochirops > Pseudochirops corinnae. The sequence continues at coordinate 468,069,539 of CM053585.1, forward strand.
AGAAACCTCATTGTTTGGGGCTAAAGAAATAAGGTCACTGGTCTAGGAGCAACACATAGGAGCATAGACTCATTGATTTAGAACTGGGATAGAACTTAGAAGCTATCAAGTCTAACCCTCTCATTTCATCGCTGAAGAAACTAAGGTTGATCAATCAATAAACAGTCATTAAGCATCTACTCTGTGTCCCTAAGGTGGATCCCTCGTCTTCCCAATTCCAAGAGGGACTGTTCATTGCATTTATCAACTATTTTAAATCACGAGTGTATTGTGGCTTGATTTGCTTAATATACTTTGGACCCTGAGACCTCAACATACCAAAATTGTTTTCACTTTAACTATTAAAATCCTTCAATTCTTCATCATAGCATAGAGATAACTGTCCTGGCAAGTCCTACCAAGAGCAAAAGGCTTTGAGTCGGAGTTCATTGACGCACTCTTTATTTCTGATGTCTGAAGCACATCCTGGAGAGATACTGAGAGACTCATCTCCAGTTGGGCCATTTATGAGATGAACTTTTAGACCATATCACCTCTCAAAAACTAAGTTCCAGGTTCTAGAGGGCTTCAAACCTGCGTTCATGGTGGGAATGCCTACACTAACAAAATTTTATACCTTTGAAATATAGAAGTAAGCCACTGAATTTGTGTTTTTCTGATAGCCATTTACAGGTGAGTGCCAGAAAGAAGAAACAGGGGATTCAATATAAATCCAAGGGATCAGACATTGGAGTAAGTACCTCTAATGGTGCTGGCACGTTTGCTCATACTTGTATTCCCTACTACTGGGTACACTGAGGTTGGTGGATCCCTTAAGCTAAGCCCAGCACCAATATGAGCCCTGGGAGGTGGTGTAGTAAAAGGGGATGCTAGGCTTCCTAAGAAGGTGAAAAATAACCGTTATTAGAAATGAAGCAAGTCAAAGCTTACATAAATTATATATATAGAGAGAGAGAAAGAGAGACAGAGAGAGAGAGAGAGAGAGATTTATATATATGTATACATACATATGTATGTACATAAAATATATATCATAATAAGTTATACATGTAAGTGTTATTTGAGGAAAGCACATTTTATATCTGAAAGAGCTGGCTGCAAAAAATATCCACCAATGGCGCAATGTTAAAGAGCCTTCTGTTTTTTGTTTCGTTTTGTTTTGTTTTTCTTTTTTGAGGGGAAGGCAGGGAAATCGGGGTTAAGTGACTTGCCCAAGGTCACATGGCTAGTAAGTGTTTAGTGTCTGAGGTCAGATTTGAAGTCAGGTCCACCTGACTCCAGGGCCAGTACTCTATTCACCTGCCACCTAGCCACCCCTTCTGTTTTTATGTACTCTAGGACATTTTGTCCTGATGCTCAGTGTGGGATAAAAACAAATTTAATAAGTGTATCATAGATTAATATTGAGCAAGAGCTAAGTAAGAATTCACATGAAGGTTTTTTGTATACTACTTATTTTTAAACCAAAGTCCCTTAATTTCATTAGTATTTAGTTTGTGTCTGGTGCTGGGTAGCTGTTTTCTGGGAGGCCAAAGTAATCGTCATGTGTAGCGTTTCACAACCTACCAATAGAAAGACAAACAATAAAAGACTACTTTTTGCCTAACTAAAGGAGTATAACTTTCCATTTAGTGTTGTCCTTATAGTTACATTTAGGCAAATTTTCCATAAAAGTACACACAAAGAAGTATATTTTCATGTCACAAATTATACAAAATATATTTTGAAATTTATAATAATATGTAGGAAATATATACATGTATGAATATTTATATCTATGTGTGTGCATACAAATATGAAAATATATAAAGGAAATTTGAAAAAGCAAGTGGACCAGTTTCATCACAAAAGCAAGAAATAAAAAATGAACAATCTAAGTATTATATTGATATCCACGAAATGGCAGAATCCCTAGCTTAGGGTCCCAACATATTAGTTATCTCATTTATCAAAGATTTATGAGAAGATACAAACAAGAATCATGTAAGAAAAGAAAAAAATGATGCTATGATCAGAATGACTGGAATGAGTACTCACAAGGATGCAATTCAAAATTCATCAAAGTATTGAAGTCTACCCAAGGAAACCCGTATTTTATATTCTCCTTTTGATATTCTGCCAAAACATTAATGTTGGTTCACTGGGATCCTGTTAGGGTCATATTAATGGTGGCTCATCTTATCAGGGCTTAAAATAATGGTAATGTCCTTCTACATTTACATTAATCCTTCTCTACATGGCCATAATCCTAGGATTTTTGTTCACTTTCCATTTGTAATAGATGCTCTAAAGTCCCTCCTAATGCTCATAATATGTGATTCTCAGGGGGAAGGGCCACTTGTCCCCAAAAGGAAAGGGTCCATAGGTAAAGGAGTGAAATTAGTAGAAAGGTCCCTTCTCATCTTAGAAATTCCTCCTAATGTCTGGATATTCAATTTATTCACCTTTGTTCTAAATTTCTTTCTGCCTAGTTCCTCTAAATACTTAATCAACTATATTCCTTCTTTGGGAAACATTTCCTCTCTAACCCTAGGTGAAAAAAAAAAAAGACTGACTATTTTTCATGACCTGATTTGTTCGCATAACAAATCTGTTAAAAGCTGGTGCCCTCTCAGCTTTGAGATCTTTTCCTTAATGGAGAATAGGAAGCTTAGTCTGCTAAAATCAACCCAATAAACAAATAATTTTTGGGGTGAGAAAGAAGTATTTAATGAGGACCTGCAAGCATATGGATTTTTTGGGGAAATTTCTAGTTCCATACTCCTATTTAGTTCTATCAAAATGATGTCTACAAATGATGTATATGATCTTAATGGTAACCACAAAAATATTAAACACATCAGTATTCTAGAGAAGAGGATGAGAATGTAGTACATCTTCTGGATTCAGTATACCCTATGTTGGATCAAGGAAATTTAAATGTTTCATACAGCAAGAGATGATATTAGAGAGGGGAAAGGAGATGGGGAAGAGGAAATAGAGGAGAGAAAAAAAGGAAAAGAGGAGGAGGAGGGAAGAAGTGAAGAATAAGGAGATTGAAGAGAAGGAAAAGGAAGTGGAGAAGGAGAAGAAAGAGGAAGAAGAAGAAGAAGAAGAAGAAGAAGAAGAAGAAGAAGAAGAAGAAGAAGAAGAAGAAGAAGAAAAGGAGGAGACCTCTACTCATTGCTCCCCTGCTCTCAATTTTTGAAAAGTAGTATTTCCACCTGACATTGAACCATCTGGGAATGACTTGCACACCAAAAAAGAACACTCCATTCTCAATCTTCTGGAGGAATCAGAAGCTTGACAAAGAGGAGGAAGAGAGAAAATTTGTTCTATACTCTAGAACAAAAGTGGAAGAAAAGAAGCTATTTTTCTGCTCTCCATGAGAAGAAAAGAAATAGAGTATTTGGGGGTGGCACAACAGTTTCTTAGGATACCTTTGTCTTTAAATCCCCAGTGACATACATACACACACACATATGCAGAGGGAGAGAGATAGAGAGAGAGAGAGAGAGAGAGAGAGAGAGAGAGAGAGAGAAAGAGAGTCTCATCCTTGGCTGCTTCCACTAAGCAACATTTAACTTCTGCTTTCTAAATTTTGAGGCTCTGTGGATGACTCTCCTTTCAAGAGGTATGTCAACTTTGAATCTTAAAGGTCCTTCCTTTTTAACAACAGAAAGCCACCTTCTCAATTCAGTAACGTGATTCAATAGGACCCACCTATTGTTCTGCCTGGAGCTGAGTGGAGGGGTTGTAAAATATTGCATCATCTCCAAACCCATTAAAATGAGAAAATAACTGAATATTTGTCAATAATTCCGATGCTCTCAATGATAGCTAAGTAATATAGATCCCAATAGGAAAGACTTTAGAAAGTTCCTTATTCTTTTACCCATATGTCTCTCACATATTATAATTGAAGGTCAGATCCATAATATGTCTTCACATTTGTCTTAGTGATTGAGAAAACACAAATATTTCCTTGAACATGCTGTTTCTTAATTTTTTTTCTCAAAAAGCAAAGCAAAACTTTCCACCTTGGCTCATTGGAACAGTACCTTTATGTACCTGTGTATACTGACTTCCAGCATTAGAAACAGGAGATGGTTTTTGATTTACATTTAATGACTTTTCAATATATATCAGTAAATTAATAATAGTAATACCTAGTGTTTATATAGGTTCCCAAAGTACTTTACATGTGGTATATCCTTTTATCCTCAAAATTACCTTTTGCACTAGACACTATTATCTGTATTTTATTGAAGAGGAAACTATGGTTGCAAGAAGTGACTTACTCAGTTCCATAAAGCTATTAAGTGTCTGAGATGAGATATTAGTTAATTTTCCTATCTCTGAGTCCACCACTGTTCAGTAGTCTACCTAACTGAGAAGATATTTGAATTCTAAAATGTATATTTAAATATTATGGCCTTTGAATTTCACAGGGCCTAAAACAGAAAAAAAAATTGCATGTAAATTATAAGCAATTACATAGATTTTCTTTTCTATTCTAAAACTGAACCTGAATTCCCTCTCTAACATCTATGACAAGCAGATGTGTATATGCGTACATGTGTGTGCATGTGTATGTTTGTGTGTACACACAAGTTAGATCATCATGTTGTTAAGCTCTCAAAAGCAAAATCCAGATCTTTAAAGACTGAATATGTTTCTTTTTTCACACTAAAGATCTACTTCCCAGTGTCTTTGCTTATATAGAGCCCACAAAGGTACCAGATCTGGGGATCGAGTAAGATTACTCCTTGATTTAAATTTGGGTTCTTAGAAAAGATTAATAAAACAGCTTACAAACATAGCTTACGAAACAAATGTTATTAGGCAGAAGCTCCTGGACTGGAATGCTGGCTTTATTAAATCAAGGGAATCCTTATAATGGAACATGTGTTAATGGCTTATGGATTATTCCATGGAGCAAAGCAGTCATATTCATTTCAAGAACCCAGTATCTCTCTGACAGGCATATCAAATGTTATCTCCTCAGCCTTTGATGGTGACTTCTCAAAATTGCAATTTTGAAGCAAGTACACATACTTAGCCAAGCCTCTTGAAGTTGCCCTAACATCAATTTCCAAAGATGTATTGACCTAGAAATAGCTTTGCTTCTCTCTCCAGATCATATTTCATTTCCCACCCCTCCGTGTTTATTCATACAATCCTTTAGGCAAGAGACTTGCATTATGGAAAAACATAGAGTCATGGATCTTTTTATAAATACAGTTAATACAAATAAGGGTAAGAAGAATAGGTAGCTCACTTAATCACAACTTCTCTTGAGAAATAAAATCAGCATGCTATAAAAAGATTTAAAGAAGGCTGCTCAAGATTTTTCCATTACTACTTTTTATTTGCCACCCTTCAGACCACTGTAATTGTAACCACAGGATTAAGGTCCAGATCTTGCCTCTGCTATTAAGTACGTGATACCTTGATCGCAATTTCCTCAGGGCCTCAGTTTTTTCATCTGTGAAAAGACAAGCTTAAAGTATTTGATCTCTAAGGTCTCTTCTAGTTAAAAAATCTTAAGGATCTATTTCAGGGGCACCTAGGTGGTGCAGTGAATAGAGCACTGGCCCTGGAGTCAGGAGGACTTGAGTTCAAATCTGAACTCAGATACTAAACACTTACTAGCAGTGTGATCTTGAGCAAGTCACTTAACACCAATTGCCCTGCCCTCCCCCCTCCAAAAAGCAAAAAAATATCTGTATTTCACAGAGCAAGATTTAAATCTCAAATCTTTTTTTTTTTAATTTTGGTTTTTCTTTTATTTTGGTGAGGAATATGAGAAAATCATAGATATTTATGGATCTGGAAAGGACCACTAGAAACCATATAATCTGTCACTGACCATTCTTAAAAATGGGGAAACTGAGACCTGGAAAGACACATGATATGATGGAATAGGTTAGTACCAAGGATGGTTTTGTCCTTAGTTCTTGAGGAGGACCAAAATGTTATCACTATGATCCAGTGTGTCCAACTGTGGCTTTTCAGATCAATACAAACTTGGAAGGTTCTGTCATGGGGCAGACACAAATAGTCCATATGAACATTTGGAGTGGAGACATCTCTAAATTTGTGCATCTCATTTTTCTTTTGAGCTCCCACAATTCTGATTTTCTCATAGAGCACACACAGCATATTCTTTGATGTGGGCATGCCATGCTGAGCAATTCTGAGCAAGTGTGCATTAGTAGGAGGAAGGATGAACTCATAGTCTATTCTGCTTTTCCTCCGTGACTGACATGGAAGGAAAAGAGGATCTGGGCTTCTTAGTTATCTTTTTAGAAAATCTTCATTCCTGTATTTCACACTCAAGGGTTCTTTTGAGACTCAAAATCAGTTTATATGGCCTGAGGTCATCTGCAGTTGGCAAAAGCAAGGGTTTGGGTAATGACAGTAAGGGATTACACAATTGCTGGAAAGAAAGCTATTAAGGAGAAATATAGTTTAGAAGTTAGATACTGGGACTAGAAAATAAGGAGCATTTAGGTCCCAGTTGTCACTGTGTTTGGTGTGGGAAAGTTTCATAAAGTAACCTCTACTTAATAGTGACTTTATTAGATGCCTCCCTCTTCACACAGATTTGTTTAGTCAGGCACACCATTCCTAGAACAGTTTTCCCAAATCTGATCTCACTTCTACTTCAATATATAAGAGGACTTTATAATGATGAAAATATTAGTTAGGGAGATCAGGGTTCCCTAGATCCTCTTTTTCCATTTCTTAGATCTTTCTATTACTGTGTATTCTTTTAGCTTTCTACATATTACTCCCTTTCATGAGCTCTATAATTCAATCAATAAGCACTTGTTTATTGATTACTCAATGTCAGCCATTGAGAAATTTTGTGTAGCCCTGGGAAATATGAAGGAAAATGAAAACACTCTTTGGCCTCAAAGAACTTACATTCTATTTGGAAAGAAAGACTGTGCACATATATAAGCACAGAAAAATACTTGTGTATGAGTTACAAGTTCATCTAAGAGGAAAGGGCACTGGGCTTCCCAAAGAAGGTGATATTTGAGGTGAATGTTGAAAGAAGTCATGGGGCACTAAGTGACACAGTGAATAGAGCACCGGCCCTGGAGTCAGGAGGACCTGAGTTCAAATCTGACCTCAGATACAACACACACACACACACACACACACACACACACACACACACATACACAAACTAGCCATGTGACCTTGGGCAAGTCACTTAACCCCAATTGCCCTATCTCCCCCCATCCAAAAAAGCAAAACAACCCTACTACACCCCCCCCCAAAAAAAACCACCACAAACTAAAAAAGTCAGGAATTCTAGTAGGTGAGGGTGTAGAATGTAAAAATATCTAGTCATAATCAATAGCCAGTGAAATGGTGTGGAGATGGGAGGTAGATCGCTGCACCTGAGGAACACCAAAATACACTAGTATGAGTAAACTATAAATAGGACAGAAAGGAGTAATTTATAAGCCTAGAAAAGGTAGAGGGAGTTGTCAGGTTGTGAAAAATCTTAAATACCAAAATAGAAGTTTATATTTGACACAAGAGGTAATAGAGAATTATTGGAATTTATTAAATAATGGAATAAGTGTTCAACCTGCCCTTTCATTACTTATGGAAGTTGTGAGCTTCCTTGTTGAATGCCTTTCTCAGTGCCTTATACTACAATATAGAGAACAGTCTACATTGCACACTTCATAATCAAATTTGCTAACTCACATTCTTCCATACTTTCAAATACTCAACAATAATATTTAATTAAGTAATACAATTTTACAAATCAAATGGGTTAATTCCTACCCTGTTGCTTGCAAAAAGATTTCTCCCAAGTCAAAATAATAATAAAAAGAAGAAAAAGAAATAGAAACCCAACCCCTCTTCTCAGAGGGAAATCCTTGTGCTTTACAGCCGTGGTGTTAAACTCAAATAGAAAGTCATATATAAATATCCCTGCAGTGTACATATTGATTCAGAAGATTTCACATGCATGTGTGGTGTGTATATGTACATACATGTGCATTATATATTACATAATATATTACATACCTAGGATATGGAGAGAGATGAGTGTACACACACACATATCAACACATTAAAATCAGATAGAAACAACATTTAAATCTCTATTGGACCATATGCATCAGTTTTCTGGGCTCATGGGGGTAGGGCAGGCAACATGTTTGACCCCTCTGCCTTACAGTTTTCCTGAGCCTGTTGCCTTCTCCCATAGATAAGCATAAAATACTCTAAGAGTAGAACCCTTCATTGCAATTTTAAATAATATGATTGCAGGTTACTGGTTACTTGTTACCTCTGGTGGATCAGTGTCAATGTTATTATAGAGAACAACTTGATCATTACAAAGTACTATTATTTTTTCATGTATTTTTTCCATCAGTAAGGAAATAGAGGTCATCCATGATCCTATTTCTTAAATTTATTTTCTCCAGAGCCCGTAGCTATACTAGAATTCTGATGTTACAGGCATGATTTGAAGTAGAGAAGAGTTTTTTTTTATCTTTATCTTTAATTAATTTAAATTAATTAAACTATGTGGTTATGAGTTCCTCCACCAAGGTATAGATGGCAGTGTCAAAGTAGAGAAGGAGGTATATGGAAGAGATGTAACAAAGGTAAAATCATTATACCTTGGCAATGGATTGGATATAGAGGGTGACAGTGGAAAAAAGTTGAGTATGATAACTGGGCTGTGAGCCTGCATGACTGGGCAGGTGGTGGTACTCTTGATATTAATAACAAAGTTAAGAAGAAGAGAGAATTTGAGCAAAAAGATAATGAATTCAACATTGGAACATGATGAGTTTAAGACACCTACAGGACATCCAGATCAAGATGTCAATAATCAGTTGGAGATGCAAGACTGGAGGTAAGGAGAGAGGTGAGAACTGGATTAATAGATTTGAGAACCATCAGCAATAGAAGTAATTAAATACATCTGAACTAATGAGATCAGCAAGTGAAATAGTCTAGCTAGAGAAGAAAGGAAGGAAAGTGGTGGAGAGGAATGAAGGGAGGGGAAGAGAGAAGAGCAGAGGAGAAGGGAGGTGAGAGGATAAAGGGAAAGAGAAGGGAGGGGGAAGAAAGGAGGAGAGGCAAGAGGGGAATAAAAGAGAGATGAGAGGAGGGAATAGGAGAAGAAGGGATGGGAGGAGATAAGAGGAGAAGGGAGAAGAAGGAATGGGAGAAGAAGGGTTGAGATGAGACAAGAGGAGAGGGAAAGTAATATAAAGGAAGAGAAGGGGAGAGGGTCCAGAACAGAGCCTTGTGGCACACGTATGCCAAGCGGACATAACTTTGTTATAAATCCAGCAAAGGAGACTGAAGTTGAAACCAATTGTAGACAGTTAAGAAAGTGAGAGGAAAGAAGGGCATTTATTTTAGTTGGCTTTCTCAACTAAGTTTAGTTTCTCAACAGAAGTTTAGCTATAAGGGCAGAGTTGGCAAAACAGAGGCATCAACCTAGCTGTACTCTCCTAACATTCTCCTCCAAACGACTTTAAAATAATGCCTTGAATCAAATTTTGGGGAAGCAGAGACAAAAAAAGAAAGTTGAGGTGAGAAATTTTTTCTATCATAGGATAATTAAAGAAGTCAGCAATAGAGGTCTGTGGCACCAAGGTGGGGCACAAACTGTAGCAGTACCAGTGGTGAGCCTTAGAGGTGGCCTCAAAAGTGGCAGCAGCAGCAACTTTGGTAGCTCTCAGCCTAGAAAATGTAAAGGGGTCAAGCAACTGGTTTAAAAGAGATTTCAAAGGATCCTTTCCTAGCATTGAATTCAGCTGGTATTGATTGACAACTCTATTGCAAATATGCAGTTCTGAGTCACAATTGCAAGCCAGAGAGGAGTGTTTATGGTCAGACACAAAAGAGTATGTGATCTGGTCACAGTTCCAAAGCAAAGAGGAACACTAGTATTTGCAGCTACAGGAAAGTGGAGAATCTTCCTGGGTAAAGATCAGAAGGCAGAGCAGAAGAGCAGTAACCACACCTCTCTGGATCACACCATCTTGGAACCACCAAAAACTTGTAGACCCCCAGAAATAGCTCTGAAATCAACTGCATGAGAAAGTCTAAAGTTGGGAAAGTGCCACCACCAGGTGAGCAGAGACCAACTTTATCTTAAAGTTCAAAGTTAAGAAATAGGCTGGGAAATGAGCAAAAAACCAAAAAAAAAAAAAATTAACCATAAAAAACAACTACAGTGGCAGGGAAGACTAAATAAAAAACTAAAAAGACAACACTATAAAGAAAAAAAAACAACAACCCTATAAGCAAAGCTGCAAAGAAAAAATGCAAGTTGGAAACAAGTCTAACAGGAATGCCTGGAAGTTTAAAAAAATTAAAGTGGCAGAAGAAAAATTGGGAAAAGAAATGAAAGTAATGGAAAAAACATTATAAAAGGAGAATTAATAGCTTAGTAAAAGGTGCACAAATAATAACAAAGAAAAAATACCTTACAAAACTGAAGCAACCTAATGTAAAAGGAGGTATAAAAATCCATTGAAGAAAACACCTTAAGAAGCAAGATTGGCTTAATTAGTAAAAAAGAAAAAAAACAGAATTGGCCAAATAGAAAAGGAGGAACAAAAGCTCACTGAGAAGCATCTAATTCCTTAAAAATTAAAATTGGATAACTTGAAGCTAATGACCCCATGAGATATCAAGAAACAATAAAATAAAGTCAAAAGAATGAAAATAGAAGAAAATGTGAAATATCTCAATGGAAAATCAACTGACCTAGAAAAGAGACTGAGGAGAGATCATTTAATAATTATTTGACTGCCAGAAGACCATAATTTAAAAAAGGGCTGATATATTTCAAGAAGTTATCAAAAAAAAAAAACTGCCCTGATATTCTAGAACCAGAATGCATAATAGAAATTGAAAAAAAGCCACCAATCACCTCCTGAAAGAGATCCCAGAATGAAAACTCCCAGGAATATCATAGTCAAATTACATATTTCCCAGGTCAAAGAGAAAATATTACAAGCAACCAGGAAGAAACAATCAAATAGCATGAAGCCCTGATCAGGATCACAAGACATTTAGCAGCTACCATATTAAAGCAGCAGACATCTTAGAATATGATTTTATGGAAGGCAAAGGACTTAGAATTATAACTAAGAATAAACTATACAGCAAAAGTAATATAATCCTTCAAGGTGGAAAATGGACATTTCACAAAATGAAGGACCTGTAGACATTCCTGATGAAAAGACTAGAGCTAAACTGGAAATTAAGGGGATGCCCATCAATTGGGGAATGGCTAAACAAGTTGTGGCATATGAATGTAATGGAATAGTGTTGTGCTATGAGAAATGGGGATGAGATGGACTTCATATTTACCCGGAGAAGCTTATATAAACTGATGCTAAGTAAGAAGAGCAGAACCAGGAGAAATGTGTACACAATCACAGACACATCATATGTGTGATGACCAACCTTGATAAATTGGACTCTTCTCAGCAATGCACAGGCAAATTGGTCTATAATTTTCTTTCTCTGTTTTGTCTCTTCCCAATTTAGATATCAGTACCATATTGGTGTCATAAAAAGAATTTGGTAGGGCTCCTTCTTCTCCAATTTTCTTAAATAGTTTTAAAGTATTGGAATAAAGTGTTCTCTAAATGTTTAATAGAATTAGCTAGTAAACTGATCTGGCCCCAGAGATATTTTTCCTAGGGAGTTCATTGATGGCTTGTTTAATTTCTTTTTCTGAGATGGGGTTATTTAAGTATTCTTTTTCCTTTTCAGTTAATCTGGGCAATTCATATTTTTATACATATTCAACCATTTCACTAAGATTGTCAAATTTATGTGTACACAATTGGACAAATAATTCACAATTATTGTTTTAACTTCCTCTTCATTGGAGGTTAACTCACCCTTTTCATTTTTTTGATACTCATAACTTGATTTTCGTATTTCTTTTTTTTTTTTATCATATTGACTAAAGGTCTATCAATTTTATTGTTTTTTTTCATAAAACCAGCTCTTAGTTTTATTTATTAATTCAATAGTTTTCTTAATTTCAATTTTATTAATCTATCCTTTGCTTTTAAGTATTTCTAATTTAGTATTTAATTGAGGGTTTTCAATTTGTTATTTTTCTAGCTCTTTCAGTTGTATGCCCAATTTATTGACCTCAATTTTCTCTAATTTATTCATGTATGCATTCAGGGATATAAAACTTCCCCTGAGAACTTCGGCTGCTGCATCCCACAAGTTTTGGTATGTTGTCTCATTATTGTCATTCTCTTGAATAAAGTTACTGATTGTTTCTATAATTTCTTGTTTGACCCATTTATTCTTTAGGATTGAATTATTTAGTTTCCAATTAGTTTATAGTCTATCTTTCCATGGCCCTTTATTTCATATAATTTTTATTTCATCATGATCTGAGCATTTAATATTTTTGCCTTTCTGCACCGAATGTTAAGAGTTTTGTGTGCTAGTACATGGTGAATTTTTGCGTATGTGTCACTGAAAAGAAGCTATATTCCTTTTTATACCCATTCAATTTTCTTCAGAGGTCTATCGTATCTACCTTCTCTAAAATTCTATTCACCTCCTGAACTCCTTTCTTGTTTATTTCAAGGTTAGATTTATCAAGTTCAGAGAGGGGGAGATTGAGGCCCCCCAATAGTATAGTTTTGCTATCTATTTCTTCCTCTAATTCCCTTAACTTCTCCTCTAGGAATTTGGATGCTATACCACTTGGTGCATATATGTTTAGTAATGATATTACTTCATTCTCAATAGAGAGATAGTTTTAGCAGGATATATAGTTGCCTTCCTGATCTCTTTTAATTATATCTATTGTTGCTTTTGGTTTATCTGAGATAAGGATTGCTACCCCTGCTTTTCTTTTACTTTAGCTGAAGCATAATCTATTCTACTCCAGCCTTTTCACCTTTACCCTGTCTGTATCCCCCTGTTTCATATTTGTTTCTTGTAGACAGCATATTGTAGGATTATAGTTTTTAATCCATTCCACTATCTGCCTCCATTTTATGGGAGAGTTCATCCCATTCCCATTCAGTTATGATTAGTATCTGTGTATTTCCCTCCATCCTATTTCCTGTTTATGTTTTGATTTCCCCCATCTCCCTTCCCCTCCTTAAGAGTTTCCCTCTTGACCACTGCCTCCCTCAGTATTCTCTCTGTTGAACCACCCTCCCTTTATTAACCCTTTCCTGCTTATACTTCCCTCCCTTCTAACAACCCCCCTCTTTTTCCTCCTTTCCCCTCCTACTGTTTGTAGGGAACAATAGATTTTTATACTTATCAAAGTATGTTATTAACTCTTTAAACTCAAACCAATGAGAGTAAATTTCATACAGTGCTCCTCTCACTCCCTCCTTTACTTCTACTGTAATAGGTTTTTGTGTCTTTTCACATTTGAATCCTATACTTAATTGATTATGTTAATCCCTCCTTGAACCAAAACCAGTGAGAGTGAAGTTCATATTACGTTCATCTCCTTCCCTTCTTTCCCTCTCCTATAGTATGTTTTTATGCCTCTTTGTGTGCCTTTATTTGCCCTTTTCTGCCTCCTCCTTTCCTTTTCTCCCATTACAATCCCTTTCACCCTTCATAAGGTTTTTTATCATCAGATTAGTTAACTTATACCCACACTCTCTATCTATGTATATCTCTTTTAAATGTTGTGATAATTATACAATTCCTAATATTGACAGGTATCAGCTTCCCATATAGGGATGTAAACAATTTGCTCTTATTGAATCAACTGTGTGAATGTGTGTGTGTGTGTGTGTTTTCCTTGTTTACCTTTTTATGTCTCTCTTGAGTCTTGTGTTTGCAGATCAAATTTTCCATTGAGCTCTAGCTTTTTCATCAGGAAGGTCTGGAATTCCCTTATTTCATTGAATGACCATCTCTTTACCTGAAAGATTATGCTCAGTTTTCCTGGATAATTAATCCTTGGTTGAAGTCCAAGCTCTTTTGCCTTACAAAATATCATATTCCAAACCCTCGGATCTTTTAATGTAGATGCTGCTATGTCCTGTGTGATCCTGACTGTAGTTCCATGATGTTTGAATTGTTTCTTTCTGGCTGCCTACTGTATTTTCTCCTTGAACTTATAATTCTGGAATTTGGCTACAATATTTCTTGGAGTTTTAAATTTCAGATCTCTTTCAGGGGGTGTCCAGTGAACTCTTTCAGTAACTATTTTACCCTCTGATTCTAGGACCTCAGGACAGTTTTCTTTTCTTTGGTAATTTCTTGAGGATATTGTCCAGGCTGTTTTTTCATCATGTCTTTCTGGTAGACCAATAATTCTTAGATTATCTCTCCTGGATCTATTCTCCAAGTCAGTTGTTTTTCCAATGAGATATTTCACATTTTCTTCTAATTTTTCAATCTTTATGTTTTGTTTGATTCTTGATACATCGTAGAGTCATTAGCTTCGATTTGACTGATTCTAATTTTTAGTGAATTATTTCCCTTGGTTAGTTTTTGAAGCTTCTTTTCTATATGTTCAGATTTCATTTTTAGGGAAGTATTTTCTCCAGTTAGATATTGAACCTCCAGTCCCAGTTAACAAATTTTACTTTTTAAGGATTTTTTTTTCTTCAGTGAGATTTTTTTTTTTCCATTTTGGCCAATGTAATTTTAGAAAAATTGGTCAATTTTTCTTCTACCCCTCTAATTTGGCTTTTAAAATCCTTCTTGAGCTCTTCCAAGAATCCTTTCTGGGATTGAGACCAATTCATATTCCTTCTGTGGTCTTAGGTGTGAGTATAGAATTAATAGTGTCCCCTTCTGAAATTGGTTCTCCCTGCTCACAATAATAGGATTCAACTGTCTTTGGTTTTGTTTTTACCACTTGCTTCTGGCCTATTGTGATTGCCTATTCCCTGGATTTTAAAGTGGATTTCTGCTTCTGGGGTACAGAGGGCTCTGACACATACTTCTCAAACTGGGAATTAGGGGCCTGGTTGTTGACTTTGTGTGCTGTAGTCTCTGGGTGTCTTGACTGAGGCCAAGGCCAGGATTTTCAGAGCTTCCCCTGGGTTACCCTTAGATTCACAGAGTAATTTGTGGGAGAGGGGTAGTCTGTCTACTTCAGGTTTTGACTCTGTGCCCCTGGGCTAGAGCTTGGGCAGGCTCAGCAACTGGTGGCCTGGCTTTCTGGTGTCTGTAGATTTCCTTGATTGTGTTAAGACACACCTGGACCTCTGGTGTTAGAGCTTGCTGGCTCCACCTCCATCCCCAACCCCCTGGGCTTCAGGATCTCCTGCTGAGATGGGGCTGGATGGAATACCTTCTGCCCTTCACTTCAGGATTGGCACAGCCTCAGTCACACCCTTCCTCTAGGACTCCCAAGCTTGCCACTGTTTCCACTATTTCAGGATTTTACACTGGGGCAATAATCTCTGGGTTTTCAGGGTCAGGGAGAGGGATTAGGGCAGCTGGCATTTTCTCTACTATGTTGGCTCCCAGATATTCAGGTAAGTGATTTTTAAACATCCAAGCTGTGGGTTGATAGCTCCAGGAGAAGCTGCTATTCCTTCCACAGGCCCTGTGTTTCTCTCTTACCCATCTCTAACAGAACCTACATCCAGTGGTGCTGAGGTCTGAGAATCACCCCTTGGGTGGGTGAATTTGCTGACCAGCGCTCACTTTGACTCTGCTGTGGTCTGATCTCCCGTCTGCGCTGGTGTAGCCCCTGCACAGTCCATGCTCCCCTGGCCAGTCCTATGTGCCCTCTTTCTTAGACTGGGAATCTGCCATGCTCCATCTCCCAATAGATTCTGTCACTCTAAAATCCATTCAGATTCACTTTTTAGAGGTTACTCATGGTATTCATGGAGGAGTTCAGGTTAGTTCCTTTCACTCTGCCATCTTGATTCCACCCCTTCTTTTTGTATTATTTTAGTCTGGTTATAACTTCTGATTTTATTTTTGTCTCTGAAAGCATTTTCCCTCAAAACAAAATCTATGATAAACCATAAATTCTTTTTTTTTTTTTTTTTTTTTTGCAAATGTAGCTCAATGCCATACTAGGAAAGGCAAAATGAAGGATATCAATGAGTAGCTGGAATTACACAGGATTTGTGAATTGTGTTCAAGTGAGGCAAAGCTGCACAAAGTCACCAATCTCATTTCTTCTCTAGAGTCATCAAAGTCCAATGGGAAGACTTAAGTCAAGACAACTGGGTAAGGCCTGTAAGATTTGTAAGGAGTAGACTTTAAGTAACTGGAAAGGAAAACAAAAACTCTTCTTACGGGGTCAATAAGAAAATAGCCAAGTTGGCATTTTATTCCTTCAGCTTTTTCTCTTACATATATGTTTTAACCTGACTTAGAAAACCAGGCTTATACTGCTATAATAATCTATGGCTCCTAAAAGGTATTCAAGCTTATTACTAATAGCATCACCATGAGGAAAAACAAGATGTTCTGAAGAGGAGAGAAATATTATCTTTAGTGGAGGAAGTAGGAATTTTTCAGTCAACAAGCATTTAAAAGCCTACTATGTAGAGCAAGAGGTATCTTGAAAGGGCAGATTGGCAGTCTTTACTATTTTCGGGTTGGGAATAATATATTCATAGGGAGGGAAAATCTTCCATTGCTGAAAAGAGTTTAGTCTAAAGAACTGCATTCTCTGTTCTCATGCAAGGCTCTCATACTTTTGATTTATTTTCCAAGGATTCCTGATGCTTACAGTACAATGACTAGTTTTGGTATTTTAGAAGCATAGCAAAGAAAAATTAAACAACATAGCCTGGCAATTTGTTTTACAAGCAAATGCCTAAGGGAGACATTGTGAATAATGCACTGCAAATTAACCTGAAAATAAAAATAAATAAAATTTTCCCAATAGTAGGTTTGTCATCTCAATGAAAGAATCAGGAAACATATGATGTTATTTAAGGGTTAACAGAATATTGCTCCTAAGGGAAGGAACAACCAAAAAATAAATGTTACAAAATGTTCAAAATTCTTCACTTTGTTATACTTCAGGCAATTGTACTAATTACGGGGTTTTTTGTAGGGTGAATACATAACATCTTTAAAAATGCAAATATCCCTGAAAATATTGTGGAGTCAATCATACATTAACGTAAATTTAATAAAATGCTTTCTTAATAACAAAATCTGGGTTTTTATGTATAACGAGAGTGGGAGGTGTTTTTGCTCTTTTTTAGGGGAGCACAGGGATGAACTATAATTTTAGAAATCAGAGTCCTTCCAAAGAAGGCAGTATGTTATAATAGGGGTCTGTGAGCAGTCAGAATGTAGCATATGAATATAGATTTCCTAATGCAACACCATCATCAATACACCCTTTTGTAGAATTTATTGATACTTTTATTATACATTTTAAAAAATAGAATTTCAGGGAATTTCAGTTTAATTATCGTTCTAAAGATAGCTGCTGTCACAGTGAGAGAGAAAGTATTAAGGATAGAAAGGCCTAGTCCAGTGGTTCTCAACCTGTGGGTTATGTTCAATTTGTAACAATGAAAATACATCCTGCATATCAGATATTTACATTACAATTCATAACAGTAGCAAAATTACAGTTATGACGTAGCAATGAAAATAATTTTATGGTTGGGGGTCACCACAACATGAGGAACTGTATTAAAGGCTTGCAGCATTAGGAAGGTTGAGAACCACTGGCCTAGTCTTTCTTGAAACATCAAGTAAATTAGCTGTAAGGAAAAATAGTTTGAAGACACATTTTCTGAGAGAATGGATTTATAGTTTATTCTATGTACAGTCAATGCTGAAGAGAATCCTTGGGAAACTATGACCTAAATACTACTTTTCATTCTTTGTTATACTGTTAACAAGTTGTATAGCCAGTACTATTGCTGTTTGTTCAAATCAAGGAGACCAGGACATTTGAGATACAGAGATAAGTGGAAATTTATATTAAAAATATAGCTTAAAATTTTTATTTATATCTTAGCTAATTAATTAATGACACAGTTTATGCATATATATGTATGTATGTGTATGTATATGTATATATATATATATATATATATATATATATATATATTCCTCAATGAAGGAGATACAGTTCTCAATAGTTACAAGTATCATCTTCCCTTGTAGGGATGTAAACCATTTGTCCTTTTTAACAACATTGTTTTTTTCTTTCCTGCTTACCTTTTTATACCTCTCTTGAGTCTTGTATTTGGAGATCAAATTTTCTGTTGAGCTCTGGTCTTTTCATCAAGAAGGTTTAGAAGTCCCCTATTTTGTTGAATATCCATCTCCTCCCCTAAAAAAATTATGCTCAGTTTCACTTGGTAGTTGATGCTTGGTTGTAATCCAAACTCCTTTGCCTTATAAATATTGTATTCCATGCCCTCTAATCTTTGAATGTAGAGGCTGCAAGGGCCTGCATAATCCTGTTTGTAGTTCCATGATATTAAATTGTTTCTTTTTGGCTGTTTGCAGTATTTTCTCTTTGACCTGATAATTCTGGAATTTGGCTAAAATATTCTTGGTATTTTCAATTTGGAATGTAGTTCAGGAGGTGATTGGTGGATTCTTTGAAAGTCAATTTACCCTTGGGTTCTAAGACCTCAGGGCAGTTTTATTTGATGATTTCTTGAAAGATGTTTTCCAGGCTCTTTATTTCATTATTGTTTTCAGGTAGACCAGTAATTTTTAAATTATCTCTCCTGGATCTATTTTCCAGGTCAGTTGTTTTTCCAATGAGGTATTCCAATGAGGTATTTTATGTTTTCTTTTATTTTTTCATTCTTTTGATTATGCTTGACTGATTCTTGATGTCTCATAGCGTCATTAGCTTCATTTGCCCAACTCTAATTTTTTTAACAAATTGTTGTCTTCAATTAGATTTTGTACCTCCATTTCCATTTGTCCCATTTTACTTTTTAAGGAGTTCTTCCCTTCAGTGAGATTTTTGTGCCTCCTTTTCCATTTGGCCAATTCTACTTTTTAAAGAAGGCCTTTTGGACTTCAGAGCAGTTCATATTCCCCTTTCAGATTTTGGATGTGGGTATATTGACAATACTGTCCTCTTCAGAATTTGTGTTTTGATCTTCCCTGTACCCATAGTAAGAATCTATATTGTCTGTTTCTCCTTTTTGTTCAGGGTGTTTGGCGTTTTCCCTGGTTTTCAAAGTTAAGCTCTCCTGCTGGAATGCAAAAGGCACTGCTGATCCAAGCTTCTTGTGATGGGGATCAGGGACCTGGTCACTGGGTTTGTGTGCTGGGGTCTCAGGTACTGGCAGTTGGAGGCTATAAGGGTCCAACAGCTAACCTGATGCTGAGCTAGGGTCAGCAACACTGAAGCTCTCAGGATGGGGATGTTGGAGGGGTGGTCTGACCTCTGGAAGATGCCTGGCTAGAGTATGCCTGCCCATCTGGAATTGTACCTCCTGGAGTTGTGCTGACACATGGGGAAGCTTAGCTGTTGGAAGACACCTGCCTGCTGGCACATGTGGTAGTTTTCCAAGCTGGAGTCTATGGGTCCCCCTACCTGTACCAAGGCACTCAGGTGGTAGTCTTGGCACTTGCCTGCTCCATGACCCTGGGGCTCAGTATCTCCCCCTGGTTTGCTGGAGAGGGGCTTGCTGCTGGTTTCCTGGGACACTTCTCATCTTGTAATGCTCCCCTTATAGCAGAGCAAGAGAGACTTTCCTGTTAATTCTCCAAGCTTCTTGGGCAAAAGACTGCTGCACCCTATCTTTCTGTTGACTCAGCAGTTTCAGGGTTTTTCCTGGGGTGATTTTTTTTCCTAGGTTTTTAGAGATGGGTAAAGGAGAGTGAGAGCAACTTACTTCTCACTCCACAATTTTATCTAAGTCTTTCTATTCCTTCCCTCTTTGAACCAATTATAATGAAACTAAGTATCAAGCATTTACCACCAATCCTTTTATTGTCCCATTTATTGCAAAAGTTCTTTCTTGTGTGCCTTATTTATAGGAGAAAATTTTCTCCATTTTATCTCTCCTTTGCCTCTTCTCCATGTGCATCCTCCTTCTCAACCCAATATGGTTGTTTGTTGTTTTTTTTAATCATTCCAACACAATTGACTCCATTCATGCACCCAGTCTATGAAATTATCTTTTAACTGCCCTAATAATGATAAAATTCTTAGAAGTTAAATGTATCATCTTCTCATATAAAAAGAAAAACACTTAACTTTATTAAGTCCCTTATGATAACTCTTTTATGTTATCCACTATACCACTTTATGGTTCTCTTTAGTCTTCTGTTTGAATGTATTCAGCTCTGGTCTTTACATCAGGAAGACTTCAAAGTCCTCTATTTTATTAAATATAGATTTTTCCTTGACAAGTTAGATTTGATGGGTAGGTTATTTTTCACTGTAATCCTAGCTCCTTTGTCTTCTAGAATATAATACTTCATGCAAGCCCTCTGTTCCTTTTATGTAGAAGCCGCCAAATTTAGTGTGATCTGACTGTGGTTCCACAGTACTTTAATTGTTTCTTTCTATCAGCTTGAAATATTTTCCATTTGACCTGGGAGCTCGGGAATTTTACTATCATATCTTTGGGAGTTTTCGTTTTCAGATCTCTTTCAGAAGGTGATTAGTAGATTCTTTTAATTTCTATTTTATCTTGAGGGTCTAAGATATAAGGACAATTTTTCTTTATAATTCTTGAAATACGATATCTAGGATTTTTATTTAATCATGGCTTTCTGGTAGCCCAATAATTCTCAAATTATCTTTCATTCACCTATTTTCTATGTCAGTTATTTTTCTGATGAGATATATCTCTTTCTTCTTTTATTTTTTCATTTTTTTGACTTTGTTTTATTGTTTCTTGAAGTCTCATAGAGTCATTTTCTTCCGCTTGCCCAACTGCAATTTTTACAGAACCATTTTCTTCAGTGAGATTTTGGAAAAATGGAAAAACATTTGGCCAATTCTCCTTTTGAAAGGAATTTTCTTTAGTTGATTTTTGTACTTCTTTTACCATTTGTTCAATTCTTTTTCTTGAGGTATTTATTTTCTTCAGTTTTTCTGTGCCTCTTTTACCAAGCTGTTAATTCTCTTTTTTTATAATATTCTTCCCTCAACATCATTTCTTTTCCCAATTTGTCCTCTACCACTCCTCTCTTTAACTGTTTTTAGAATACTTATTGGGTGTGGGTCCAATTAGCTTTTATCCTTTGGCTTTTGTTTCTAGTTGTTTTCGTATTGTTGTCTTCCAAATTTATGCCTTGGTCTTCCCTGCCATAATAGTAAGTTTTTTGTAGTACCAAATTCCTTTTTGCTGTTTGCTCATTTGTTAAAATTGGGCTCTACTCACTTGTGGGAGGGAAATCACTCTCTTGAAGTTCATGTTTTTTCATGTTGCTCTTTTCAGAGCTAGTTCTGAGGGTCTGTAAGTTTCCAGTACTTACAAGTTGGTGTGATACAGGGAGAGGTAAAACCGCTGCTCTCCTTATCTGTGCTCTGGTCTTTATCCAGAAATGGCCCTTAGTCCCTTGCAGCTGCAAGTGCTAGTGATCCTCTTTGCTTTGGAACTGTGTAAATCGAGGCCCTTATTCCCTTGTGACTGATGACCAGCACTCCTCTCAAACCTGGAAATACAACCCTAAACTGCATATGGGCAGTAGAGTTGCCAATCAGCCCTAGCTTAGCCAGTCCCAGAAAATGGCCCCCTACAATGTCTTTCTGACCAGTTGTCCAACCCTCTTATTGTATCTAGGCAGAGAATTCCTGAAAGTGCTGCTGATGCTGTGGCTATTGTTGTCATTGCTGTGTGTTTGTGGGGTGGGGAAGGTTCTGGACAGGCCACCAACCTGGTCTCATAGACTTTTCTTCCTAACCTCTTAAAAGTTTTCTTAGTCTGGAAGAATGTCTCACCCTAAACTTTTGTTGGCTCTGACACTCCAAAATTTGATTTGAGGTATTAATTTAAAGTTGTTTGGAGGGAAATGTTGGTAGAGTTCAGCTGGGTGGTTGCCCCTAATCTACCATCTTGGCTCAACCCCTACTTTTCTACTTAAAAACATTAATAGAAATCTATATTCTCCCTCTCCTATACAACTTCATTGAAAAAAAAAAAAAAGAAAATATGTATATGTATATGTGTGTATACATATATGTTTATATATGAGTGTGAAACATGTACCTGCACCTCTCATTCTGTACCCCAAGTCACTTCAGACACAGATAGTGTTTTTCATCTTATGTTCTCTAGAATCATGAATGATCATTTAATTGATCATAGTTCTTATAGATTTCAAAATTATTTGTTTTTATAGTATTGTTGTTATTGTATAAGTTGTTTTCCTGGTTCTATCCATTTCATTCTACATCATTTTATGAAGTCTTTAAAATTTGTCATTTTTATAGTCTTGATGTAATATAATTTGTTATTTTGGTCCTATTTACTTCACTCCACATCAGTTCATATAACTCTATGTCTCTTTGAAATAGACATTCATTTCTAACAGCACAATAGGATTCCATCACATTCATATACCACAGCTTATTCAGCCATTACTCAATTGATGAGCATCTCCTGAGTTTCCAGGGGTTCTTTGCCATTACAAAAAAAAAAAAAAGAGCTGCTATAAATATTTTTGTACTTTTTCTTCTTTTTTGGATCTCTTTTGAAGTATAGGTCTAGAATTTTATTTGTAAGGCTAAAAAAAGATCATGAATGATAAAGCATTTTGTAAGTTCTAAAGTGCTATACAAATATGAAGTATAATGACAATAGATCCAATATTTACTATTTTTTCATGGCCTATCATTAATTCCTCTTAGTACAGGTCCTATAAGAAGTTGTTTTTTTTTAATTTCTCCCCAACTCTGTGGGAAGCCACAGGTTTTAATGTCTATATCATAATTTTCCTTTTAGCTTTATGCAACATAAAGCTACAACAATCTGTATCATTACTTGAAAAAAGCATAGGATCATTCTAATTACCTGGTAGGAGGGGAGGGCTGCTTTGAAGACATTACCAAAAAGATGAACTGTCAATAAAGAGATTGCATGCATCTGAGCTCTGCAGGCTCTGTGAAACCCAACAGGTCTGACAATGGACCCAAGGGCAGCAACTGTGCTAAGACTTTCTGGGCAAAAAAAGACCTAATGCTTGCAAAAGCAGTGAGTCCAGACACTGACTTTCTGGAAATGAGATTGTATTTTAAAGAACAATGTTATCTGCCTCTTGTGCAAAGTATAGGAAGGGAAAAAAAGAAAGATGATATTCTCTTTCAGATGTTCTCTTAGAAAATAATCTATGATGTTTGCCATCAGCTAATAGAGCTAAAAATTCAAGGATGATGCTATAGAGACTATTTATTATTTCCTTTTAGGCACTCTGCCTATAGTTTTAATAACTGCCACTAGGTGAAGGGCATTTGGTGACTTAAGTATCTCTAGACAGGTATAAAAGTAAGTTGATTTTGTCCTTAGACATTAGCAGAAGAGCATAAGAAACAGCATGTACTTTTGATTCACTTTTTTTCTGGATCTCTATTAGCTCTAATATAAAGTAAACTCCTCTGCTTGACATTGAAAGCTCTTCACAACTAAGTCTCTTCCAGGAAGTTTTGCGCACACCATTTTTCAACCTTACTGGCTTACTTGCTCTTCCATACAAAAAGAAGTTGCATCTCCCCTCTTTGAGAAGTTTCGTTAGCTATCCTTCTTGTCTAGAGTTCTCTCCTTCCTCACCTCCAACTCTTAGAATCCCTGGCTTCCTTCAAGACTCAACTCGGGCACCTTCTTGCAATAGTCTTTCCTGGTCTCTCCAGCTGCTAATGCCTTACATCTACTCCTGTACATATCACTCCTTTAGAGATCTTACATTTGAATCTTCCAATGTAATCAACTTGACAGCAGAGACCCTTTTTTGCTTTTTCTTCGTACCTCCACAATATAAAATGGTGCCTGACAGGTAGTGAGTGCCTAATAAATACTTAATGGTTGATTGATTTGATTTTTTCAACTTATGAGATATAGCTTAGAGAAAAATTGAAAGAAATAAAAACACCCTAATACAAAATGAAACCTTTAATAGCTAGCTCAGCTGTTCCCACTGACTAAGCTTTCATTTTCTATCCTACTCCTAGGCAAGCCTTTATTTTCTCTCATTTACAATACTTGTAGACTTTGAAATGCCTTAGATTCACAGCCCCTCCATAATCTCTCCAAACGAAAGTCTT
Organism: Pseudochirops corinnae; assembly: GCA_028646515.1. Lineage (NCBI taxonomy): Eukaryota > Metazoa > Chordata > Mammalia > Diprotodontia > Pseudocheiridae > Pseudochirops > Pseudochirops corinnae. The sequence goes on from CM053585.1 coordinate 468,093,726, forward strand.
CTGGCCCTTCCTCTTGTTGCTTGTGTTAAGTGAGGGTAGTGGATGGCATGACTTCCAAGGCTTATATTCAGTTATCACTGATTATCTAGTCCATCTGTTAAAGAGGGTCCACACTTTCTCTACTATTCAATTCCTTAATTTTTCTTCTGACCTATCAGACAGAAAAAGGGAAGGATATGGCAATATCTCTTTTCTTCCATATACACAAACTCTTCCTACAACTCTTTAATTTTTTTTTTCCAGAATTGGGATTCTTACTTTCTGATCAGAAATCAGAAAGTTACTACAGTGATCAAGTTACAATTTGCTTCCTTTTTTTCTTTAAAAAAAATTATCAATACCCAATTAACATTAAATCACTTCTTTGATTAACTAGAGTTTTAGAACATGCTCAGGCCAATTTGTTTCTAGGGGTCAGAACAAATTGTTTTGCTTAGCTTTCTTATATCTGAACAACAGACTGGAATGAAGCATAACAGTTTTAAAGGACTCTATGTAGTTATATATGCTATTATATAATTTATCTTCACATAAACGAACCAACATTCACATGGCATATTTCTCAGTCATTTGTACTGGTTGTTTTTTTTTCTTCCTTATAAATATATATTCCCGCATCCATTTGATTAGCTTATGGTTGCCAAACATGGTTTAGAGCTCATTTATAATACCTTACCTTTCTCTAAAAACACATTCTTGTTTCACTTACTTACTAAAAACTAAACCTGAAAACTAAATATCAACACCACAGGGTTGTATCTACAAAATAAAATATATGTTAAAGTATTTTAAAAGTTAAAAAAAAACCCTAATCTATAAGATGATAATCCCCTCAAATGTCTACAGGCTTAAAAGTAGCTTTCTGACTTTAGGATATGAGAGTGGGGTGATGATGGCAGTTTATTCCTTCAGAAACTTTGATAATTAGAATTACTCCACTATATGCTTGTAGGGAATTATAAAGACTAAGGAACAGTTGGAGAAAGGGTATATTGTTGCCTATACCTCTAAACCAGGGATCTCCAAATATTTTTGATCTGTCATTCCTATCAATAAAAAATTTACTTCACTCCTAATATGTACATATTTATGGTTTATAAAATATATACATGTCCTACTATGATGATAATTAGGTACATTATGAAATATATGCAATATAAATTTTCAAAGATAAGATAAAGATGAATGAGTATAAAGGTTTCTGTAATTTGCTGAGTGGGGGAATGATATGGTCAGACCTTTGCTTTAGGAATGTCACTTTGACAGCTAGCTTGGTGAAGGATGGATTGGAATGAAGAGAGACTGGGAGACTAGTGCAACAGGACAGGAGATATGTGAAAAGAGCCTGAAATGAGATGTTGGTAAAGTGGAGGGAAAGGCCAAAGGCAAGGGTTGTAGAGGTAGAAATAGCAAGATTGGATGTAGAGGGAATTGGATAAGACTGCAGAGTCAAGAATAACACCAAGATTATGAAGCTGGATGAATGGGAGAATGGCCATGCCCTCAACAGTAATAGGAAAGTTCAGAAGAGTGACAATGTATGTGAGTGGGGGGAAAGAGAAATATATTGACATCTAAGCTCCTATACAAATTACAACTGATCCACACGTGCTCATTGTCTTCTACTCAGTCTGTCCCAGTTCAAATAAAAAGGTTGTAGAGCTTCCCTAATTCACTGCTAATTGATCAGAAAAGCAGAACTAGCCAAAGATCACAGAGATAACTGAGGGATACCTGCTGCAGTCTAGTGATGATCTGAGGAACAGAGAGGGGAAGAAGTGAATTTTCCGAATAGCAACTATAAAGCTGAGGCAGGTAAGTGGCACAGTGAATGGAGTACTGGACCTGCAGTTAGGAAATCATAAGTCAAATCTTGCCTTAATCCTGGTCATCACTATTTACCTCAGTTTACTCAAATTTAAAATGGGAATAAGCAAAATCCTTAACTCATAGGGTTGTTTTGAAGTTCAAATGAAATATCTGTAAAGTGCTTACTTAGTACAGTACCAGGCACATCATAGATGGCATATATAAATGCTTATTCCCATCCCTCCCTCCCTGTTCCATATACTGATGTGTATGGCCAGGTCAAAGTTAGATAACCACTCTGAAGTGTGCATGCTGGGATAGAAAGAGTGATGTTGAAACCTTGTACAGACCTGAGAGGGAGTCACATTAATTAGGAGCTAAGGTCCCAGTTGGCTATTCCAGGAAGGATGAAATGAAACCTTCTTTTCTACTCTCTTACTTGTTGATCTTTTATACATTGGGAAAAATCTGATCTATATGGAAGGGTGGTATTAACATGAGTTGAGAGCAGAAAGGACATCAAACTGAGATTAATCATTCTGAACCTTTTTATTTGATTGTTTTAAGGAGAGCCACTTTTGAGATGCAAGAGAGTTATGTTTTTGATTCCTATTTGACTAGTTGTGTGTGATGCCAGCAATCACTCAAGAAAAGACTTCAGAAACAGAGATAGTCTGGAGCTCAATTTTGAGCTGATGATCCAGTTTGCCAGAAAATTTGAAAACAAAGAATTGATCCCTTGTGAAGGTAATGGTGACATCTGCTGGGAGCTGTGGAAAACTATAGGAGGTATCAACTCCAGGTAGAGCAGTGCAGATGAATTTAAAGGAATATGATGTGAAACATCAATGAATGACAGCTGCAAGTCATGAGCTGCAGCAAAAGCAATGTAGTCCATATGACCAGAAGTATGATAGAGGGGAGGACATAGATGAACAACCTCTGGCAGCCCTTGCTGGAACACTACTAAGGATATCCTAAGTGACTGAGACTATATCAGATTCTGGAGATAAGTTGTTAAATAACAGATGTTTGGGTTTTTTTCCCCCCTGTGGACTTTGATATTAGTTCAATTTATTCTCCTTAATCCATAAATAAATTTATTTATACTTTGAGCCTTATAAACCTGTGTGCTTGTAAGGGGAGTTAGTGATTATATGTGGAATTGGGAGTTGTCAGTTCCTTAATTATCTGAGTAGGAGAAAGAGGCAGAGAAGAACCCTGTTCCCTCCCCAATACACACACGCATCCCTTCATGTGGAAGTCTCTAACATATATTGAAATAATAATAAAATAGCTACTATGCAATGAGTCTTACATCTATAAAGTACAGGTTTTTCAATTCTTACTTAGCAGAAAGCTGGACCATTTAAAAAGCAAATAGTATTATATCTGGCATATTGCCAAAGGGAAAGTCCTCAGAGGATGCTCCTGAAGAGTCTGTAACCGCGTGGTGACAGGTCACTGACAACTAGCAACTCACATGAGGAATGGGGAAGGAATTTGACATTTGTTTTTGCTGTCTACATGGTAAGCCACAGTATAGCAATATTATCCCTATTTTACAGAGAAGGAAACTGAGGCCAATAGCAGTAAAGTTATTTGTCCAGGGTCACACAACTCTAGTGTCCTAAGTATGCCTAAGATAAAATCTCAGAAAATGTAGTCAGACATTACTTTGTAACTAATCTTGTTATAAGTGAATACACAGTCATAAGTGAACACTTTAGTATTCTTTGTATGTGAGACCTTCAAAGGCCTGAAGTATAGCAAGACTACACACAATACTTTTAAAGGAGCACCAAGTATCTGAGAGTAGATTTGCATTCTGATCTTCTGAGCTCCAGGCTCAGTATTCTATTGAACACTGTGCCCCTTACTGCCTTAGGAGGAATATATTATATCCTTCTAATCTGGAATATTACTAAAAGTCAGTCAATAAGTAAGTACATGCCAAGCACAACGCAGGACCATCTCAAGTCATTCTGATCTACATCTTGCCACTGGATCCAGGTGGCTCTGGAGAATAAAGTGAGGCTGGTGACTTTGCATAGTCCTCTCTCAGTTAAATCCAATTCATTTGGAAATCATGGCATCAACTCCCTGATGCTGTAGTCCTCTTCCAGAATAAAGGACAAACAACCAACAATTTATTAACCACCTACTGTGTGCCAGGACCAGTGCCAAGAAATGGAAAAGATACTTGTGTTATTGTTGTTGTTGTTAAAAGTAAGCTGCCCAGAGGTAAATAGTTTTGCTTGGCAATCTGTCTACTTTCTCTTCTCTAGAAATGATTACATTGTTAAGCAATGTGTGAAGGGAGTAGGAGAAAGCAACGTAGCTGGAGCCATTCTGCAGAGAACTCTGAAGGTTTCATTTGCATTTAGGACAGAGAAAATGCAGTATTTTAAAATGATCTACCAAGAGTCTTCAGACAGACATCAAACTAGCTCATTTTTGTTTTGTTTTGATTTTATTGACATCCTTTATTTTAAGATTGCTGTTATTTCTGGATATAACTTCTCATCTCCATCCCCATACCAGAGGTAGATTTGCTTTATAACAAAGAAGAATTAAGCAAAAGCTATCAATTCAGTGACCATGCTCAGCAGTGTACATAACATTCTACACTTAAAGTCTCTCTCCCCTGCCAACCTCACTGCCTCAGAAAGGGAGGTCTATTTTAACATCTATTTTCTGGGACAATCGGATTTTTCACTTAATCCAAGTTAAAATCCCACTTAGCATGCTCTTTATTTTACCTTTTTCTAGTCTTTATATGTATTGTTCTTCTGATTCTGCTTATTTTACTCTGTACCAGTTCAATCCATCAATCAACAGATTCACTAATTATTCTCTTATTATCTACTAAGTTCTTGGGATGAATGATCAAAAATGAAATAGTCTCTACTCTCAGAATGGTTAGTTTTTTTCAGGTTTTATCAATTCATGCAAATATTTCCATGATTCTTTTAATTCTTTTTAATTGTCATTTATTAGTATGTAATAATACTGCATTCTATTCATAATATCAGAGTCTATAGCCATTCCCCAATTGATCTGAACTGGGCCTTACTTAGGCCATTCCCCTGTGAGTTTGTGTTTGTTATTGGAACAAAATGAAACATTGAAAAAATTAATATAGTAACAATGAACTAAAAATAGATTTTTCTCAACAAGGATAGGATTTGAGGACAACTTGAGTTGGTTCAGATGAATGAGAGTCAGTTGCCTGAGTGGCCTTTGTGATCTAACAATTAAGCGTCAAAGAATCTCTGGGGCTCCTAAGAGTTGGTTTTTACTCAGGCAATGAGGAAATAAGGTTGACAATATGAACATTTACTCCCTTGAGTCAAGTTATACTTGATAATTGTCTTAATACTTTTTAAAGACAAAACTAGCTTGACGTGGGGAAAGCAATATGCTCCTACCACATCAATCTGTAACAGAATAAACCTTTTATTACTATTTGTTATAAGATCTGCTCATTTTTAGTAATTTTTTTCATTCCATATATAAAAGAAGGTTGGAATGGTAAGCTTTGAAAGCTTATACTAGCTCATCTGTGACAGATTGGTGATGTCTCTTCCCACTTTTCTCATTGCTTGCTATGTGGCCCTGACTGAGAAAGCAGTCAGTAATTCTAATTGCATCTGATTCCTTTCAGATGTCTACAAATGAGTCCAGTCAAATCCTAGCCAGAGGCATCATATCAGAATCTGCAGAAATATTACGTATCCTAAAGGTTTGGCTTAAGAAAATCTATGCTTTTCCTTCTCTAAATTCAATGACCATACTCTAAGGAGGTGAATAGAAGTTGCCTTTGAAAGATGGACAGTATATTTCATCATTCCCAGCACTCTCTACTATAAAAGATTCTTTGTTCCATTTAATCTATCCCATTTAATTCATTTTTCCCGATGGGCCACCCTTTATTACTTCCTTGGCTTGATGTTCTTGATATCTCTTCTCATTGACAATCTGAATGGATAGCAACATCTTGAACATCTGATGTCCTGGTTTCTTCCCCATTTCTGAACCACTTACAATAAATTATTTACAATAAATGACCTAGTGGTGGAACTTGATACAGTTGCTCTTATCCATAGCCATTATGATGGCAGGCTTTGGATTAAAAAAAAGCCCCTGCCAATATGGCAAGTGGCAAATAGTGCCATCTCCTTCACTGACTTCAGACATAATAGATTTTATTTGGTAGAGAATCCTTTTTTTGAGCAATAGTCATATTGTTTGTTAAACCAGGAGTCAGGGATATGCTGATTGTTTCGACTGTATTACAGATATTGTGTTTTCTGGGATTATCTTGTTTACTAAAAAGAAAGTAAAGGTTTGCAAGGGCTGGCAGCCCTCATTGACACAGATTTTGAGATTTGATTTTGCCTTCTCTACAAATTTTCTTTGTTAAACTCCCTTTTTAAGAACAACAAAACATTCTCCAGCAGATTCTGTAAAACTGCCTTTTTCCTAATGAATTCATTTCTTCCTGCCTCAGAGTCATTATAGAGTCCAGCTGTGCTCAGGGGAGATATTCTGGTGGACATTGTATTACTGCAGAATTAGCAAAAGAAGGTCAAGAGCAGGGAATACTGTTTCATTCTTGGCCTCAATAAAATATGGATCCAGACCTTAGAAATCCTTCAGTGAGATTTACACCCAGGGTGCTTACAGAGACACTGATTTATGTTGTCATTCTTGTTCCCTTTCTTACACTTCCATGGCCCTGCTTTGAGATAAGTAAAGCAGCTAAGAGGGGGTAAACATTTAGAAGAGATATCAAAAAATCCAGTCAGTAAACTGAGCAAAGACTCAAGGGTAATTTCAATCCCTTATCTAAATAACCACAAGGAGATAATGTTTCATAAAATGTCATTCAACTTGAAGGACAGACTTATTTTCCAGAAAATGGATGCAATAAGATTCTCATAGTAGGACAAAAGGACTCAGTAAACACCAAATGACTGAAATCATCATCAACCATTCCACTCATCTCCCCCATCATCCTATCTGCAACTGGTGTTGTATCAAAGATCTTTTCTGATAGTCTATAGACCTTGAGCTTACATTCTAATACAGTTATCTCTTCAAAATCTTAGGAGCTAGGGGTGTGGTGTCATGCAATCTGGAAAATCTGTGTAAAATTTTTGGGCCCTCTCTTCATACCAGAGAAGTCTGAATGTTTTGTTTTGTTTTTTCTGTTATGGGTTGTTGACAGTACCTTATTGGAAAGTTGGGTTAAGTATTTGGTCATGGCATCTATGTCATCTGATGGTCTTCATATGTCATCTACAGTTTCTGCAAAAGTCCTAAAAATGCCCATTTAATTTCTTATGCTGACCTGTGACATATCAAAACTCTTATGGGGAAAGTTACAATATGGAAAGGATAACTTACTTATTTTCAACTTAAAAGCCTTATTTTACTTATCTGTTTACTAGTCCATAGAACATGTAGTATATATGAATAATGGCAGAATAGAAATTTGTCCCAGGACTGTTTCTATCTGAATTCCACTGAAGAAGATAAGAAGAAAGAGATAAAAATAGGAGTGTTTCATAAGGCAGGATGAACTCAACTCAAGCCCTGTTTCTGATACATTGTTGTGTGATCCTGGGCAAGCCACTTAACACATAGGTTCTCTAGACAACTTTCTAAGACTGCAAATTGTGAAGAAAGTGCCAACTTAAATGGATAGACCTGGTAAGGAACTCGTGAAATCATAGGTCCACTCCCTATGCTTATCCATGAATTTGAATAATGTCAACAACTAATTAAAATAGTGAATGCTGTCTAACATACGGATCTGGAAGTCTAGAGTTCAAAGGCCATCTCAGGCACTTGACCTAAGGTAAATCACTGTGACTCAGTTTCTTCATTTGTAAAATGAAGGAGATTAGAGGGATCTTAAAAGCCATCACTTCTAATCCTCTTACTTTGAAGATGAGGAAGGTATGTCTGAGAAAGGATAAGTGATTTGCCCAGAATCTTTTGACTTGTATTTGAATCAGGATTTGAATCTAGGTTTTCCTGATGACAAGTTGTAATGGTTATGGGATTTGAAGTTCTTCCATGTCCCTTGAACTTCCTGATATAGCAGGAAAGGGTGGGGCAAGAGGAAGCCAGAGGCAGTGAGGTGACTGGAAGCAGTGGCTGAGGCTGCAGCATGAACTCCTTTTTTTTTTTTTTGAGCCAGCCAGAATTTCTGCCAAGGACTCCTGCTGAGGACTGCTGGGGAAGGGAACTGCAGCGGGACCAGAGATGCTGGGAGCAAGCTGTATGGATGCTGAGCAGTTGCTGTTAGTTAGGAGAGGAAGATCTTTGCCTGAGGTAGCCTGTTCTGTTTTGAAGGCTTGAGAATGTGGGTGTTTACTATATTAACTATGTGTCCCAACTTCATAACTACTGTGATGGCTTTAACTTTCTGGTTCTGGGACTCAGTTTTCTGATATTTCAATAAATGTTCTAGTTATATCCCCCATGTAGAAAACCTGTTACATTTTGTGATTAATAACCATATCAGCATATTTATAATTACTGTAGGCTTTGTGAATACTGCATTGTTGATACACAAGTCCAGTGTTCTATCCCCAATGACACTTTATTACCTTAAGTATGTGATTTCTATGATCCCTTTCAGTTCTAAATTTATTATCTTAATTGATCTTCACAATAATCTCATGAAGCAAGCATTATGGGTATTTTAAACCTATTTTATAGACGAAGAAATTGAAGCTGAGGGAGGGAGATTTGAGTGACATGATGATGTTCATACAAGTGTCAAGAGGCAGGATTCAATCCTAGAACTTCTGAATTCAATTCTAGTGCTTTTACACTGTGATACACTACTATAGATGGATAGATAGGTGGATGAAAGTGTATGTATTAAGCACTTACTACTGCAAATCATTATACTAGGTTCTGGGGACATAAATAGAAAAGTAAGATAGCCTCTGCTCTCAAGGAGTTCATATCCAATCGAGACAGCCTACATGGCAAGGAAACAACATTATGCAATTTGCATATTTATATGTTGTGGAATAGATACTTTAATTATTCAGATGTTTAGGTTTGTTTTTAACCAGTACAGTTAGGATTCACCTGCAACTGTATGACCTGATTTTAAAAATGTTTTAAACCATAATGAATATCATCAACATATTCTAGGGGAAAAATGGAACAATTAAATATTTAATAAAGGTAAAAATATTTTCTTTGACTATTTATGGAATACTTTTTTTTCCCAGTCACGTAGACATCATCAGGTTCTGATTGCTCATCCACTTGCTGCCACTCCTTTTTGTCTGGACCTGATTGTTGCTTATATTGTTCTTTCCTACCCAAGTGTGACTCAGTTAATCAGCTATCAGTAGGGCATGTGCTCTTATTTATGTCTTCAGAAAAGCAGAGAAATTTATGCTGTTCCATTGAGAGTCTCCCAAATAAATGCAGATATTTGGAAACCTCAACTCTTCCTCATAGAAATTTACTATCGCCAGAGCTTTTCACAGAGAAGTTGGGTAGCTACTCGTTTTGAGGTACTGTAGAAATGACCTCTCAAGCTCCTTTTAAATCTATTCTTTTACTATGATATGTGAAGCTTATAACCAGCAGTACCCCTTATTGACATATATTTACAAGATATATAATACAATTACATGAACAATCTATGGACAAGCTAGTATCAAGCAAACATGATCTCAGTTCCATTAGCAGTGCACTCATACTAACTGAGCTAAATAAAGAGAGGTCATTTAATTAATGGGCAATCTGTTCATGATCAGAAGTCCCATTCTTCCTTTCTCCATTCACTTATACTTATGTTCT
>CM053585.1:468103876-468130783 GCA_028646515.1 Pseudochirops corinnae
TTATTATTATTATTATTATTATTATTATTATTATTTTTGGTTAGACTTATCTAGTTCTGAGAGGGGAAGATTGAAGTCTGACATTATTATAATTTTACTATCTTTCCATCTGTATTTCATCTAGCTTTTCCTTTAAAAATTTGAATGCCATAGCATATTTGTCTTTTACCATAATGTTTATCTCTTTTAATTAAATCTATTGTAGTTTTAAACTTGTCTGAGATAATAATCGCAACCCCTGCATTTTGGTGTGTGTGTGTGTGTTTGTGTGTGTGTGTGTGTGTATGTGTTGCATCAACAAAGCCTAATAAATTCTATTCTAGTGCTTTATTTTTACTTTATGTGTACCTCTCATTTCAAAATGTTTCTTGTAAACAATATATTGTTGGATTCCAGTTTTTAATCCATTCTGCTATCCATTTCTGTTTTAAGGATGAGTTCATCCCATTCACATTCAAAGTTATAATTATTTGTTGTGCTTTTTCCCTCTATCCTATTTTTCCTCATGGTTTATACTTCTCACCCTCTCTTTTTACCCTATCCCACTGCAAACATATAATTTATTCCTAACCCCTGTCTCCTTATTCTGCTTCCCTTCTAAGAATTCCTTCCCTTATCTTCTTCCCTTACCCTCCTATTTCTTGATCTGCTTGAAGGAATTCCTTCCTTATCCTATCCCCTCAATTATTTCTTTGTAAGTTGAGAATACTTTTATACCCTTCTAAATGTATGTTATTTCCTCTTTGACCCAGTTATGATGAGAACAAGATTTTAAATCCTTTTTAAACCTTCCACCACCTCCTGCCTCCACTGTAACAATTTTTCCACTTAAGTCTTGTTTGTAGGAGATAATTGCTCCATTTTACCTCTCTCTACATGTAAAGCCAAGCATGAGCAGCTTTCCAGAGGACTTTTGCTGTGAATAGCTTTAAGGTTCTGATCACATAGCATAGTGAACTCTCTATTTATTCAGCAATGAACTAAGGCAAAACATTCACAGAACCAAAGTACAGCATTCACAATGATGTAACATAACAACTTATCATTAAAGTGGTCACATAGTTATAAACAAAAGATGTCAATCAATAAGTCCTTAACTCAATCATCCTTAAGGACAGTCCTCCTTAAGGAAAACAAAGCACAAAGGTTTCTCACCCATAGGTCACATTTTCTTAATCTCTCAGTCAAAAAGTCTTCTTTCTTCTTGATTGGACACTAGTTTCCAATCATCCTTAACTCAATCATACAAGGTACAAAGTACAAAGTTCTCCCACCCCTAGATAATGGTAAATCATGATCTCAGTCAGCACTAAGTACCCAAGGAAAGGTCTTTTCATCTTAGCTGGAGGCTGGCTCCTAGATTCCATGATTCTTCTTCCACAGTCCCAGCTTTTGCTTGAATTCAACCAGCCATCACCTGGATTTACAGGTAGGCAACTCTCAGCTCCTTGTCCAGCTCCTTGTTCAGATCCTCATCCAGTTCCCATTCCATATTGAAGCTCACAGTGCCCAATCCACCTCAAGTCCTTCACAGTTTCTGTTTCTGGGAAGAAAAAAATTAACAGAGCCAAAACAACATTCATGCACATTGCCAGAACCGTCATCAATTCACTATCTGCCTGTGAAATCAACACAGACTCACAAACAAGGTCCAAGAAGTCAACACAAATCATCAGCATAGTCCCAGGGCCTCTGAAACCCTCCTCCAGGACTTCTGTAAATACACAACAAGAAAATCCTCTTTCAGGGTTTCCAGCAAGGTCCCAAAGGTTTCTGCACAAAGTATCACAAACACAAATCAACACAGACAGAACAGACAGAGTGCCAGACACCACAAGCTTTCCCCTTCTCAGCTCTCTCAGTACCAGCGGTGCTCAAGCTTTTTATCTGTCATTAGCTCCTCCCTGTTCTGCCTACCTGTTGCATCCTTCCTGTTGTTTCTTTGGCAAGTGCCTCCCACTGTGGGATTCACAGGTTCTACTTCTTAACAAAGACTTGATATAATCAGGGCAAGGCTTAAAGACACCTGAACTGAAACAAGGTGCTAAGTATTTCTTTACTTGCCATTACACTACCCAATTTTATTTTTTTAGGATCATCCCATCATCTCAACTCCAAATTAACTCAACCCCAAGCCTTCTATCTACCAAATACTCTTTCAAACTACCTAAATATTGATAACATTCTTAAGAATTCCTGATAATACTTTCCTAATTAAGAAGTAAACAGTTCCATTAGACCCTTTATATTTGATTTTTAATGTTAACCTTCTTATGTTTTTCCTAAATCTTGTAGGTAAAATTGTCTGTTCAATTTTGATCTTTTCTTCACAAGTACCTTAAAGTCCTTTAATTCATCAAGTATTTATTTTTTCCATACAGCAATATACTTGGCTTTGCTGGGTAACTTATTATTGATGGCAAACCTAGGTTTTGCTCTTTGTAAAATAATGTTGAATGCTCTTCAGTCTTTTAACATAGAAACTGCTACATCTTGTATTATCCTGACTGTAACTCCACAGTATTTAATTTAATTGCTTGTAGTATTTTCTCCATGACCAGTTCCTGGGGCCTTCCTGGAAGCCCTGAAAGAGGATTTTCTTCTTGTCTGTTTTCAGAAGCTTTGAAACTTAGCTATAATATTCCTGTGAGTTTTCATCTTGAGATCTCTTTCCAGTGGTGATCACTGGATTTTTTAAATTTCTATTTTACCTTCCAGCACTAAAAATTCTGGGAAATTTTCCTTAAAATTTTCTTGAAGTGTAATGTCTAGACTTTTTTCATACTTTCAAGGTAATCCAACAATTCTTGTATTGTCTAGCCTCAATCTGTTCTCCAGGTCATTTGCTTTTCTAGTGAGATGTTTCACATGCTCTTCTATTTTTTCATCCTTTTAATTTTGTTTTATTCCTTCTTTGTGTCTTATGAGGTCATTAGCTTCCTCTTGATGAATTCTAATTTTTAAGGAGTTATTTTCTTCTTTAAGTTTTTGAATCATGTTTTCCAATTGGTTGACTTTCTTTTCATAATTTTCTTGTCTTTACTAATTTTTTTCCTCTTTTTTCCTCAACTTCTCTTACTGGATTTTAAAGTCCTTTTTAAGCTCATCCAACAGCTCTTTTGGGACCTGTGACCTATTTTATATTTTTCTTTGAAGTAGAAGTAGCTGTTTTAACTTTACTGTCTTCTTCTGAGTTTGAACCCAGATCTTCTTTATCATCATAGTTATTCTGTCTGGTCAGGTTCTTTCTCTCTTGCTTATTCATTTTTAGCAGCTTATTTATTGGCTGTTAACTTTGTGGCAAAGTTTAGCTCCAGTCCAAGGCGGGGAGGATGATGTCTCAGGCTTTAGACTTTTCATGCTGTTGTTTCTGAGATCTATCTGGGGGCCTGACCTCAGGTACTCCTATTTTCCCCTGAGCCACAAGCAGGCCCCTCAACAATACTATCATCACAAATGCTTTTACTCCCTCCCACATCCATAAGCTTCAGCTCACCCCTCTGCCCTAGAACCAAAACCAAAGATTCTGCTCTCCTTCAAGTGTCAATAGCAAGCAGGGTCCCCAATCTCTGGGACCATACTCACTAATGTGTCCTTGGTCCTCATCACCTACAGCCACAGCCCAGGGCTGCATCTAGTCAGAGCATCTGGGCTTTCCTTCCAGTTTTCATTGAAGGTCTTATAATCTTCCACTGCTCAGCTATCCCACTCCCACACTGTGCATGGGGTAAAAGTTCCTGAAGCTGAGGCTGAAGCATACACACACACACACACACACACACACACACACACACACACAAATTTTACATGTAGTCCAACCTGGACCTGAAAAAGAATCTCTATAAACTCCTGCCTACTAAAGACCTTAATTAAAAAAATTAAGATTATTGCCTTCCCAGTGACAGGGGAGCTCTTGTCTGACCACAGAAAAGCCAGGAGACTGAAATACAGAAAAAATGGAAGTGAACTGGAAACCAAGAAATTAGACTCATTGTCAGGAATCCGGAAGACTCTCATTGAGATTAGATTTTGAGGGGAAAATTAATTATGCATGCCTCCAGGACACACCATTTTTTCTCAAAATTCCACTTCCATCAATATTTATTTAACATCTATTATGTGTAAACTAAGACTGAAAGTACAGGACCTAGGAGAGATTAATCCTAAATTCAGAGAGTAAAATTTACAACCCTTTAGCCACAGGCCACATTTTTTTTTTAACTCAGCAACTCATGAAGTACTATATTAAGGCATTGAGGGTAATGATATACATCAATGGACACAGGTCCCACATCAACGAAAGCACAGATGGACTGAAGCACTCAAGCATTTTCAAAGGACAAGTTGCTCACAGATCCATAATTCCTGTTATGGATCCTCAAAGGTGCCACAAAAATCAAATCATCCCCAGAGCATTTTCAACTAATAGTTTTAACTTAGTTATAATCTTTTTTTCTCCTGTCCTACGAACATGCTTAGAGTTAGATGCCTTCAAGAATATATCTACACAATCCAGTGACTAAGTACTAGCATGTACCAACCCCCTACACTGCCTTAGAGATAATTAAACTGACAAAGAGTGAAAAGGTAATTTAGGCTATTACAGAGTCTAAAGTGATTAATTTGCCCCAAATAGTTGATTGAGTAGGCCTGCTTATTGTTTCCCAGTCCCAAGTGTTCAGTCTTTGACGATTTTCTCTAGACTTTCCTGTGTTGGATATGAAATTAAAATATATTAAATCTTCAATGACCTATTGAAATTAAGAAAATTAATTTAGAATTTCTGGAAGGAAAGAGACTCAGAAGAAGACCAAGACCTGGAAGTCATTCAAAAATTAGGTTTCAAAAAGAAATGAATAGTAAAAATGGACTAGTCTACAGCATTACTTGGCAGCCTTTCTGAAGACTTTTAAGATGGTTAGTCATTCACATGTTATTTTAAATTGATATACTAAATATACTAAATTAATATACTAAGATAGCTATTGCCTTAATATTTAACTGAGATAGGAGCTTTGATTAAGATGAGAAAGGGGAAGGATAGATATATTTGTAGAATAGATCATTTTGGGGAGAATAGCCCAAGGATAGTTTAAGTGCTTAGAGAGTGGGCAAAAAAATGTAAACATATCATAAAGATAATTAACTATGAAAGACTTGGTAACTCTGATCAACACAATGACACACTGAAGTCCCAAAGGATTTATGATGAAAAATGCCATCCACCACCAGATAGAGAAGTGATGGACTCAGTGTGTAGATTGAAGCATCTTTTTCTCTTTTTTTCAGGACACATATAATGAAATTTATTTTGCATAACTTCATATTTGTGATGGGTTTGTATTTCTTGCTTCCTCAATGAATGGGCATGGGATGGGAGGAGAAAGAAAATCTGGACCTGAAAATGAAATAAAATGTAATAAAAATTTTAAATAAAGATAAATAAACATTCGGCCCTAGTGTCTCTTCTGAGTTCCAATCTTACATCTACAATTGCCTTTTGGACATTTCAAATTATATATTTCACAGGTGTATCGAACTAAACATATCTAAAACAAAGTTGGTTGTCCTTTTTTTCCCATAACCAATCTCTTCTAAACTTCTCCCTTTACTGATGAGGGCACCATTTTACTTCTTGTCACTCAGATTCACACGCTTGGTATCATTCTCAATTATTCATTATTATTTTGCCCCCCACATTCAATTAGTGCCAAATGCTGTTACTTCTTTATAGAAAGTATTTTTCATATTTGTCTCTGTCTCTTCTGACACAGTCATTACCCTATTTCAAGTCTTTATCACCTCTTACTTGGACTACTTCAATAAACTAATTGGTCTTCCTATCTAATGTATTTTCCCACTTCAATCCACTCTTCATTGATCTGAAAAAAAGATTTCCCTAAAACACAGTTCTAAAAGTATTACCCTGTTAACTTTGTATTAAAGTTTGGCTCTAGTCCAAGGTGTGGGGGATAATGTCTCTCAGGCTTTAGGTTTTTTATGCTGTTGTTTTCTGAGTTCTATCTGTGGGCCTGACCTTAGGTATTCCTCTTTTCCCCTGAGCCACAACAAGGTCCCCCAACAGTACTGTCACCACAAATGAATCATCATCATCTCCTTCTCCTCCACCTTCTCAATACTTCATCCCATCTTCTCCCATTGCTCCTACCTAGCCATTGCCATCCCACTCAATATCCTAACTTCTTCATATATCCCTCACTGCTCACTAGAAAAAGAGCTATGTCCAAGAACTCATATTTCTCACAGAAATAACAGGTGTGACCATGCACTCAACTACAATCACATCCATCTAGTCTCAGACAGGACCACAATACTCAGTCAATCAGAAAGCAGCACCACCAGCATGCCCCAAGTAGGTTGTAGACCCCAAAACAATAGAAGGGACTTTTGCTAAGTGGGTACCTGCACAATAATTGGAAAGAACTGACCTAGAATGAACTTCTGATGTGGAAAGCCTTATTACAGTATCATTATGATACATATATATCCCCCCAAAGTTCATTTTTGGATGCATTGTGGGTAATTGCATGCACAGTTTCACTGAGGCTGGGACCCTTCCCCTATTTCCTAATGCCTTAACAAACCCCTCCTGCCCTTTTAATGTTCATAATTTCTATGACACAGTTGCATCTTTACCCTATAAAAATCCATCTTGCTTTCTCTTAAATTGCCGTTTTCTCTTGGAATTTAGCCCACTTCATGAGAGGCATCAACTTCAATACATGCCTATACTTGGATTACAGATGGTCTGACTCTTAATTCTTTGAGATGGTTACACCACAACACATTATGAAACTGCAAGTTTTTGGCATCCCTGGGTAGAAAGTTTCTGACTCTGACTCTTCCCCAGTAAACCATACCACCACCACCACCACCACCACCACCACCACTACTACTTGGAAAACCACTACTATTTCTACTTCTGCTACTATGATGATAACTACTACCTAGCTTTTCTATAATGTTTTAATGTTTGCAAAACATTTACAAATATTATCTAATTTGATCTTTATCACAACCCTGGGATATAGGTGCTGTTATCATCCCTGTTTTACAGATGAAGAAACAGGCATAATTTTTTTCAGTCAATAAACATTTATTAAGAGCCTACTATGTTTCAGGCACTATGCTAAGTGCTAAAGATATCAGAAAGGCAAAAGCATATCCATGGTTCTCAAGAAGGTCTAATAGGGGAGACAACATGCAAACAAATATATAGAAACAAAATATATGCAATATAAATTGGAAATAGAGAAAAAGCACTAGAATTAAGAAGGATCAGTAAAGGTTTCCTATAAAAGGAAGGATTTTAACTGGGACTTGAAAGAAGTCAGGAAATAAAGATTAAGAGTTAGAGCATTCCAAGTGTGGGGGAAAGCCAAAAAAAAATGCCTGGTGTTGGGAGATGAACTGTCTTACTTAAAGAAGAACAAGGAAGCTAATGTTACTAGATCAGGATGGAAAAATATTTGAGGAGGAATAAGGCATAAAAATACTACAGGTTTAGGGCTGGTTAGGAGGGATGTACCCAGGGTTAAACAGCTAGTAAATGTCTGAGGTAGAATTTGAACTCACTTCTTTTTTATCCTAAGTCCAAGGCTTTCTACTTGTTCCCTATTTCCCATGGGATCAAATGTGAAGTCCTCCATTTGCCATTTAATGCTCCTTTTCCACCTGATCGTCTCCTACCTTTCCAATCATCTTATACATTACTCCCTTCATGACGTTCTATTGTGTTCCAACTGCAATCCAAAGCCTTTACACTGGCTTTCTCCCATTTCTGAAATACTCTCCCTCCATATTTCCACCATCTAGGATACAAAATGCAATTCAAGTACCACCTTTTGCAGGAGCTCTTTATTGTTCATCATAGTTACTAATGCCTTTTCCTCTACAGTTACCTTCTATCTATTCTATATCTTATACATATTTATGTGTGTGCCATTTCCTCCAATAGAATGAGAGCTTCTTGAGGAAGACTATTTTTTTTTTTTTTTTTGCTTTTTCATTGTATTACCAGTGCCTGGAACACAGTAAATGCTTAATAAATGTTTGTTGATTGGTTGACTGATCTAGTTTTAAAAAAAAAGTGATGGGAGGTTGGCAAAGATCAACAGAGCACTCTCTAAACTTCTACCTAGAACCTTGAAAATAATCACTTTTACTTGTTAATCAGTCGCTGGAGCTGATGCTATGGGGCAACTCACACCTAAGAATACCTAAATTAGCTGGAGAGATCAAAGTGGCAATTATTGCCCTGAGAGCTGTAGAACTATAAACAAACTGTATGTTGGTTCTGTTGATGCATATAATTCTGCCAATGCCTGGGTCTCTGGCTAACTCGTGGTTATTTATATGGCATAATAAACACAGTTGAAACAGTAGCCACATACTTTTGTGTTTAACCATCAATGGTCTTTTTCCTGTCTAATGATTTGGTATCTGTCCTCTTTCCCCTAGCTATGTGAGTTTTCTGTGATTTTTGCTTAGCTGTTACCTACTAGCTTTTGGTGTGCTTCTTGCATCACTCTTCCTTAGGGATAGCCACTGACCCCTTAAAGCTTCAGTTTTTCCCATGTACATGGCAAAGGAAAGTGAGTCAATCCACAGGGATCATTGGCAGTGCGAATAGTGTAATTAAAACAAGCATCCCATGATGAAGATTAATCTGGGCTATATCTGAGATAGTAACTTCTGATTGCATATCTCATATCTGAACAATATCATTGAACAGAATCATCGGAACAGAATCATTGAATCATCTTGTTCCCCTGTGACAATACTACTTTTGGCACCTCTCATCTGGGGGGTGGCCAATGGTGGATTTAGAGAGAAAAGATGTTGAGGTAGAACAGAAAAAATATAAATCCCTTGCATTTCTTCTAGCTCAGCTTTAAGCTGGAACTGGAGATCTAATAACAATGAAATGCCAAAAACAATGGAGATCCAATAACGATGTTTCAAGACTATTATTCTAATGGGCCAAATCAAATGGGCTCTTTCAAGTTTTGATCATTCTTGACCTCTCTGCAGTTGCTGATACTGCTGATTGTCCTCTTCTCCCTTGTACTCTTTCCTCTATAGGTTTTGTTAACATTGCTTTATAATGGTTAATTTCTACCTACCTGACTGCTCCTTTTCATTTCACTTTGCTGAATCTTCATCTTGTGTTCATCCTCTAACCATGAGTATCTCCCCCTCCCCCAAGACTCTATCCTTGGCACTCTTCTCTTCTCCCTTTATGCTATGTAATTTAGTGAACTCTTTAGTTCCCATAAATTAAATTATCATCTTTATGTAGATGATTCCCAGATTTACATAACCAGCCCTAGTCTGTCTACTGATTTCTAGTTCTGCATTTCCAGCTATCACCAGGGCATTTCAACCTGGAGATCTTATAGGCATCTTGTTTTCCAACATTTGCCATTTTTGTTTTCAGTCACCCCAAATAGCCAATGTATTAAAGATTCTTGTCATTTCAACCTTCACATCTCTTATATGTGTCACGTTATTTCCACTTATATATACACTCTTGTTTCGGCCCTCATCACCTCCACATTGAGCTAATTGTTTTTTCTTCCTTTAGTCCCTCCCCAATTGAATCCACACTCAGTCAGCTAACAAAATGAGGTTCCTAAATGGTAAATCTTATCTTTTTATTGCTCATTAAACTTCTGTGGTCCCCTATGTCCTCTAGGATCAAAAAAAAATTCTTCTCTTCACCATTTAGAGATCTTTAAACATTGCCTACCCCCAAATCACTTTCTAAGTGTTCTCATGCTTTACTCTTCTCCAAACACTAGCCTACTTACTCATCCTTACTCATGACACTCTAACTCTCATTCCCATGATTAAAACTGGAAACTCCTCCCCCAGTTTAGAATGCTCTCATTCCTCACCTCTGCCTCTTGATATCCATGGCTTCTTTCAAGATTCAGCTAGTGTCACCTTCTAAAGGAGGACTTCCCGGTCCCTCAGATACTTCACTTTTCTTACTCTGTTTGCTTTCCTTCTACTCTATATGTATCTTAAAGCTACCTATTAATTTTATTATGAAATATTCTTGATGGCAGAGATGTATATTCTTTCCTATTTTTCTCAGCACAATGCTTCATCTGTAGTAGTCCCTTCATAAATGCTTGCTATCAAATTCATTGATAGTAGAAGAAATAAACATATTTAGAGGGCCCCTTAGGGATGTGATGAGCATAGTTTATGAAATCTTAAAGCATGCTTCTTCTTGGAAAGATATTACTATTGTTTTCCTCTCTTTCACTCTCAATATCAGGAAATATTAAGAGATTAAGAAAGGAGAGAGAGAGAGAGAGAGAGAGAGAGAGAGAGAGAGAGAGAGAAACGAGAGCATTAGTTCACTGAAATTGGCATTGTCTCCAAAATTGAGAATGTTCATACATTTCACTAACATGGTTTTTATTCTTCTACATTATCAATAAAGATAAAATATACCATCTCTCACCCTGGCCTCCACTAGATACTTATCCTGAACTAGACATATCCTCATTTATCATTCCTCTTTGTTTATGGACCTTTTGCCAGGTTTCAATCCATGTGTCTGTTTTTATTCAAGCCACTGTGAACTAATCTTGCAAGTAACAGCTTATGTTTTACAATCCCAATTCTATTTTACTTTTAGGCCAGGTTTTCTTCTTGTGCTGGAATTCAGATTATGGTGACCCAATTTGCTTACCATCTGCTTTGTGAAATGTATTGTTTGAATTATGATTACTGGTACAAGATACTAAATTTGGCCTTCAATTTATAAAAGTCTAAGATACTAGGCTCTCAAAACTCTTCCAGTAGTCAGATGATCTATTCCCTTGCCTACAACTTATCTTTATACAAGAAAGATCCACAATCTCCTTCAAAAGAGAGAGTACTTTTCTTCTAAGTAAAGCCTCATATAAGTTGTTACAGTTACCATTCAGCCTTGTCTTCTCCAAGCTGAATAACCTTGAATTCTTGTACTTTCTTTAATAGGTTAAGAAACTGATGGCTATCCTTTCTCCAGACTTTGGGATAAAATTAAATCCTTACCTACAAGCTAGCAGATACAAAAAAAAAAAAATAACGACAATCATCACAGCCCTCAGTAGCTTATTTGATAGGAATGGAGAGAAATGATTGAAAAGGCTATCAAAGATCCTCAACAGAGGAAAGTGAGATCTATTACCTGATTTTTACAGCAGGAAGATCTTGATCCAAGCTATTAAATATAGGGGAGGAAGATATCTACTACTTGGATCAACTAAAGAGACATTTTCTAAGTCAAGGAGACCACATTCAGATGATTAAGTGGGGAAAAAAAATTTCTTAAAAGTCAATTTCTAAGTCAAACTCTTTGGTCCCAGAGGACTCTTATAAAAATTCCCTTTTCTAAAAGAAAAAAAAAGTATTTTCCAAAACAGTATGAGCTTATTGGGCCAATCAAACATATAACAAGTAATGTCAACATCCAGTTTTGAAACCCTTTAGGCTAATTCACAAGTCATAAATAGATAGGCTTCATTCTTTGTCTTTCATGGTTTATTTCTGAACATTCACTACCAGAGTTAAGCCCGATATCATTTGTCTCACATTTCTCAGTGACACTATTTAATTTTTATAAAAGTGAGTATGAGAAATTGACTTTGAAATGCTGCAAAGAGTATTGGTGATAGAAGTAATCCCAAGCTTTTCCAAGGAAGGATGAAGTGAAGAACACAGGAGTCAGCATGGTGATTGAGGCTTGGGTGTGGGGATGAAGGAGGTGATATTGACTTAAAAAAAAAAGAATGTATTTCATTTTAATTCCTATAGTACAAAGGCCCTTACTCATAAACTCAATTGGAGGGAGTGATTAAAAAAGAATAATTTATCTTGAGAAGCAATATACTATAGCAGAAAGAATGTGGGACCTAAAAAGGGAGAGGAAAAGAAAAGGTTTTTATTAATCACCTACATAGTCAGACATGGTGTTAAGTACTTTGTCAATATTATCTCATTCTGACATAGGATCAGAAGATCTGGTGTCAAATGTGGGGTCTAACATTCAGTAGTTGTATAAACTTGGGCAAGTTATTTACCATCTCCAAGTCATACTTGTTCTTCCTCATTCCAATAAAATAAAGCCGATAATGGTGTTTGAATGAACTATAGCAAAGAGAAATCATGAGGAAAATATCATTGTAATGTGATCTATCATTACTATAAGCTTCCTAAGTTTCCTGTTTTATGATATACAGGCTTCCCTATTTTATAGATTCCTACTATCTCATTAATTCTATCATGTGAATCTGTGGGAGATCGTCTCAAAAGGGAACATGACACATGTAACCTTTAATAACATTATCATCATTATGGTAGTTAGAAGGAGTCTACTTAAAGGGCCTAGGAGTGAGCCTATTATGTTGGAATGGTCTCAAAAGAAAAATGGAAGTGAAAAACAGGGATGCACTGGGTGAAGGTGGAAGGGAGAGAGAAAATGGGAGAAATTATTTCACACAATACATATGTATGTGGCATATATGTATATGTCTATCATATATATGCATGTATGTATGTGTGTATATGTATATTTGGGTTAAGAAATTGATGTTACACAATAGGGAAGAAAGAGAGGAAGGGGCTAAAATGAGATGATGAGAGGGAGTACAGATTAATGGAGGCAGTAGTTAGAAGCAAAACAGACTTTTCAGGAGTGGACCAGGTCAAAAAAAAGAAAAGAAAGAGATAAATAAAAGAGTATAGGATGGGAGGAAATATACACTAAGCAATCATAACTGAATTGGAAAGGAGTGAACTCACTTGTAAAACAGAAGTAAATAGCAAAACAGATCAGAAATAAGAATCCAACAATATGTTGCTTACAAGAGATACTTGAAACAGAAAGAAATAAAAAGAGTTAAAATAAGGGACTGGAGCAGAATCTATTATGCTGCAGCTGAAGTTAAAAAGTCAGAGGTAACAATCAGCAACCCAGATAAAGTAAAATCAAAAATGGATATAATTAAAAGAGATTATCATGAAACTACATTTAGCTAAAAGATACCATAAACAATTGAGTAATATCAATGCTAAACATATGTGCACCAAATGACATAGCATCCAAATTCTTGGAAGGAAATTGAAATTAATTAAAGGAGGAATTGGGAAGTAAAACAATGCTAGTGGAAGATCTCAGTTTATAACTAGAAAAATCTAAAAATAAAATGAATAAGAGGGAAGTTAAAGAGATGAATAAAATTTAAGAAAAGTTAGAAATGATAGACTTCTGAAGAATACTGAATGGAAATAAAAAGGAATCTACCTTTTCTCAGTTGTATAGGGCAGCTTCAAAAAATTGACTTGTATTAGGGCATAAAAACACCATAAATAGTTGCAGAAAGGAAGACATATTAAATGCATGCTTTTCAGACCACAATGCAAAAATAATTATATTCAATAAATGTCTTTTGAAGCATAGATCAAAAAATTAAAAAGAAACTAAAGCTAATACTAAAAAAGTAGATTGAAGAACAAATCATAGAAACAATCAATAATTTCATTAAAGATTATGATAACAATGAGACAATATAATAAAGTTTGTGTGATGCAGCCAAAGACATACTTAAGGGATTTCTATAAACTGAAGAAGATGAAATAAATAGAACCAGCAGAACATTTTATATAACAAAAAACACTTTAAATACTAACAACTTTAAATGCTATAAATAAAGAATTCTGATCAATATGATGACCATCCATGATTGCACAAGAGGGATGATGAAATATATCATCTATCTCCTGAAAGAAAAGTAATAAATTTATGGGTGCAAAATTATATATCTGTGTGTATGTATATATGTATGTATGCATGCATGCGTGCATATGCATACACATTCATAAATATGGACATATACATTATGAGTATGAATTCTATATTAACATAAACATATAATTATATGTACATGATTACATTATGTGATAATATAATGTATGGTTATACATATATAATGTAGGTGGGTGTGCATGTATGCATTTTTTGTAAGTAGTCATATGGGCATATACATTATAACCATAAATTATATATTAATATAAATGTAATTATATAATTATATTATAATAAACAATAATATTATAATATATAATTATACATATATAATGTAGGTAGGTATGTATACATACATGTATTTTTGAGGGAATTTGTTTTGCTTGAACATGCATATTTGTTGCAAGGAACTGGTTTTTCTTTTATCTTGTTTGTTTTGAATGGAGCAGGAGGTGGAAGGGGGAGAAAATAGATTTCTGTTCATTTTAAAACTTACTGTAGAGAGATGCAGGTGCTGGAAATGTGGAATATTGCATTCCCTATAAGATGAGAACCCTGTATTGTTATTTTTACTTAGTTGTTTTATGTAAGCCCTCTCACATAATGTTGGTAATCCGCAAATGTTTATATTGTAAAACATGAAACGCATCAATTTAACTCTTTCACTGAAATAGAAAAATAAGTCATACATGTTGTTACCTTGCCCATTGAGAAAAATTCTTTTCCATATTTTGAATAGATTGTTTATGGAGAATTTTAGCAATTTTTATCTACACTGGTAGAAAGTATAAACATACTTAAAAGATGAGTGGTACTTCTAATCCTCTAAGAATCTGAAGTGAAATGGATGAAGTGTAAAAAACCGAACGTTAGAAATTCTTGAAGTTATTGATTTCTTTCTGTAACCTTCTTATAAGCCAGTGAATGCATACCAAGAATACTCTAGGTCTAGAAGATGAACTCATAAGTTTCTGGGAAAAAATTTGCATCTGCCATGGTGTCTATATTATATCCAAACTTTCCTTTCTGGTGTTTCAGAATTAAGTCATCCCCAGTGCTACAAAATTTTACTCTACCATTCTAGATTTCTGAATTTTCAACAAATGCTATTTGACTAGAAGACACTGTCATTTAAATTAAGCAGTGATTGTGCATTTGGTGATGCACAGTTGGGGAAGAAGTGCTATATATACAATTATCAGTCTCTGCTTCAGATTATAAGGATTTTCTTTCTTATCCAAAACATAGCCATTAATATATTTGAAGTAGCTATATGACAAAACGTGGGTCATTTCTTGGCCAAGTCACTTAACAATAACACTTGAGATGTGGTAACTGGAACTACAAATGGAATTCAAGGAGCAAATATGCCTTAGTTTGCATCAAGATAGGATAATGTATTGTTTCTTTTATAGTATCTTGTTAAATGATTGTCAGGGAGAAAGATGTTATGCAGAACATTGAAGCCATTTTATCAAACAGTGGTCTACAGCAATATTCTAGTCTCTTTTTTAATAGCTCAGAGTCCATCACACTATAAGTTTTGATTGGATCCTCTGAAGTTCATGATTTTACATGGGCGGTTACATGATATAATGAGAAGACCCCTGAGCTAGGGATCAGAAGATTTGAATTCTAGTAATGCCACTAATTAGCTGAGTGACTTTCATTGAGTTCCTTCACCTATCTGGCTTCTGTAATATAAAGGGATTAGACTAAATGATCTCTAATGACCCTTCCAGCTCTTTGATTCTGTGAAGTTAACATTACAGCAGGAGTTTATAACCTGTGGTCTCAGGACTTATTTTTAATATTTTGATAATTATATGTTAACATAATTGGTTTCATTTGTAATATTATGTTTCCTTTAATGCATTAAAAAATATTATTCTGAGAAGGGTTCCATAGGTTTTGCCAGATTACTAAAGGGGCTGATGACACAGACATAAAACACATTAAGAACTTTTCCATTAAAGCCTACTGTCATTTCTCTATGATTTGATTCTATCCATGCTCTCTTAGAGTATGTCCAAAATAAGGGGTTTTGCCCACTTGAAATAAACAAGTGCAATTTCTAAGAGGTGAGGTAAGTAAAGAACACAAACATACACATACTCCCCACATAGACATACCTTGTCACTACCTACTGTTGTGGATATAATAGTGAAGTGGAATTGATGCAGATGCCCTGGGCTTAGTATTCTTGGATGGTTATCCAAAGGGTTTAAATAGCTCAGTTAGCATATAGAAAAATGAGGCCAGATTGAGCTCCCTCTCTCTGCCACTACACGGACAGCAAGCCCTGAATCAGTAGTTCTCAACCTTCCTAATGCCACGACCCTTTAATACAGTTCCTCATGTTGTGGTGACCCCCAACTATAAAATTATCTTCTTTACTACTTCATAACTGTAATTTTGCTACTGTTATGAATCATAATGTAAATATCTGACATACAGGATGTATTTAAATTGAACATAACCCACAGGTTCAGAACCACTGCCCTGAATTGTCTTATACTTCTATTACTAAAAATAAAGGTAGAAATAAAGAGACATGGAAACTGTTGCTGAGCTCTAAGCTTCCAGGGCAGCTTTGCCTTCTTGGCAAACACCAGTGCCTTTTATTAACTGTGACAGAAGCTACATGTCCTGAGCCAAAGGAGAAAATAAATGTTTGCTATCAGACTGGAGGGTTGGAAACCAAACGGAGGGGCTGGGAAACATGTAGGGAGAAAATCAGGCATGAAGGCAGGGCCTCTGAGATCATTACAGTAAATCTGTTCATTCACACCCATATAAACAAAAGCAACTCAGTCAGACAGATGTTTGGGATGCAGATCCAAAAAACATGCCTGTATGTCAGTATTTCATCTCAAGGCATGGACAGAAGCCAATATAGAGCCCTTTAATCAGCATTATCATAAACATTAATCTTGAACTACTGAGGCCACCAAGAGATGCTCAAGATTTGAAGTGCTGGAATCTATCAGGAGGGACAGCCTAGTATAAGGGAAAGAATTTTGGGTTTATAGGCAAAAGACCTGAGTTCAAATTTTTATTCTGTTATTTCATAGATATATAACCTTGTTCAAGGCATGTTTGCTCAAATTTGGCTTTAAAAAGGCCAGGTTTCCCCCTCTGTAAAATGGAAAGCACTGACTGGAATATTATTAATATTTCTTCAAATTTTTATATTCCATAACTCTATGAACAAAATGGACCAGCATACATCCATGAGGATCACAAATGCTGGAAAAGTATAAATAGGATGTGGTTCTGCAACAGTAAAATGAATGTCCACATTAATGAGATCATGGATCCATTTAAGTATGAAACTAAATAAAGTTGGATAGATGAAATGTATACAAATGTAAACTCTGAGAATAAGGTATTCTTCATATCAAGGGTTCTTAACTCAGAGTCTGTGAATTTGTTTTTAAATATATTTTGATTATTTATTATTTATTTGTAACATTGTTTTCTTCTTAAATTTTGAGTTCGAAATTTGCTCCTTCCCACAGACTCCTCTTCCTACTGAGGGGGCAAGCAATATAATATTTATCTTACATGTGAAATCATGCCAAACATTTATGGAAAATTAGTCACTTTTTTAAAAAATCAAGAAAGAGAGAAAAGTTATACCTCAATTTGCACACAAAGGTCATCAGTTCCCTCTCTGAAAGTGGACAGCATTTTTTTATCATGAGTGCTTTCAAATTGTCTTGGATCATTGTACTACTGAGCATAGCCAAGTCATTCACAGTTGATCATGTTATAATATTACTGTTACTTTGTACATAGTATATTTCACTTTGTTTCAGTTTATACCAATCTCTCCAGGCTTTTCTGAGAGCATCCCACTAACCATTTCCCACAGCACAATAATGTTGCATCACACTCACATACCATAACTTGTTCAGCCATTCCCCAGCTGATGGACACTCCTTAAATTTCCAATTCTATGCTACAAGAACAGCTATAACAATCTGTGTACATATTGATCATTTTCCTTTTGTTTTTGGAGTTTTTATCTCTTTGAGGATACAGTGGTATTTCTAGATCAAAGGGTTTCATAGCCCTAAGGGCATAGTTCCAAATTGCTCTACAGAATAGTTAAATCAATTCACAACTCCACCAACACTGCATTAGTGTCTCATTTTTCCCACATCCCTTTCCACATTTACCGTTTACTTTTTCTGTGCTATTAGCCAATCTAATACATTTGAGGTAGTACCTCAGAATTGTTTTGATTTGCATTTCTCCAATCAATAGTGAGTTAAAGCATTTTGTCGTAAGGCTATAGATAGCTTTGGTTTCTTCATCTGGAACCTATTCATATAGTTTGATCATATATCAATTGGGGGAAGATTCTTGCTTTTATAAATCTGACTCAGTTCTCTATATGTTTGAGAAATGAAGTCTTTATCAGAGAAATTTGCTTCATATTTTTTTTCACTGTTACTATTGCTACCTGTATTTCCCTTAGTCCCATTTCCTCTGCTGTTTATTCTATTTTCTCTCTACTTTCACCCTGTTTCTCCTCAAAAGTGTTTTGCTTCTGACTACCTCTTCCCCTAATCTGTCCTTCCTTCTATCATCTCCCGCTTTTCTTATCCCCTTCCCCTCCTACTTCATTGTAAGGTAAGATGGATTTCTACCCCCAATGGCATGTATATGTTATATCCTCTTTGAGTCAATTCTGATGACAGTAAGGTTCACTCATTCCCCCTTACCTCCCCCCTCTTTCCCTCTACTGTAAAAGTTTTTCTTGCCTCTCTTATGAAATAATGTACCCCATTCTACTTCACTCTTCCCGTTTTTCCCACTATATTCCTCTCTCACACTTAATGTTATTTTTTTAGACATCCCTTCATAATCAATTCACATCAGTGACCTCTGTCTATATAAACTCCTTCTATCTACCTTAATAATGAAAAAGTTCTTATGAGTTATAGGTATCATCTTCCCATGTAAGAATGTAAACAATTTAACATTTTTAAGTCCCTTATGAGATCAATTTCCTATTTACCTTCTTGTGCTTCTCTTGAGTCTTGTCTTTGAAAATCAAATTTTCTATTCAGCTCTGATCTTTTCATCAAGAATGCTTGAAAGTCCTCTATCTCATTGAATGATCATTTTTCCCCTGAAGGATTATGTTCAGTTCTGCTAGATAGGTGATTCTTGGGTGTAATCAAATGCTTTGATCTCCAAAATATCATATGTCAAGTCTTCCAATTCTTTCATGTAGAAGCTGCTAAATCTCATGTCATCATGACTGTGGCTCCCTGATAACTTGAATTATTTCATTCTTTTTGCAATATTTTCTCCTTGATCTGGGAGGTCTGGAATGTGGCTATAACATTCTTGGGAGTTTTGATTTTGGAGATCTCTTTCAGGATGTGTTTAGTAGATTCTTTCAAATTCTTTTTTACCCTCTGGTTCTAGAATATCAGGTCAGTTCTCCTTGCTAAATTCTTGAAAGATGATATCTAGGCTCTTTTCTTAATCATGGCTTTCAGGTAGTGCAATAATTTTTAAATTATCTCTCCTGGATCTATTTTCTAGCTCAGTTGTTTTTTCAATGAGATATTTCACATTGTCTCCCACTTTTATATTCTTTTTGTTTTGGTTTATTGTTTCTTGATTTCTCAAAAAGTCATTAGTTTTTCTTTGCTCAGTTATAATTTTTAAGGAATTATTTTCTTCATTGAGTTTTGATGCCTTTTTTCCATTTGGCCAATTCTGCTTTCTGAAGCATTTTCTCCTCATTAGCTTTTTGGACCCCTTTTGCTATTTTGCCTAGTCTGTATTTTAAGGTGTTATTTTTTTCAGTAATTTTTTGTGTGTCCTTTACCAAGTTGTTTACAGACTTTTCAGTATTTTCTTACATCACTCTCATTTCTCTTCCTAATTTTTCCTCTACCTCTCTTTACTTTCAAAATACTTTTTGAGCTCTTCCATGACCTGAGACTGATTCATATTTTTCTTCGAGGCTTTGGATATAGGAGTTTTGACTTTGCTGTTTTCTTGTGTGCATTTTGATCTTCCTTATCATTGTAGTAATTTTCAATGGTCAGAATTTTTTCTTTCTGTTGCTTCCCCATATCCCAGCCTATTACTTGACTCTTAACTGTTTGGTAAAATAGGGCTCTGATTCCAGGGTGGAGGATACACTGCTCCAAGCTTAAGAGATTTTGGGATGCTATTTTAAAAGATATTTCTAGGAACCCGTGAGTTTTCGGTTCTTCCAAGGGGATTTGATCTAAGGAGAGGTGTTTACTGCTCTCCTGGCCTGTACCCTGGTCTGTGAGTACTCTTTTCTGCCCTGGAACTATGACAAGGAGGTCACAGTAGCCACAGATTCTTGCATGTTAGTACTCCTCCTTAATCTGTGATTGCAAGCCAAGACTGCAACCCAGATCTGAGTATTGGCAAAGTAACAGAGTTCTGCCTCAGTGTTTTCAAGGAGACCCCTGTAATCTCCTTCTGACCAGTTGTTTGACCTCCTTATCATCTGTGAACTGACAACTCTAAAATCAACTGCTGCTGCTTCTAATTCAGTGGTTCCCAAGGCCTGGTTCCAGTTGGTGAGGCCAGGCTGTGCTGGCATACCTTTGTTGGACTATGTTCCACCCTCACCCAGGTGTGATAGACCTTTCCTTCTGACCTTTTAAGTTGTCTTTTGCATCCATGGGCCGAGAGGTCTGTAAACCATCACTGCTGCCACTGATGCAGTAACCTTAAGCCCTGCTCCTGCTTTGCTGGAACCAGGTCTGCTTTGGTACCACCTCTGCTGGATTGTGCTCCTCTCTTACCCTGATACAATAGCCTTTTCCTGCCAACCTTCTAAGTTGTCTTGGGTTGGAAAATTGTTCCACTTCATCTATTGTGGGTGCTCTTCTCTAGAATTTGTTTAGAGTCATTTTAAAGGTATTGAAGCATGTAAAGGTATTTGGAGGGGTTTGGGGGAGAGCTGAGCCAAATCTCTTCTTTTACTCGGCCCTCTTGGTTCTGCCCTCCTCATCATTTCCTACAGCAAAATAGTATTCCATCACAATATTATACCACAGCTTGTTCAGTCATTCCCCAATTGTTGGGCATTCCCTCAACTTCTAATTTTTAACCACTATAAAGAGAGCTGCAACAAATATTTTTTTGTACATAGATGTGATTTTTCTTTTTTAAAATTCCTTTCAGATAAAGATATAGTGGTGGTATTGCTGTGTCAAAAGGTATGCAGTTTTATAGTGCTTTGGACATAGTTCCAAGTTTTTCTCCAGAAAGAGTATGCCAGTTTATTGGTCTACCAAAAGTTCATTGGTGTATGTTATTTTCCCTTCACCTCTTCCAGCAATGTGTCATTTCTGAAAGCTATGATGTGATATCCCAGAGTTGTTTTAATGTATTGTTGTTGCTCATTTATTCAGTCATGTTTCACTCTTCGTGACCCTATTGACCTTAACATGCAAACCCTTCTATTCTCCACTATCTCCCAGTCTGTCCAATCTCCTGTTTTTTTTCTCCATAACACTATTCATCTCATTCACTGCCACCTGTTTTTCCCTTTGCCTTCAATCTTTCCCAGCATCAGGGTTTTTTCCAGTGAGTCCTGTCTTTTCATTACGAAGCCAAAGTATTTAAGCTTCAGCTTTAGGATTTGTCCTTCCAGTGAATAGTATGAATTAATTTCCTTACATATTGACTGATTTGATCTCCTTGCTATTCAAGGGACTCTCAAAAGACTTCTCTAGCCCCACAATTTGAAAGCGGCAATTCTGTAACACTCAGTTTTCATTATAATCCAACTGCACATTATATATAATCACAACTATATATTACTACTAGAAAAACACCTTCACTGGCAAGGTGATGTCTCTGCCTTTTAGTATGCTTTCCAGATTTGTTACAGTTTTCTTTCAACAGAGCATCTTTTAATTTCATGGCTACAGTCACCATCTGTACTAATCTTTCAGTCCAAAAATGTAAAATCTGATACTACTTCCATTTTTTCTCCTTCTGTTTGCTAGGAATTAATGGGACCAGTTGCTATGATCTTACTTTGGTTTTAATGTTAAGCTTCAAGCCAGTTTTTACACTCTTCCTTGTTTATCCTCATCAAGAGGATTCTTAGTTATTCTTTCCCTTATGCTGTCAGAGTGGTATTCTCTGCATATCTGAGATTATTGATATTTTTCCTTCCATCTATTGATTCACTCTTCCTGGCAATTCACATGATGTTGTCTGAATATAAATTGATAAATAAGATAACAATATACAGCTTTTCCATACTCTTTCCCAGTCTTAAAAACCAAATAGCTGTTCTGTCCTTGGTTATCTTTTGCTTCCTTGACCCACATGGAGGTTCCTCAGGAAACAAGCAAGATGATCTGTACTTCCATCTCTGAGGATGACAATTTTTTCACGATCCACAAATTCAAAGACTTTAGTGTAGTTGATGAAGCAGGAGTAGATTTTTTTTTTCCTGGAACTCTCTTGCTTTCTCCATAATCCAGTGTATTTTAACAATTTTGCCTTTAGTTCTCGCTACTTTGAAAATCAGCCTGCACTATATTATTTATGCTACCTCTTAGCAAACTGTAACGATCCTGCTTATCTCTCTTAATCATGTCTGTTTGTGCTTTTACTTTGTCTGAGATCATAATTGCACCCTCTACCCTTTTTTTTTAAGTTCTGCTGAAACCTATTAGATTTCTTCCAGGTCTTTTTTCCCTCTGTGTGTGTCTTTCAGTTTCAAATGTATCTACTACAAGCAACATATTGTTGGATTCTGGTTTCTAACCCATTCTGCTGTCTGTTTCCATTTTATAGATAAGCACATCACATTCACATCCATCGTTATGGTTACTAACTGTGTACTTCCCTGCATTACATTTTATTGTTTTTTCTTCTCTCTCTCTTTCTATCCTGTCTCTCCTCAATAGTCTGTTTTGCAGCTTGTTAACTCTTTGGGTACATTAAAGATGAAATAAATAAAAGTTTTTAAAAGAAATTTTAAAACTCTATTTTGCTTAACCACTGCCTCCCTTAATCTGTCTTCCCTTTTGTCATGCCACCTTTCTCTTATTCCTTCCCTTCCTATTTACCTCTTGAATAAATTACATTTCTATACACAACTGATTATATGTGTGTACACATTAAATACATGCACATATGTGTATACATGCATACATGTGTGTATGTGTGTTTCCCTCATTGAACCAATTCAGAGTGATGAGAGAGTTCAAGCACTGTCTACCCTTTACTTCCCCCTCAATTGTAAAAGTTCTTCTTTGTGTGCTTCTTTTATGAGAAATTTTTTTCTCCCATTTTACTTCTCCCTTTCTTCTTCTCCTAGTACATCACTCTTTCTCACTCCTACATTTTTTGGAGATCATTCCAAGAAAATCAACTCAAATCCATGTCTTCTGTCTATGTAATTCCCTTTAGCCACCCTAATAATGATAAATTTCTTAGGAGTTTCATGTATTCTCTTTGCCATACAGGAATGCAAACAGTTTAATTTTATTTAGACCTTTATGATTATTCTTTTATGTTTTCCTTTTTATACTTCTCTTGAGTCTTGTGTTTGAATGCACATTTTCCATTCAGCTCAGGTCTTTGCATCAGGAATGCTTCAAAGTCTTTTTTTTTTTTTATTTCATTGAATATACATTTTCCCCTGAAGGATTATACTCAGTTCTGCTGGACAGGTTATTCTTGGTTGTAATCCTAGCTCCTTTGTCTTCCAGAATATCATATTCCAATGTCTTGGCTCTTTTAATGTGGAAACCACTAAATCTTGTGTGATCCTGAATGGAGATCCATAATATTTGAATTGTTTCTTTCTGGCTATTTATTTTCTCTTTGACCTTTGAATTTGGCTATAATCGTCCTGGAAGTTTTCATCTTGGTATCTCTTAGAGGAGGTGACTGATGAATTCTTTCAATTTCTATTTTATACTATGGTTCTAAAATTTCAGGGCAGTTTTCCTTGATAATTTCTTTTTTTTAATCAAAGAAAAGTAAAGTTTATGAAAGATTTGCCATATTGGGTAAACTCTTAAGGAGACAAAGCATTTGTGACACTTGTATGGACAAGCAGGCCAGATTGAATCTCAACTACATTAAATCTGAGCTAGATTGAATCTGAGGATCCTTGATAATTTCTTGAAATATAATCTTTAAATTTTTACTTTGGTCATAGCTTTCAGGTAGTCCAATGATTCTTAAATTATCTCTCCTTGAGTTTTTAGTTCTATTGTTTTTCTGATGAAGTATTCCATATTTTCCTTTATTTTTATTCTCTTGACTGTTTTATTGTTTCTTGATATCATGATGTTTCATGGAGGCAACAGCTTCCAGTTGCCCAATTGTAATTTTTTAGGAATTATTTTCTTCAGTGAGATTTTGTATCTCTTTTTCCATTAGGCCAATTCTGGCATTTTTTAGTGTTTTTTTTTTCTTCCTTAAGCAAATCTTTGTAACTCTTTTTATATTTGGCCTATTCCAAATTTTTGAACAGTTCTTTTCATCAATGAATTTTTGTGCCTTTTTTTTTACCATTATGCTAATTCTGTTTTTTAGGTATTATTTTCTTAAGCATTTTTGTGCCTCTCTTATCAAGTTGTTAATTACCTTTTAATAATTTTTTTATGTAACTCATTTCTTTTCCCAATTTGTTCTTTATTACTTTTCTCTCTTTTTCTCTTCCAGAACTTCTTGTTGGTTTCGGGTCCAATTAGCATTTTTCTTTGGAAGTTATGTTTATTGCTGTTTTCACATTATTGTCTTATTCTGAATTTGTCTTGGCGTTTCCTGTTACCATTAGCTCTTTATAGTCAAGTTCTTTTGTTCTGCTGTTGTT
The DNA here is from genome assembly GCA_028646515.1 of Pseudochirops corinnae. NCBI lineage: Eukaryota > Metazoa > Chordata > Mammalia > Diprotodontia > Pseudocheiridae > Pseudochirops > Pseudochirops corinnae. The sequence continues at coordinate 468,128,569 of CM053585.1, forward strand.
TTCTCATCTCCAGTTTATTTCTTGACTGTAAACTTTATGTTGTAGTTGGGTACTACTCACCTGGGGTTAAGGAGGCCCTATCCCAAGCTTGTGGCTTTTTCATGCTGCTATTTTCAGAGCTAGTTCTGGGGGTCTGCAAATTTTTGTTGCTTGCAAATTGGTGTGATCCTTAGAAAAGTATGATCATTGCTCTCCTAGTCTGCACTGTTTTTTTATTCAGGAAGGGTCCCTGGTCCCCTGTAGCCACAAACAATAGCACTCTCTTTGTCTTAGAACTGTAACCAGGGCGGAGCTAAGATGGTGGGAAGTAAGCAGTAACTTCTCCAAGCTCCCCAAGAATTTCGTCCTTAAAAGCTAAAAAGTAAATTTGTATGGATTTAAGAGTGACAGAACCCATTGGGAGATGGAGAGTGACAGATTCCCAGCCCAGAAAAGTGCCTACTCAGGTTGGGGCACGGAGAACGGAGCACACAGGAGTGGCACCAGCGCAAACCTGAGAGCTGAGTGCAGCAGACTGAGAAGCCCCATCCAGCAGACTCACCCAGACAGAGGCTTCTGCAGCCGTCTCCCCACAGATCAGTGGACCAATGGAACTGGGTAAGAGGGAACGCAGGGCGCATAGCAGGGTCAGCAGTTCTTCCTGGGGCTAGCAACCCACGGCCTGGATTTTTGAAGCTACATGCCCAGACTTTCAGAAGGTGGGATGGAGGAATGAAATCTAGGGACTCTCATCCCCCTCTCTGACACAAAAAATCAAGAGGTAAAAGCCCCACCTAGAGTACATTCTTGCATAAGCATAAACAGCCCCAGGCTTGGAAATCACTGAGGAAGGGGGAAGGGAGATTGTACGGAGCCTAAGCCCAGGTGGGTGGAGCCAGCAAGCTGTAAAAACAAAAGCCCAGGTGTGCTTTAGAACCACCTGGCCAATCAGCAAATTACAGCCCTGCCCTTCTACTACAGTGACCCTGCCTGAGAAGCAGCCCAGAGAAACAGGTGCAAACCTGAAACAGACCCTTCCCTCCACCCCCATAAGTTACTCTGTGAGCCTCAGGTAAATCAGGAGAAACACCAAGAATCCTGGCCCTGGCCTCAATACACATATTCAGAGGCCACAGCTCATTAAGTCAACAACCAAACCTCTATCTTCCAGCCTGAGAAACTCAGTACTCCTTTACCCCAGAAGCAGATATCCACTCTAAAAATACAGGATATAGGCAACCACAATGGGGAAGAAGGAAACTGCAAAGGCTAGAACCATCAAATCATTCTATGGTGAGCAAGAACAACCAAACTCAGAAGGCAGCATGGACTCTACACACACACTGGAGACCACAGAAGGAAATGTGAATTGGTCTCCAGCCCAAAAAGCATTCTTGGAGAATCTCAAGAGGGATTTTAAAAATGAAATTAGAGAGGTAGAAGATAAATTTAAATCTACAGTGACCAAATTGGAAAAAAATTTCACAGAAGAAAACAAAGCTTTAAAAAGTAAAATTGGAGAAATAGGACAGGAGGTCCAAAATCTAACCAGAGAAAATACCTCCGTAAAAATGAAAAATGAATGTATGCAAAAGGAGCACCAAAAACTAATTGAGGAAAATAATTCCCTAACAATTAGAATCAGTCAAACTGAAGTCAAGGACTCTTTGATGCAACGAGAGTCAGTAAAACAAAACAAAAAGATTGAAAAAGTAGAAGAAAGTGGAAAATATCTCACTGGAAAAACAATTGACCTGGAAAATAGATTCAGGAGAGATAATCTAAGAATTATCGGCCTACCAGAAAGCCATGATGAAAAAAGCAACCTGGACAGCATCCTTCGAGAGATTGTCAAAGAAAATTGTCCTGAGGCTGTAGAATCAGAAGGGGAAATAGTTATTGAAAGGAATCACCAATCTCCTCCTGAAAGAGACCCCAAATTGAAAACTTCAAGAAATATAGTAGCCAAATTCCAGAGTTACAAAGTCAAAGAGAAAATATTGAATGCAGCCAAGAAGAAACAATTCAAATGTCATGGAAATACAGTCAGGATTACACAGGATTTAGCAGTGGGTACATTAAAAGATCAGAGGGAATGGAATGCCATATTTCATAAAGCAAAAGAACTAGGACTGCAACCAAGGATCAACTACCTGGCAAGACTGAGCATATTCTTTCAGGCAAGGAGATGGTCATTTAATGAAATAAATCACTTCCAGATTTTCCTTATGAAAAA
>CM053585.1:468131283-468163065 GCA_028646515.1 Pseudochirops corinnae
ACAGAAGGCGAGATTCAAGGGGTGGTTTATTCTTGTAAGGTCACATCTCAAAAGGAGGGACGCTTCCGCATTCAGGTCTTTTATCACCATCCCTCATCCAATCACAGGCTCGGATTACATTTATTACCTTATATGGCACAGCAAGCTAGCTAAGCCACACCCAAACTACGTAACCCTTTTACCCCCGCCCCCAACACTAGGTGATGCTAAAATATTTATAGTGGCTCTTTTTGTGGTAGCAAATAGTTACAAATCAAAGAGATACCGATCAATTGGGGAATGGTTGAACAAGTTGTGGTATATGACTGTGATGGAATACTCTAGTGTTATTAGAAATGATGAGGAGAATGCTTTCAGAAAAACTTGTAAAAACTTGTGTGAAATGATACAAAGTGAAATGAGCAGAACCAAGAGAAGAGTGTATATGGTAACAGTAATATTATACAATGTTCAACTGTGAATGGATTAGCTACTCTTAGCAATACAAAGATCTAAGACAATCACAAAGAACTTATGAAAAATGGTATCTACCTCCAGAGAAAGAACTGGTAGAGTTATGAAGGCAGATAAAAGCATGTTTTTTTTTGGGGGGGGGGGGAAACAACTTTATTTTTTTTGTGTGTTTATTTTTTGTTCTGTGTTTTCTTTAACAACATGACTACTATGAAAATGTTTCGTATAACTGCACAAGTATAACATATTAAATTGCTTGTCTTTCCAGTGAAGGAGGATTGAGGAAGGGAGTCAGAGAATACGGAACTCGAAAAAAAATGTTTAAATTGTTTTTAAATGTAATTGAAAAAATGAAATATTAATTAAAACATAAAACTTCATATTTCAAAAATAAAAGTAAAGCATTGTCTGCCCCCAAAACCATGAAATATTTGTGTACATATGTACATGTGTAATTATAAGGATTATTTGTAATGTTTTCAGAGAGGTAATTTGGAAATAGTATTAGATTCTTTTTAAGTATAATAAAATATTACGCAAATTAAATTTCTCTTTAACAATTCCAGAGTATAATACTTATAAATACAAAAGTTTTGACAAATAAATAGATCAAGGGTGAAGTAAGGATACCCATTATTACCATGTTATTCAGTATTGTTTTAGAATTGCTAGTTATAGCAATAACAGAAAAAAAAAGAAATTGAAGAAATTAGAGTAGGCAAAAAGGAAACAGAACTATCACTCTTTGTAGATGATATAGTGGAATGCTTAGAGAATACTTGAGAATCAACTAAAAACAGGTGAAATAATTATCAACTTGAGTAAATTTGATGGATATAAAAGAAACCTATATAAATCATCAGCATTTCTATATTTTACGAACAAACTCTAGCAGGAAGAGATAGAGAAATTGCACTTTAAATTTAAAAAAAAATAAAGCTTTTTACAATATTGCTTCAGCACTACGTTCCCATATTAGTATCATATGATTTCCTTTCTCCTTCTTGGTATTTCATCTAAACTGGTTTACTCATTAATCCTTGAAATTTGTATTCTTTTCTTGCCTCCATGCCTTTTCACAGACCATTTTCCATGTCTGAAATGTATTCTTTCCTTATACCTGCCTCTTAAAATCCCTGGCTTCACGCAAAATTTAGCTCATGTCCTACCTGTTGGAAGTCTGTACTGATCTACCTAGCTAGGTACTCTCTCCCTCTTCATATGATCTTGTATTTGCTTATATGTCAATGTGTCGCTTCCTCAAAAGACTATAAGGTTCTTGAGAGCTAGGATTCTTTTTCATTTTTGTCTTTATATCCCCAGTGCCAAACATAGTATTTTAAATAGAGCTGACACCTAAATGCTTGTTAAGTTGTTCAACTGAATTGGCATTCCTATGAAATCTTGTTTTGTTTTGTTTTGTTTTTTACACAGTCTAGCTTCTAGTTTACCAATTCCCTTCCATTCTTAATTGAACCCTATTCCTCCTTCTCCAGAGTAATTTCATTTTAGGTCAGTACATTGTTCTAATCAATGGGATTTTTCACCTCTCTGTGGATGATATGACATCTCTACTAATTGGTACTATAGAATTGAACTGTGTGACCTCTTAATCTGTTTTCTTTGGCCTCTGAGAATTTTCTTTTCTGCATCAACTAATTCATTTTAAGACCTTAACCTTGTCTGCAACTGCTGAAGTCCTTTCCAGACACTTTCCCAATTCTCTAATTTCCATGTGTTCTCTTTGGCTCTGGCCTCAGGAAATATAAATGCCTTCTTCTATCTACCTAAATGCCATAGTTTTCAATTAGCTTTATCTAGACCCCCTTTGGAGTTCACAAATTCCTGTCAACTTGCCCCTAATCCAGACCACTGCCTGTGACTCCCAGCTCCAGTCCTAATTTTTACCACTTTTAATTTTCTACTATTCACATGCCATGGTAGCAAACTATGACCAAACTGCAAAGAACAATTCATTCACTGTTCTTCTTTAAATACATTCAAATACTTTTTGAAAGTTTATTTATTGAAAAGTATTGTACTAGATACTGTGGAGAATACAAAAATATCTCTGAAATTAGATATTGAATCTCTTGCTTCCACACAATTCTAAAATTACTTCAGATTGTGTAATACAATGTAATAAAAGCTATCCTCCATGAGCATTCCAAGCCACCTTATATTTATTTGGGTGTTATTCTTAATAATAACGTATGTCGACTCTCCATTATGATTTTTTGTTCTGTAAGATATGGCTTAAGGAACTATCTTCCTTGTAGGAATCACCCAATCCTTTAATTTTTTCTTTGCAAATATATATAACAACTCTTTAATTTCTAGTCCCAGTACTATATTTGTAAGTCATGCCAAGCTGTTTCTCTGTCTTGAGTCTTTCTTTCTCCTCTCAGCTCTGTACTCTGCCCAGGAAAAGCAATCTTTCTAATGCAAAGTTTTAAACACATCTATTTACATATCCATTGAAAAGTCTTCAGTTTCCCCAATTGTCTACTAAAATCCAAAATCCTCAGCCTGGGATTCAAGAACCTTCATGATTTTTACCTCACCCTAACTATCCAGACCTGTCTTTTACCACCCCTCTATTCATCTTAAACTCCAAACAGATTTGGGTATTTTGCATTCTCTATACATGTTTTCACACCTCTATGCCTTTGTACATGCTGTTGTCTCCTCCAAGAACCCCACTTTCATATTTTGCTGTTATTAATTCTAGCAGTTTACCAACACTGTCAAGTCCTACTTTCTCAATTAAAGCTTTTGGTTGATAAATTCTTCCTTAAGTGCTCCCCACACCCCTTTTCTCCAGTGAATCCCTAGAGGTTCCTGTTTATATTAATCTCAAGGAATTTACCAGGAATTGCAGGTTCTTGGTATGTGTTTATTTGATTGTTTTCTTCCCTCGTTGACTATAAACTCTTCAATGTTAGGGACTATGGTTCACTTATTAGTATTTTACCCACATAACATATATATATATATAAACTGAGATTTCTCTTTAACCTAATGTAAGCTCTTTGACTCTGACTATATACTGAGGATTTTAAAATCAATTTGCAAGTTGTTGAGTTCTCCTGTGTGTGAAAATGAGCTCGATTAATTTAAGAGCTTAGAAAATGTCAGTCTGAATAATCCTGTTTTCTGCCATGTTTAGACAAGTATCCAAGCTTTTCACAATCATTTGGCTCTCACTTCTTCTCCTTTCTCTTGCTTTGACAAACATCTTAGAGTTTGGGTTTAACACTTCAACTCATGTGTTTCTGTATTCATTTATTAAAATGATATTTGCAAACTAGATGTATTTGTTACCATATGTTGAGTACACAGATTTGTTTTACCTTATATACTAAAATGCTCTTGGTAAATATGTGTGTGTGTGTGTGTGTGTGTGTGTGTGTATACATATCCTTAAACACAGTTTCCCGTATGTTTTCCAATTTTTGTGTGGACTTTTTTCCTATTATATACACTTTACCTCAAACAAATAATGGAATTTTTAGAGCAAAAAGTAAACATGAAGTCATCTATTCCAACATTTTTATTTTAGAAATAAAGTTAAAATTCAGAGAGGTCAAATAACTTGGTCAATGTCACACAACAAAATCAAATAATTGTTCATGAATCCGTAAGTTTCTCCATTAATGCATGCATATACATGTGAGCATATATTTAGTTAGCATCTAAAATATGTATGTATGACAAATTTTTGGAAAGGTTTCATATGACACAAATTTGTATGTGAGTGTTTTCAGGTTGCTTTCCATAGAGGCAACATCATGACAAAGTGTACCTCTAACTTTTAGGTTGTCTATTATGCAGTTGGAACCAAGTGTCATTAGCCCAGTTCCTTCAGTAGATATTAATATGTCACAGAATCAAGGCCCTTCTCCAATCTGGTTGCCAGTCTGTGTGCAATTTCCAGCTTACTAAAGTCCTTTAAAACCATGGCACTCAGGACTGAAGACAATATTTCAGAAAAGGTCTGACAAGGGCAGAATACAATGACACCTTCCTGATCCTGACCAAAAGACCCTTCTTAATCAAGACCAAGATAATTATTGTGTTGGCTGCCATAGAACACTGATTATTGATACTGAGTTTGCAATATACTAAAACTACAAGATTTATTTTCAGACTAAATGTTCTTCTAACATGCCTCCTCTATATCTTATCCTGGCATACTTAATTTTTTTGACCTGGATGTTAGATTTTACATATATTTCTATTGAATTATGTCTCCTTACATTCAGCTCAATTCACTACCCTGTCCACATTTATGTTTAGGTTGATTCTGTCATCTACCCTTCTGCCATGCCTTCAGGGCTACCCGTTCTGCCACTTAACCATACCAACCAAACCTCCAATTTCTGTTCTGGAGCTGTGCTGATTAGTGAGAGTTCACTATATCTACTTATTCAAATATGTTTTCTTCCTGGTATACCACTTACATGTTACTTTACTCACCCCCCCACACACACCCCACACCTATTTCTGTCTACCTTCTACTGTTAACAACAATCATATCAATTCTCTGTTCTTTATTTGATTGCCATATGATTCCATTCAGCATCCCTATGACTTCACACTTCCCTGTTGACCACTCCTCTACATATGTTGTCTTTGCTCTTTTAAATGAATAAATAAAAATAAATGAAAAGGATATGTTCAGAACCTACCATGTGCCAGGAATTGTGCTGTACTTTAGGGATGAAAATGTAAGCAAGTAAGATAATCTCTATGTTCAAGAAGCTTAGAGAAGAAAAGGATAAGATTACACATTTAAGGGAATGGTAGTCAGGGAGCATTTTGGGCAAGGAAATCAGAAAGGACGGTAATTGGAGCTATAGGGTATTTGACATGTCCTTTCCATGAAGGGTAATGTTGATTTGATTAAAATAATGTGAGCGCCTTGAGGGTACTAACCTTATCACATTTGTATTGTGTCCCTAGACTTTAGCCCAGTGCTGGCACATACTAAGAACTTACTTGAATTTTTGTTGCTGCTGCCATTTTTGTTGTTTACTTACTTACTGTGTTAAACATCCTTCCCAGCTTTTTTTTAACTGGAAATTTAGCAAATATGCCAGGGGTGCTTTTATCTGAGTCATTCAGAAAAATATAATACTAAAATGCAGCACAGGGCTAATCACAGAACCTTAGGGAACTCCACTAAAGATTTCATTCCAATATGACATTGAACCAATGTTGACTATCCTTTAAATATTATTATTCTGCACATTCCAAATCCATCTAGGGTATTATGTAGCCTGTACTTCCCTTTTCTATAAAAACAGTAAGGAGGCAGAGCCAAAACAGTGGCATAGAAGCAGGAAAACTCTGTGAGCTCCCCCCATAACTTCCTCAAATACATATAAAATATGACTTTAAACAAATTTTAGAGCTATAGAACCCACAGAGTTACAAAGAGAAACAAATTGTCCACTGAAGGCAGCCCTGGAGGCCTTCAGGAGGGGTCAATCGCAGTACACTGGGAGCCAAGACAAGCCCCGTGTAAGCCTGAAGTTTTAGCCACAGCACAGCATGACTAGCAGTGGCTAGAGGAGACTTCAGGAGAATGGATCAACAGCAGCTGTGGTGGTTTCCAGAAATATCAACCTATAAATGCCAAAGACATAGTAAATGGCTAGTGAAGAACTCTTTTTGAACTGGGGGGGAGGGACATAGTGTGGTCCCGTATCTGCCCCCTGAGCAAGAAATTGCGGAGGTGCCACTACCGTGCAGTCACCTTCAAGTGGCTGCATCAGAGCTCCTGGCCTGCAGATTGTGTGTGTGGGGGGGGAACAAGCAACCATTCAGAGTTCAGAGGGTAGTCGCACTTGCCTGGATGTGGATCTTGGTTTTGGTGGTGGTCCTGAGATGTGTGACCAGTGAGCCAGAGCTTGTAGGGGCAGCAGAGAGGGTACCCAACTAATAGCTCTGGCAGCTGAGAAAATCCCAGCAATTTGGGACAAAGCTCTCCTCTCTGGAAGTGGAATTCTACTGTGGCAAAGAGCTCAAAAGTCAAGTAATTGAGTGGCAACATGAGCAAGCAAAGGAAGCAAAGCAAGCACAGCACTCAAACCTCAGATTCCTATTTTGGGGACAAAAAGGATCAAAGCATGGAATGGGATGAAGCCAACAAAGTCATAACACCTGCACCAAAAGCTTCCAATAAAAATATGAACTGGTTACAGGCCATGAAGGAACTCAAGAAGGATTTTGAAAAACAAGTGAGAGAAGTGGAGGAAAAATTGAGAGGAGAAATAAGAATCATGCAAGAAAATAATGAAAAGAGAGTCAACAACCTGAAAGAAGAAAATAACACCTTAAAAACAGATTAACCCAAATGGCAAAAGAGGCCCAAAAAGCCAATGAGGAGAAGAATGCCTTAAAGAAACAAATTTGCCAGATGGAAAAATAATTTCAAAAGCTCACTGAAGAGAATAATACCTTCAGAATAGATTGGAGCAAATAAAATCTAATGACTTTATGAGATTTCAAGATACAATTAAACAGATCCAAACACATGAAAAAATAGAAGACAATGTGAAATAACTTTGGAAAAACCACCGACCTGGGAAGCAGATCCAGAAGAGATAATTTAAAAATTATTGGACTACCTGAAAGCTATGATCAAAAAAAGAACCTAGAAATCATCCTTCAAGAAATTCTCAAGGAAAATTGCCCTGATATTTTAGAACCAGATGGCAAAATAGAAATTGAAAGAATTAACTGATCACCTCTTTAAAAAGATCTCAAAAAGAAAACTCCTAGGAATATTAGAGCCAGTTTCTGGAGTTCCCAGATCAAGGAAGAAATATTACAAGTAGCCAAGAAGAAACAATTTGAATATTGTGGTAACACAATCAGGATAACACAGGATCTGGTAGCTTCTACATTGAGGGATCAAAGGGCTTGGAATATGATATTCCAGAGGTCAAAGGAGCTGGGATTAAAACCAAGAATCATATACCCAGCAAAACTTGAGTGTAATGTTTCAGGGGAAAATATAGTCATTCAATGAAATAGAGGACTTTCAATGATTCTTGAAGAAAAGACCAGAGTTGAATAGAAAATTTAATATTCAAATAAAAGAAGCAAAAGAAGCATTAGAAGGAACTTATCAAAGATGAACTATTTACATGCCTACATGGAAAAATGATCATTGTAACTTATGAAACTTTTCTCAGTATGAGGATAGTTGAAAGAAATATAAATGTGTGTTTATACATATGTATGTATACATATATATGTCTATATGTGAGGATATATGTGTATATGAATACATATGTGAGTGTGTGTATATATGTGTGCAGGTAAACATGGACAGAGGGCACAGGATCAATTGAATAGGATGGGATATTTTTAAAAAGAAAATTAAGAGGTGAGAGAGGAATATAATGAGAGGAGATAGGGAGAGACAAAATAGGGTACATTACCTCATATAAAAGAGGCAAGGGAAAACTGTTACAATGGAGGGGAAGAACAAGAAGGCAAAAGGGAATGGGTCAATCTTACTCTCTTTCAATTTGGCTTAAGGAGGGAATAACATAAATACTAAATTGAGTATCTTACCCTACAGGAAAGTAGGGGGGAAGAGGATAAGAGGGGGTATGATGGAGGGGAGGGCAGATTCGGGCAGGGTAGTTAGAAGCACACACTTTTGAAAAAGGACAGGGTCAAAGTAGAAAATAGAACAAGTTGGGGGCAGGATAGGATGGAGGGAAATAAAGTCAGTCTTTCATAATATATCCACTATGGAAATGTTTTGCATAACTACACATGTACAACCTATATTGAAGTGCTTATCTCCACAGTAGGGGTGGGGGGCTAGGGAAGAAGGGAAAGAATCTGGAATTCAAAGTTTTAAAATCAAATATTTTAAAAATATTATTATTATTATTATTATTTTTACATGCAGTTGAGAAATAAGATATACAGCCACTGGGGTATGGAGATCCATCTTGCCCTACTGGAAAATCAGAAGGGGTATGGGGGAGAATATAGGGGAGTGCAAATTAGAGGAGGGGGTATTAAGTGGGATCACTGTTTTGTGGTGGTAGGTAGGGGAAATACAGGAAGAAAATTTGTTTCTCAAAATCTCGAAATGAATGTTGTAAACTAAAAATAAACATAAAATGTAATTTAAAAAATAAAATAAAAATAATAAGAGATACTTTATCAAATTCTTTCCAACAATTTAAATCCCTAATCCCCTCTTCTCTTCTTTTGGTAATATTTTGGGGGCGGGAGGAAATAAAATAAGCCTGGCATGAACTATTTTTAATATATTCATGTTGGTACTATCGTCAATCCAACTACAGATAGTAGTCTGAACGATACACATTATTTGTCCACTTAGTTTTTCTTTTTTTCTCTATGTAGCTAGGCTAACCTACTATAAGTGAATATAGATCTTATTTAGGTGGACATTTGATTCCTGGAGCCTGATGCAAAATATCAAACAAAAACAGAACCATCTAGCGGACATAATCATTTCTATAAAATCCCTGTTCTATTTGGATCATAGAGGTAATATTTTAATGATAACAAAATCTTGGTGAGTATATATCTTCATATTTTATGCCTCATATGATATTAATAACTTGAGGGATCATCAAAATTATCTGTCTTATTACATGTGACAGAATATATTTGTCCAAAAGACAGAAATTAATAAAGGGAATTTTCTATCTCTGAACATTTACATTAACAAAGAAGACAAAAGGAAAAAAAATATGGGGTTTACCATTAAAGAAATTAGAAAAAGAAAATTATACCAAAATAAAACACAAAGCAAGAAATGATTGAAATAAAAGAAGAAATCCATGACTTTTTCTAAAACAGGATGCACCACCTGGTCTATGAGTGCTGTTATAGAGCTAGGATATTCTAGAAGATTCCATGTCAGTGTTCACTACCTTATTGACATCTTTGAACTTGGATTTGGGGGCTCCTGGAAAGAAGCAAGAAAGTAAGAATTTTTCCTCTGTCTTGAGAGCCACATGAAAATACATGACTGGGTATGGGAGAGTCATGCCCTTACACAGGAAAAATTTCATCCTCAACTATGGCTTCTTGCACACTGGAATTCCAACAAGTTATTTTTGAAGGATTGAACAATCAGATCTGTGGGGTACTCTAGGGATTTCTGAGACCTAAAAGTATCAGTTGATTAGATAATGAATGTGCTAAACTTGGATAACATCTTTTTCCCCAGCTCCATTCTCAAATGACCAAGAAGTCTCAATTAACTGCCCAGTTCATTTGCATTCTTTCTTCCTTTCTGGTAAGAGAAAGGAGTAATAATTAAAAGAAGTTGATTCTGCCTCTGTAGCTGACAGTATAATCCTCTAGGTTCTTTCCAAACAAATTGCCCCCACCCTTGTATTGCTCACTGTCTTTTTTACTGATATCACTGCTTTCCTTTGGAAAAGTATGGCAATTCAACAGGCACTAATTCTTACTTATGGAGAATACTAATACAAGAATTTCTGATATTTTTACAGGGATGAGAGACACATCACAGCTTCAGCATGGGCTGAGGTGGAAAGGAGAAGGAATGGAAGGACACCAATCTCATTTGGAAGTCCTACAAGGAAGTGAACTGCGTACGTCAAGCATATTTCTTAGGCAAGTGCAGATTTCTATAAGCAGGATAACCTATAAACAGGGAGACATAATTTTTTATTCTCACCCTTAGAACTAAGATAGATAAGCCTGAAATGCAATCACAGTCCAAGCCCAGGTAGGACTACTTTAATTTGAGATCATGATACCCCAGGAAATGAGGGCTGCCACTCATACCTCATAAGAAGAGCATCTCATATGTTGCTATACGTGATCAAGTGACATACAGGAAATCCACAGCTATAATGCACTATAAAAATTTTTAATTAAACAAAACAGTATTTTAAAAATGCAAATATAATTGATAAGCCTTTAAAGCAATAAAAAAGAAGAAAACCAAATTAGGAAATAGATATTAGAAATAGAAGGTTACAAAAATAAAAAAGAAAAGGCACAGAAAATGATATACAGTGGTGGATTTTAAATTAAATATAGGTCTAAGATCACATTAATTTGTGATATCTTCACAGTTGAAACTATATTAGTTTGATACATGCCAGTATATTTTCTGTAAATTATATTCTTAAATAGTTTCCTGGAGTACCAAGAGGTTAAGCAATTTCCTCATGCTTATCTACATACAACTTGTATGTGTCAATGACAAAACTTAAATCTGGAGGTTTCAGAATGTAAGGCAGGGTATCCTACCATCTGAGACAGAAACATATAAACCATAAAATTTATAACATAAAAATATAACATTATATATTATATATAATATTATATATGTAATATTATATATAATATATAATATTATATCATACATAATGATACTATATATATAATAATAATATAAAATAAAAGAATGATATATCAAATTATGAAATTTGTAAAAGCCAAGAAAGAATCTAAGCAATCCAGTTTTGGAAGAGAAATTAAACATTGAACAGTCCTTAAATTAATGAGCTTCCATCTGCAAAGGCTTCAGGATTTGTTCTTCCAAAGAATAGCCCTGAATTAATTTAAGTATTGACTCATTAGATCTCCTTCCTGTCCAAAGGATTCTCAAAAGTCCTTTCCAGCAACACGATTCAAAAGCATTGACTTGCTGGCATTCTTCTTGATGACGCCTTAAACCCATGTTACTCTGTCTCTCACAGACTGTTCAATAACAGGTTCTGGTCCAAGCCTCACTGGGTCATTGTTTGGGTTCTGATGACTCAGAGTGAGTGTCAATAGCAATGGTTTCTGCTCTAGCCAGAAACCCTGAAGGTCTTCCCCTCCTAGAATGATTTTTTTTGGGGGGGAGGGGTTGGCAAACTAGGCCACCTTTTGCCTCATTTCTTATCTAGACTTAAAGCACTGAATGGGTGTTGCCTCAGACAAACTGAGACCTGGGAAAGACCTTAGCTTAAAAAAAAAACAACAAAGTCTTCCACTACATCTGGGCCATCCCCAGATGTCCTGACTTGTCTTGCCACTGGCCTCAGACCACTCTAAGGGGGAGAGTGAGGCTGAAGACTTTGCACAACCCTGCCTTACTTAAATCTAATCCACCTGTGAATGAAGACATGACCCTCCTGACATCATTGGACCTCTTTGAGAATGAAGGATAAACAATAACTTTTCTTGTATACAAACTCTTACAACCATACATTGCTATGGGAGAAAAATCATAACTTTGACTGTACAGAGCTTTGTCTCCCAGGTGATGTTTCTGCTTTTTGATATGCTATCCAGTTATCAAAACTATCATTCCAAAGAGCAGGCTTTTTGTACTCCTTTCCCAATTTTAAACCAATCGGTAATTCCATGTTTGGTTCTAGCTGTTATTTCTTGACACACGCAAAGGCTTGTCAGGAAACAAGATAAGTGATTTGGTGCTCCCATCTCTTTGATGACTTGCCACATTTTGTTGTGATTCAGAGAGTCAAAGGCTTTAATGTAGTCAATGATGCAGAAGTATATCTTTTTCTGGAATTCTCTTGCTTTCTTCATAATCCAGCAAATTATGTTGACAATTTGGTCTCTAGTTCCTCTACCTTTTTGAAAACCAGCCTGCACCTCTGCAATTTCTCAGTTTACATATTGCTGAAGCCCAGCTCATGGAATATAAGCATAACCTTTATAGAGTGTAAAACACAAAAGATTATTTGGTAATTTGAACCTTCTTTGTCATTGCCCTTCTCCTAGGATTGGCATATAAACTGATCTTTCCAAATCTAGCAACCACTATTGAGTTTTCCAAATTTGCTCACATATTGAGAACAGCACTTTAAGAACATCATCTTTCAGGATTTTAAATTGCTCAACTGAAACTCTATCACCTCCAATAGCCTTACTGTTGGCAATGTTTCTTAAGGTTCACTTGATTTCATTCTCCAAAAAATTTGTCTCTAGAATAGTGACTATACCCTTTCCTTGAAGACAGAGTTTATATATTCACAGACACATACACACACACACACACACACACACTCACACATGTATATATTTAATACTTATTGTTACTTTTTATTTATTTTTATTATTTTCATTTATTTATATTTTTGTTTATTATTATTTGTCTATTTGTTTACTTATTTGAAGCATAATTGATACTCTTTGTGTGTGTGCGTGTGTATACAATCATATTTCAGTATATTCTCTCCCATTGGATCTTCTTTTATAACTAAGAAAAGCAAATAAGTAAAACAAACTGATACAGTAACCACATCTGACATTATACCCAAAATTAAATATATACATGTAAAATTATTCTATACATTTTTCTATTTAGCAGTTCTTTCTCTGGATGTAGATAACATATTTGTTCATATATCCTTTATAGTTAATTTAGGTTATTTATAATAGTAAAACTTACTTATTCACTCAACATCATTCTTAAAATTGCTGTTACTGTATACAATGTTCTATTGGTTCTGCTCATATTGCTATTCATTATTTAATTCAAGCCTATGTTTTTCAAAGATCATTGAGCTCATCATTTCTTATAGCACAGTAGTATTCCACCACAATCATATACTACAACTTTTTTCTGCCATTCCTCAATTGATGGACACCTCTACAGTTTCCTGTTCTTTGCCACCACAAAGAGAGCTGCTGTGAACATTTTCAACATATGGGTTCTTTTCCTTTTTCCCTAGTCATCTTTGGAAACAGACCTAGCAGTAGTATTGCTAGGTTGAAGGGTATAGGCAGTTTAATAACTCTTTAGGCATAATTCCAGATTTCTCTCCAAAGTGGTTAGATCAGTGTAAGGTAGAAGGAGGTAAGAAAAAAAAAGGAATAAAAGAAATTTACATGATAACTTCATATTTAAAAGGAATATCAAGTTGTACATAACAGATTGGCAGTTTAATGTGCAACCATGTAAAATATACCTTTATGGAAATGCTAGTTTTATTCCATAAATTAAAAGTAAGATAAATTTTGCAAAAAAAAAAAAAAAAAAAAACCTCATTGCCTCAGAGAATATCAGTTGTAGTGACTACATGCAAGACCTCCTACCATTTAGACAGTGAGTCAGTCCAAAATTCTGCATATATGGATAAGGACAGCTAGGTGTTTCTGACCATGTATCATAGTTACTAATAGTGTAGGGTCTGGTCTCAATTCTGTCAGTCTGGAATGCAATAGTTCAGCTTATACTGAAATGATGAGGTCCTAAGAACGTGACTCATGCTGTCCAATTCACACAAGACTAATTCATACCAGAAAGTCAATTTAATAATTTATAATAAGAAATATAATTGCCAATGAGAATTGATATCTATCTCATCTGGTGAGTAGATTTCCAGAGAAGCAAAATTAAGAACATAATAAGACTTGGTATCTATAGGATCACAGTTAATGGAGTTGGATGATCTTAAAGGATTATTTTGACCAATTTGTAGTAGTGTTAGAAAATTATTTCTATTATACTTACTATATGGACCAGATTTTAACACTGGGATTCACATCAGCTCTGCCCTGGATAGAGTTTTAAAACACTTGTATATTCTTAGTATGTTAGTTTCCTTTTTTTTTTTTCCCCAGGGATTACTCAGATAGTTAGCTTTATTCAACTAGAACACAGATCTTTTGACTCTTGCAGAGTCAATAGTTTTTATTTTTGTTTATTTCATCAAACTATGATCCTCTTCCAAACATATGGTGATCTTGATATTCCTTGTTATGAATTTGTCTAAAACATATTATTAAAGGGACGGTTAGGCAGCATTAGAAAGGGAAGAAGTAATCACTGAGAATTAGGATGGTTTCATCAAAAGCAGATCATGACAAATTGCTTCCTTTATTGACAGGATTACTTAGCTTATAGGTCACTGGAATGTTACAAATAATAAATATAGTTATTATTCATATAGCATATTAAGATTTTAAAAAGTCATATCTATTATCTCATTTTATCCTCATAATAACCCTATGAATTAGCTGTTATTCTTATCCCCCTTTTACATATGAGGAAGCTAAGGCTGCAAAAAACATGACTTACACAAGTTTACACAGCCAGTATGTGTCTGAGTCAGGATTCTAATTCTTCCTGACTCCAAGTTTCAATACTCTAGTCATTAAACTATAATTAGATTTCTGCAAAAAATTTAGTAAAATTTCTTAAGTTAATCTTGTGGAAAGATGGTACATCATTGGTTTCCAGTCTTTTTAATATGAGCATCCATTTTAAATTTTTTTAAATATAGATGTCAGTATGATAACGATTGTACCATATCAATATGCTAAGAAAAAAACTACTATGAATTCATGGAAAACAATAGCAGTAATTACATTCTATTAATCACAATGGAATCTACATGTATTTGAAACATAATAGCATGTAGAAGGCATTTTATTTGTTCAGATTTCAGAACGTAGGATCATAGACTAGAGTTATCAGAATACTAGCATCATTACTATCACACAGACAATATATTTGTAAAGGTAGACCAATTACTTAAGAAAATAAAAATATTTTCATTTATTTGCTCCCCATTTTCCCTCTTCCAGAAGAATATATTGAACTAGACTATAAAGAACAAGAGTCCCCAAAGTGATTTATGAAACAATAGGAAGTTTTACATGGAATTGATTGACACCTTAAGTTTTATACTAGAAACTTTTTTTCAGCTAAGCAAAGTCAGTAACAGGAATAATCAGAGTGGTCTGAAAGGACATTTAAAAATGACTACCCCCAAATAAAGCTCAGAGGGAGTTATACCAGCACAGCAGCATGAGCGGCAAGGGAAGAGAGCCAAGGACTGCTGCTGAGAATTGAGCAGAGAAGGAAAAAAATTACGTGCACATGCATTTCAGCTCTGGATTTAGCCAGAATAGTCTCTCCCTTAAGGTCATTAGCTATAAATTAATTTTAAACCAATTTTAATGAAAAACAAAACACAAACAGAAACAACTCCATCCCCACTGGTGCCTTTTAATCAAAAGGACTGGAGTATGGATATTATGCCTAAAGTAAAAGCCTCACTCACATTACCACCCCTTCTGTTCTCTTCTCTTTCCTGTCCCTCCCCCCCTCCCCAGTCTGGTTTCCTTTCTTCATTGTTTCCACATCCTTCTTTTTATCTCCTATACTGTAGAACTCCTCTGTTTACCTACTTCACCATCTGTCTCTTTCAGGACATAGTAACAGGATAGGCCAGACCACACTTAGCTAGGACCTTAAACCAGACAGAACTATAGAAAATAAGGTGGGTAATAGAAGTACATGGAAGCAGATAGAATCAAGGAGGCCCAGCAGCAGCTAGCCAACAGACATCCCAACAGACATGCAGGAAGGAAGAGGCCAGTGTGAGGATGATGGGTTGGCACTAGTAATTAATTCAGTCTCTGATAGTTGGCATCAGGAAAGTGGTGAGCAGAGATACAGCCATGGAGACTAGGGATGAAGAACAGGATTTTTGTCCTTGTACGTATTTATTTTTCCAAAAATTAAATCAACTTAATAGACACAAAATAAAATTATTTCCAAATATGTGGAACAGAAAAAGAGGATTATACAAGAAACTGCACATCTCCATTATGTATAGCTTGCTTTTCTTTTTAAATATATACATTTCAGCGGTCACTTTCAAAACTCTTTTGCTTGTCTGTGGTTCATTTTGTATTTCCTTCTGCTTTCTTCACTACATTTTTAAAAGTTGCCTCAATGACTTCCTTTTCATTCTCTTCCCCTTTTATTCTGCCTTAGCCCTTTTGCCTCATATGTACCTGCTCCACCCATTGGGAAAAGAAGTTTTTAAAAAAGCCTTTGTAAAAAATATGCATAGCCAAGCAAAATAAATTCCCTTTGGTCCTTCCAGGAAGACAAGGGCGGGGGGAGGGGAGGGATGATTGCCAGAAAGAGGACCATTGATTAGAACCTGGCTACAAGGTGTGTATTTGGTCTTCAGGAAAAAAATAAATGCAATTACTGGAACACTGTGCAAGGTTAAAGCAGACTGACTTGATGCTGTCACTTAAATGGCTTCTTGACTTGCCCTTTCCAGGTACGTGAGTAATTATGGATGCCTGTGTGAGATTGAACCAAGTGGTTAGCCTGGCTTTAAAGATTTCAAGGATGGGTAGCCAAATGAAGTAGAGATTTCTTTCATCTGGTATAGACAGCAAGAGGATTTTGTAGTGATACGCAGAGACTCTAGTATGTTTTTTTCTGACAGTAGGATATGAGCTCCTTGAACACAGGGCCTGTCAAATCTTTGTCTTTATGTCCTAAAGGCCTATTTCAGTTTCTGGCATAAAATAAATACTGATTAAATGCCTATTGATTAATTGGGAGAACCAAGTCATAGCTATGAAAAAACAGTAATTTGATCTCTGCTAAATGGGTATAAAGGGATCAATGCATGTATCTCTGCTCATCATGCAATTTGAAAGAATGAAGTCTTCCTTGAAAAAACAGAAGAGGGAATGGGGGTTTAAGGGTGGGGGAACATGATCCACAAGATGGGAGTGTAATTGCTTGCAACCAAACTTCCCCACCCTGTCCTCAAAACAAGAAGAAATGCGCCAAATCTGTAGTAATTAAAATTTTGGTAGCAAGAAGGAAAAGCTGGAAATCTTTCCACAACACAATGTAAATTCTTTTGAAATAACAGCAGAGGATTAAAATATAGTTCCCTCTCTTCTTAACCACATTAACCCTCATACACATGAACATCACAAGTTCACAGGACTGGTTTTAATCTGTGGCTATGGTGACCTCTACCTTCTTTCTTTGCAGAAGTAACTCAGGCTATATTCCCCTGAAACTCTATAAAAAGCATAAAATATTAATCGCAATGGAATAAAGAAAGGGAACAAATATTTACTGAACACTTTCTGTGTGCCAAGCAAAGTGACTTACAAATAATATCTTACTTAAAAAGAATGTATAACTATGAAGAGGTAAGGAATATTTTACAGGACAGAGTGGGATAGAAAGTATAAGGCTTCTATGTCCAAGTAGAAAAGGACTTATAAACTTAGTAGTGGTGAACCTTCTACTTTCTCATAGAGCTTATATAGGGAGTCATCTGGAGCTCCAAGAATGTCAAACCAAGAAGGCTGAAGCAACACACCTCTGGAAGGGCTATCCAAGAAAGACTGTTGCAGATTTTGATGTTTAGGCAACTAACAGTGAAATGAGAAGCCTCATGCAAATTTCAAGGAATAAAAGGAAAAGGCTACAAGAAAACAGCAACAGCTCCCAAGAGTATGAACTAAAAATCAAACACTTAAAGATTTTTTTTAATGAGGAAGTATTCCAGGAAAGTTCACAACACAATGAATTAATATTATGATCAAAGGAAAGTGAACCAAAAACTCTCCATGAATAAGAGATGAAAGCAAAAGCTGGCATTTCCCAGAGACAATGGAATAATGGGAGAAAAAATACAAAATGGTTCCAAATAGAACTTTTAAAGGAAGAAATTTAGGACGGAAATTAGGTTAGAAACCAGAGCTTAGAAATAAATAAGGCAGAGAGATGCACATTAAAAGAACTCTGAGGTACCACTTCACACTTATCAGGTTGACTAAGGGGGGAAAAAAGGAAAATGACAAATGCTAGAAGGAGGGCAGAGAGGTGGCACAGTGGACAGAGGGCTGGATCCAGAGTCAGGAAGATTTATGTTCCTGAGTTTAGATTTATCCTGAGACACTTATTAGCCATGTGACCCTGAGAAAGTCATTTGGCACTGTTTGCCTCAGTTTCCTCATTTCCAGCTCAATGAGCTCAAAAGGAAATGGTAAACCACTCCATTAACTTTGCTACAAAAACCCCAAATGGGGTCACAAAGAATCAGGAATGACTTAAATGACTGAACAACAAAAAAATGGGAGAATAAATTGGTAGAATTGTGAACTAGTCAAACCATTCTGGAGAACAATTTGGAACTATACCCAAAGAGTTATAAAAACTGTGCATACCATTTTATTCAGCAATACCACTATCCCAAAGAGATCAAAGAAAACAGAAAATGTTCCTGATAACTTTTTTTGTGGTGGCAAATAATTGGAAATTGAGGAAATCTCTATCATTTGGAATGGCTAAACAAATTGTAGCATATGATTGTTATAGAATACTATTACTTTATATGAAATGACTAAGGATATGGTTTCAGAAAAATCTCAGAAAATTTATATAAACTGATGCAAAGTGAAGTAAGAAAAACAAGGAGAAACTTGTACACATTACAAACAACATATGATGATAATCAATTGTGAAAGATTTAGCTACTTTGATCAATAAATGATCCATAGCAATTCCAAAGGACTCAGGATGAAAAATGCTATCCTCCTCTGAAGAGAGAACTGATGAACTTTGAGTACAAATTGAAGCATATTTTTTATTTTATTTTTCTTACCCTTTTTTTGCAACATAACTAATATTAAAATACATATTGCATGATTTCATATGTAAAGTGGATATATGTGTGTGTGAGAATATATGTATATATAATTTGCTGTTTTAATGGGTGGGGAAGGAGTGGAAGGAAGGGAGAGATTTGAAACTTAAAGTAATGAATGTTTAAAAATATAAAGCTGGAAAAAAGATGAATGCATAAGGTAAATAAAAAGGAAATATAGAACACAAGAGAGAGATTCTGTAACAGTGGAGGCTCTAAAAATGACAGATTTGGAGCTCAAAATTGAAGAAATGGAAAAACTAGTGGAAATGAAGCAAAAGATGGAACTCTGAAAACAACACATCATTTTTATACTAGACAAAGTAATTAATTCTAAATAAAGGATGCACAGGGATAATTCAAGACAGGTAAATAATCATAATTATCAAGAAAAAGACTAAGAAATGAAATTAATTTTCTTATGATTGTAAGTCAAGAGAAGGCTATTGTTTAATATTTTTTACTGATAGGTTTTTTTAAAGAACAAGAAATGGTCATCAAGCAACAAAGGAATCTATTTCTGTATTTTATGAACAACTAGCAGAAGACACAAGCGCTAACCAAAAAAGGAAGGTAAAATCAATTAAAAATAAATGAATTGAGGAAAACACAAAGCTAATGATTATTAACTTAAATATGGAAAAGTTGATCTTGCCATAAAAATTACAATGACAGACTAGAGAAGAAAATAAAATGCAACAATTTACTACATAAAAAATAAACATTTTTAAGTTAGAGGGGCAGACACAATGAAAATAAGAGACTAAAGACAAATTTACTATGTATGAGGTAATTTTTTTAAAGTAGGATCTATTCAAGGCAAAAATAAAAATTCACGATATGAACAGAAATAAGCAGAGAAACTGTATCATTCTTGAAGTAACCAAAGTAATAAAATCATTTTATTAAAAATATGTAAACCAATGCATATGGTCCATAAGTGATGTATTTCATGAAATCCATGAAGGGAAAGATAACAGAACCTCAAAAAGACATAGCACAAAAAATGGTTGCTGGGGACTTTGCTTTTTCTTTATGAGACATGAGGAAGTTAAGCAAAAAAAAAAAATCTGCTAAAAGAAAAACATAGGAATTAAGAAACTGCTGGAAATCTCAACAATGTGGTAAATTTTAAAAATAAAACATTCTAGGAAAAAGAGATCATAAATAAAAGACATTACAATTAACTTAAATAATTTTAGCCTCAACTTCCTTATTTGTAAAATGAAAAAGTTACATCCAACATCCTTTAAGTTTTTTTTTTTGTTGTTTTTATTGTTTTATTTTCCTAACTATAGGTACTAAACACATCCTTTATGGACTTTAAAATAACAGATCTGCCATTTCCTACGTATATGAAACTCCTGAGGTGGAGATTCCCTCTATTTATGTAGATTGAGATTAGTTTTTAAATTTATAACCTTATAATTAACTAGGATATTGAGAAGTTAAATGACTTGCCTGGGGCTACACAGCCTGTGTATGTGTGAGGCAATACTTAAACTCAGGTTTTCCTGACAAACAGGTTAATACTCTATCCACTAAACTATGTTGCTTTTATAAAATATGCAGTAAAAATAGCAATATATTGATATCGATGTCAATGTTTATGTATAGGTCTAGGTCTAGATGTAATCTAGATTTAGGTCTAGTGCACATGAACTATATCTCTCTGTATGGGTCTATGTGCATACACCTATACACCCATGCATGAATATATGTGTATGTATACAGGTTTGTATATATGTGTGGTATTATGAGTATGCTTTCCAAAGTCAACAGATATTATTTAGTCTCCATTTAGGTCTCTGCATTTTCCTTGTTTCTCCTACACATACAAGAACATACAGATTATTAATATATGTGTGTGGGTTTTTGTGTGTATGTGTGTATGCATGCATATACATGTTCACATACACACATTGTCCACATGTACATGAACACATGGATATAAATGTAGATATATATGCCCACATGAATGTGTCTATGAGTGAGTGTGTGTATGTGTTTGTGTGTGTGTGTGTGTGTGTGTGTGTGTGTATGTGTATGGAGGACACAGGACTTAAATGAAGACTAAATAAGAACAATGTGCTGCCTTGGGAAGCAGTGTTTTCCTTTCATTTCAGAGTATGTTATAGAGGTGATATTTTGCTCATATGTGGCTTGGAACATATGGCATTTGGGGCCCTTGAGATTCTGGGATTGTAGGATATCAATGCACCCATCTTCTTTTCCCTTTCTATCTTCTAGTGTGTACGTATGTGTTTCTTTCTATTATGCCAAACCTATCACAATTTTGTCTTTGTGATAGCCATCTCCCAGATATTACAATTGAAATTGTCTGTGGCTCTGAGTAAGCTAATGCTGTAGGAATGTAAACATAGAGAGCCCTGAGTGGAATAGTGGAAATGTATATCTCTGATTCTTGACTCTCCTACCCATTATCCACCATGATATTTCCCAGGACTGTCCTGAACTTCCATCCTAAAATACCTGTTCCCTATAATCTGGGTCTCTTTCATCCATCTGGGAGGGTCCACAAGACTTGGAACATGTTCACAATTTTTAGGGTTTGGGATGTTAACCGATGGAGACATGTCCATGTATCTGAGTACAAATATATATGAACACACACATGTGCATATATACACATGTGCATGCGTGTATATGCACACACATGCACATACATGTATACATATATGCATTTGTATTTGTGCATCCACACATATGTATGCATACACATAACTATACACACATACATATACAAACAATACATATATACACATGTGTATATATATACACATGTACAATATAATACATTCATGTATATGTGTGCATATATACAAATACGCACACATATACATATATTTTATATATAATAAAGTCATACAAGGTCAAGCTATTTGACAATATTTCATTTTTAAAAGATTTTTTTGTCTTTTTTTGGAGGAGGAAAGGCAGGGCAATTGGGGTTGTGACTTGCCCAAGGTCACACAGCTAGTACTTGTTAAGTGTCTGAGGCCAGATTTGAATTCAGGTCCTCCTGATTTGTAATAGTAATGAAATCTGAAGTTCCTTTCATATTGCTAAGCTGAAGGGTACTTAGCACCTAGTTTTAAATTAAGCTTCTCTTAAAGAAACAGAAGGCATAAACCTCTGTTGCTGACATAACAGGAAGGGGCTGAACAGAGAACTCCTGTTGCTGATGTAACAGGAAGGGGCTGAATAGGGAGGAGCAATACTGTATATAAGGAGAATCCTTAGCTGGAATTTCAGATCTTCTTGGAGCCAGGTTCTGGAGGGTGAGGAAGAGAGGCCCAGGCTGGAGAAAATGATTTTCATTTTGAGAACTTGGATGAAGTGATTCTGATTCTGGGAACCAGCTGAAACTTCTGCTGAGTCCAAGGGACAGCTGGAACTGCTGAGGAGCTGCTGAGTCCTAGAGCCAACCAAGCTGCTGAAGATTCTGAGGACTAGTTGGAGCTGTGGAAGACTGAGGAAGCATGACTGTGGTGTTGGTATTTTGTCTGTTTGTGGCTTTGTTAAGCCTTGACTTCCTGGGAACAGAGACTGTGAAGGATTTAAAGTGGACTGGATGCTCTGAGCTTCAGCATGGTACACGAACTGCACAGAGAGCTGAACAAGGAACTGGGGGCTGTCTTCCATTGAACCCAAGTGACATTTTGATGAATCCAGGTAGGAGCTGGGACCATGAAAGTGGATCCAGGGAATCTGAAAGCCTACCTTGGGTCAAGATGAAAAGACCTCTCCCTGAACATTGAGTAGTGACTGACTCTGATGTGAGGTTTTGCTTCAGGACTCACTTTGGGAAGAGTTGTGTGATTTGGCCAGATGAGACTATGGGAGGCTGTTGAGCCCTCTCAACCCCACCCCTAACCCCCGGCTTTGAAAACCCAGATGTTGGTGCCTCCCTTTCAGGTTACTAACTAGGTTTGGGTGTAATGGTCAGACAGCTGGAAGCCCTGTCTGCTGAACTGCATTATCTTCTGTTGAGTAGTGACTGATGGAATTATAATTTATCTGTGATTGTACTTTGTGATTGAATTAAGGACTCTGTGATTGACTAAATGAATGTACTATCCAGGGGTGAAGTACTTTAGCTTTTGAATTTTGTGACCCTTAATGAGGCAAACCTCCTTAAGGATGACTGAATGATTGAGTTGATTGACTGAGTAAGTGACTGATTGACTAAATGGTTGTACTTTGTTTAAAACTATGTGATCACTGTGGTGAAAACTATGTGGCTATGTTAGTGATAAGTTGTTGTGAATGCTGTATTTTGATTTTCTGTGAAAAGCTGTAATATTGTGAATGCTGTACCCTGATTTTCTGTGAATGTTTTGCTCTGATTTGTTGTTGAATAAATAGAGTGTTCATTATACTATGTAATCATAAACTTAAAAGCTGTTCACAGTAGTATTCTTCTGGAAAGCTGCTCATGTGTGGCTTTACATGCGTCCAGGGCCGGATCTCTATTCACTGCACCACCTAGCTGCCTCTATTTAACACTATTTGAAAGGACTTATGTTACACTTACTGACCCACTGATCCACTGATATTTGGCCTCAATGAAGACAAGACACTGGCTGGAAACAGGCCATGGCATTAATTCTGAGATACAAAATTTGTTGTAAAAACAGAAAAGAAAGAAAATGCAAAATTTCTCTAAGTTTAATAGGCACACCTAATTTTCTTCTGTACTTAGGTGCTAATGTGTTTATATCCATCCCAAGAATCCTGGTCACTTTTTCTGATAGCGGGAATAGTCTTGTATGGTGGGAAATGGACTAGAATTTGACTTAAAGAATCTGAACTGAAATCTGGAGTTTGCCCCTGTTGATCTGTGTGTTATTGACTATTGCTTAATCTTTTTGATCCTCACTTCCCTCATTGGTAAAGTGATATAATTTGAGCAGTGGACTTTCTGGCTCTCTTTTAGCACTAAACGTATGATGACATGATAGTGGATAAGATAAAAAATGAGGTCCATTTCCCTTTCTCAGCAATGGTAGAATCAAAGGTTAGAAAGGTAACGCAGATAATTCAAGATGGTTGCCCAAGTGTCCCCTCTCATATTTTCTCTCTCTGTCTTTCCTGAAAGAAAACTATGGGAGAATTTTTTGCTGAGGCCTCACATTTTCAAACACAACTAACGATTTAAAGAGAAGTTATTTAATTAGAGAACATATACTTAAGAAAATATCAGTAGAATGAAGTTGAGAGAAAAATTAAAGAAAGGGCAAGGCAGTGTTGGAGAATAGAAGACAAGTGAGAAAGGAAAAGGCAAGGCAAACTTGTAAAATATACCAAACCCTTTACCTCCTGTTCTGTCTCAGCAGGTTCAACTGTCACATCTAAGAGATAGGTTTAGTTTTCAACTTTAAAACTATTTGTTAGAGACACATAAAGAAAAACCATGTTCCTAGTATTGTAATGTAAACCTGTGGGAGTGGCAAACATACAACCCGGACATGAAGAAATACTGGGGATTCCTTTTGTTCAGGGAGACATATCTGCAACTACTTGGATAAGTATGTATTTGTGTTATCTCTTCCCTTAAATATAAATTATAATCACCACTCTTGAATATTATTTCATCTCCAAACATGGGAGCATTATATAGATCCCACATAGCCTAGAAATGAAGGCCAGACCAAGAAGATTCAGATCCTTTAACATCTTACATGACTGACTTTCTAGAAAAAAAAACCATAAATAGATGCATAGATATAGATATATATTCATATGTATGTATGTATAGATACATATATGTACACACATATATGTATATGTGTATGTGTGCTGATATGTATAGATAGTTAGATTTAAATGTCTATCATATTCTAGATCCAATAATAAAGCCAAATGTCCAATTCAGCATTTACATTGATAGAGTATGAATTATAAAGATAGCTTTAATGGGGTATATAGGTGGCATAGTGAATAGAGCACTGGCCCTCGAGTCAGGAAGACCTGAGTTCAAATCCAGATTCAGACATTTGACATTTACTAGCTGTGTGACCTTGGGCAAGTCACTTAACTCCAATTGTTTGGCCTTCCCCCCTCCAAAAAAAAAAAGATAGTTTTAGTATTACTGGTGGAGATTAGATTTTGTTGCTGTTATTTTTCATAATCTCACACTCTATGCTTATTCTTATACATGAGGGCCATTCTGCTTCAGTTATCCATTACCCCTGAAAGATGTGAAGCCTGAACATAAGTTAATAAGTCAGATGCCAACAGATTGAAGCATTTATTTTCAGGTCTAAATAACCATTTCTAAGATTTAGTTGCTGCCAAAAGATCCCACCTTATCTATCTCTCCTGCCAGCCTGCTAGGATGCCTGATATTTCCACTATTAAGGGACCATTTATGGACATCTTAACTGTAGAAATTCTTATACTATGGTGTGGAGACCCATTCATGAATTAGGATAATCATTATTTTTTAGCAGTTAATAGATTTTGGCATAGTATTGCCGGTGGTAATTTAATCATAACTATATGTGCTCTGAGCTGGGAATATTTTTTTCTTTTCCTTTCAATTTTTTTTATTAACTTAAACACAAACTAGAACACTTCAAATATACATAGAACAAAATAAATTTTACATATGAAGATATGAACATGTCTTATGTAAAGTTTGTTTTTAAGTATATATTGCATTTAACAAGAATGTAACACAACATTCCTCTGGGTTTCTCTCCTGAATTTCCTTCTAATTTTTTCTGTGCATTTTGCTAGTAATTTCCTTGATAACTCTTTCTTTCTCTGTCTTTCTCTCTCTCTTACTGCTATTCACTCTACCCTGCATAAAAACCTTTCCTTCAACAAATACAGTCACGCAAAACAATTCAATACGTTGGCTATCTTCACTTTTATTCTCATACATTAATTTTTTCTTGATTTAGGATTGTGTATCACAACCCATAGACTTATAAGCATAGATTTCTACTACCTTATGCTACACACACACACACACACACACACACACACACACACACACACATACACACACACACACGCACGCACACATTTATTAGACAATTAAACTTTAGCAAACTCTAATTAATACTGAATTTAAAGATTATAGAGTAATTTCTTTTAGCAAATACATTTCTTACTATATAAAGTCCAATGGGGTGGCAGGGTGGCACAGTGAATAGAGCACCAGCCCTGGAGTCAGGAAGACATGAGTTCAGATCTGGTCTCAGACACTTAACATTTACTAGCCATGTGACCTTGGGCAAGTCATAACCCCAACTGCCCTACCTTCCCCCCTCAAAAATAAAGCAAAAAAAAAAATTTTAATAAATTCCAGGAGAAGTAATAATGGAATAGTGGATTCAAATTCCACTTATGATATGTAACTGGTTAGGTGACACTGAGCACTTAACCTCTTAGCATCCTACACAGCTCTTTAAAACTGTAGTTTGAAGAGAAAGTGCTGACTTGCAATGATACCTCTGTCCAGCTTTTCTTATAGCCTGTTCCATTGTGTACTTTGTGTTGAATCCTTTTAGCTCCCAGTAAGCTGAAAGCATATAACTGGAAGGTATAGGACAATTTATATTGCTAATTGGGACCATGACTTTGGGACTATATTATATTTGTCAGCTCTGGTGTCAGAAAAATAAAATTAAAAATAGAGAATATGTCAGCCTTTCGTTAGCCAAAACAGAGTGCAAAATGACCAGAGGCTAAACAGGCATATTCATGTAAAATGATGGAGATGGCCAGTAGGTCAACAACAGTGTGAGAAAGAACTTTGGATTTTAAAACAGTGAGGCATGAGAGAGAGAAAAAGGTCAAGATTAAGGTTCTAGAAAAAAAAACATTTCTAGAAGTCAATAACATGCTGATGTTCTCTGATCTAACAGTCATCCTACTGGACATATCTGACAGGATGGTGGGAGGAGTGAAAGGGAAGGAAACGTGTTATATAGAGCAAAATGTGAATATTAACTGTTTTAATGGCAGTAAAACATTGGGGGAAAATCTATGGAGAATAACTGTATAATCTATAGTATCTGAGTATAACGAAATATTCTTTCACAGTAATAAATGGCAAATAGAGAAATGAGAAGATTATTATAAATGAATACTAAGTAGTAGAGGGCCAGGCCTAGAGTCAGGAAAACTCATCTTCCTGAGTCTAAATCTGACCCTCTCTGGACACTTAATGTTTATGTGATCCTGGACAAGTGACTTAACCCTGTTTGCCTCAGTTTCTTCATCTGTAAAATAAGCTGGGGAAAGAAATGGAAAACTACTCCAGGATCTTTGCTCAGAAAACCCTCAAAGGTTTCACACAACTTAAAAAGGACCACACAAGAAGAGATAAGCTGTGTGACTTCAGTTTTCTGTGTCTGAATATCCTTATCTGAAAAGCAATAGTGTTAGGCTAGAGGCCTCCAAGGTCTCTTCTAGCTATGAATTTATTGTTTTGCTCATTTTACTCAATTATTTTTCTGTGCTACAAAGAGAGAACTCAGGGGGGTAGTAGTGTTGGCAATAGATCTAGAAATGACCATGATCTAAAATATAATTAACAACAACAATAGCATCTATATAATGCTTTAAAATTTGCCATGTTAACATATTTGATGCTCACAAAATTCCTATGACTAATGGACTATGTAATAACACATGAAGAAACTGAACCACAATGATGTTAAGTGAATTGCCCAAGGTCACTCAGATGAATATTTCTTTTGGTTTTTTTTGGAGGGGCAATTGGGGTTAAGTGACGTGCCCAAGATCACACAGCTAGTAAGTGTTAAGTCTCTGAGGTTGGATTTGAACTCAGGTCCTCCTGACTCCAGGGCCAGTGCTCTATTCACTGCGTCACCTAGCCACCTCTAGCTGAATATTTCTGACACAGGATTTAAATTCAGTTTTTATCAACCTCAAGTCCTTTGCTCTCTTCAGTATGCCACAGAATTAGGATACATAGGAGATAGGAATTGGACACAAAATTTCACTGGCAGAGGGAATAGCCAGGTGAAGAAATTCCCACTACCAAGACAGGGCTGCAACTTCTCTGCAACTTATAAATGTCATGGATTTATTTAGTGGAGTCACTGACAAAAATGTGAAAATGCACAAAGCCTAGAAGTCAATAAAATCCTTTGGATACCTCATGAGATATTACCTGCTCTTACCACAATATCATATTTTCCAAGGGATCTCATGAGTAGGAGAGCACTGTACTAACATTAATAAAGGATACTGTTAACCTCTACAACTCCTCACCCCCATCAGGGTCTCTCTCTTCTTTTTTCTCCTGGACAAATATCCTCCCCTTGAAAAAATGTAGAATTTTGGCAGTGGGTCTAGGGAAAGAAAAAAGAACAAAACTTCGGCTCCTCCCATCTATTTTATACTATAGTTGAAAGAAACTAGTGTGGTATAACCTGGATAAATGAAATTAGCAAGCAGCCCTTTCAGCTGTCCCTCTAGCAACTTTACCACATGGGTCCTTTTCGAAACTTAATTCACTTATACTTTAAAGTACTAGTATTTCTTAGAAGAGAACAGTAAGTTTTATTGCTAGAATTAACTAGCTTCATCATTTCTTTTGGAAAGTAGAGTCTGGAACTACGATTTTATCAAAGCAAGGAATTGCCACAATAGAAACTCACTTCATCAATGCGGATCAACAATTTGCCGTTACTCTTCATCTTAGAAAGTTACTTCTACCGCTCAGAGGTTGGGGGTTATGTCCTTGGTTGCACAATCTCCATGACAGGCAGAACCTGAACCCAGGTCTTTTAGACTCTAAGGCTGCCTCTCTATTTACCGTACCCTGCTGCCTCTTTTCTTCAGTGTACTCACTACCTAAAATCCCTTTATGAAGAGTTTTCATGCCTTCTCGGGTTCATTTACTTTCACTGATTTTTACTCCAACATGTTTTTTTTTTTTAACCCATCTTGTCTCTTACTCTGATTTTCATCATTTTAATCAAGTATTTGAAGCTACTCCTAAGTTTTCTCTGCTATTTTATTGATGACTTCTTATACTAATGTTTGATATTATTAAATGAAGCATCTGGAAATGTCAGGAGTAATAAACCATCTCTGTCTGTGTCTATGTCTATCTATGTACATGTGTATGTGTATATGTATACATATGCATGCACATGTGTTTGTGGATATACAATACACATGTCGCACATATATGTACACACATGTACACAAAAACAAAGCAATATATTATCTTGTCATGAGTCAACCGCTTTGGACTTATAGTCATATGAACATCATTTAATATATTTCCATTTTGGATTACAAAGGGAATTGTGATAGTATGAAAGTTAATTATCTATCAACAATTAAAAAACAGTCCCAGGAACTAACTTTTCTATTCTCAGAGCCTCTCCAATCATCTTTTAAGAAAAGGGATGGAATGGTATGGTTCCACTAACATTCTTCTCTGATTTTTCATTGTGGCCTGTAGATGACCATGAATTCTAAAAGGCTACATCCCTGGAACTCAGAGTCTGGTAAGGAACTATTCTGTTCAAGTTACCCAACCTGGAAAGGTACTGAACATAGGTCTGCCTGTATCTCAGTTGTTCCAAGTCCAAGAGAGATGTAAAGAAACCCAAACCTGGAGGCCTGGCCACTAGGCATTGATTTGGGGGAATGTTGGAGGGATAGTGAATACTGTCTACTAAAGTGTGAACAGGTTTTGACTTCCTTTGTAGAAAGAACAGCCATATTTATGAAATTATGCTTCTTCATTTGAAATGTTAAAATATGGAATACTAAAATATTGGAGAGGGGAAAACACATACTACTTTTTAAGAAGAAATGATCTATAAGACATAAATACTGTTATACTTAAAATATGCCAATAGATGTAAGGATAAACATTATCCTGTCTCTCAGGAAATGTGCATATACAGCCAAAGGAATCAATTTTAATTACTCTTCTGGCATCCTCTCTTCTCCTCCCCATCTCTGTTCTTTATTCTATAACTTCAGGCTTCTCATTAATATGGATGTTTAGGCTCTAATTATATTTGCTATGGTATTAAATGGGATAAAAGTAGCCATGAATGCACCATGCTGGCTTTGCATTTTAAAGATTGTAAATCTAAATCCTGTTATGGTGAAAGAACAGAATGTTTATCAATTTGCATTTTCCTGTTAAACCTCACTCATTTGGAATCCATGAACTTCAAATCTGTCATCATTCAGGCAAAGTTGGGCTGAAGTTTAGTTCTGTTCTATTTGTGAAAGATTTACTAAGCAAATGGATGTCCTGAGCAAGATTTCAAAGAATCTTTCATACTCAATACTTTAATGGAAATATGATCTTATTGCTATGGTGAGTTCCTCCAGTGATATAGTCCCTAATTCATCCAAACCTTTTCTTCTGATATGACTCTTGCCCAGGTCATCATAAATACTCCACATAGGATTGGTCCATTTTGCTAGGTATCTTTCTATATATCTGTAAACA
Source organism: Pseudochirops corinnae (assembly GCA_028646515.1). Classification (NCBI taxonomy): domain Eukaryota; kingdom Metazoa; phylum Chordata; class Mammalia; order Diprotodontia; family Pseudocheiridae; genus Pseudochirops; species Pseudochirops corinnae. The sequence continues at coordinate 468,161,713 of CM053585.1, forward strand.
TCACAAAGTTACTTGCATAACATCTCACTTGTTCTGTTATTACTTTCTCCCATAATCTTAAGCCTACCCAGTGACAAAACATCAGAGTTGGAAGGAATCTAATGGGTCATCTAAACTTGAACAAGAACACTCTCTATTTCATCTGCTACCAGTCATTATCTAGCCTTCACTTGGCTTCCACTAGTGAGTGAGAACCAGCTAAGTTCTGACAAGATCATTCAACTTTTGGACAGCTCTAACTGATGTAAGATTTTGTACTTGTTTTCCTTACATCAAGCTAAAATGTGTTTCCTTGAATTTTCAGCACATTTCTCCTAGTTCTATGGTTTAGTCAAGGAGAATAATTCTGCTCTTTCTCTAATATAAAAATTCTTCAAATATCTGAAAATAGCTTTTGCAGCCCCTTCCCCTGCCTTCACTAAAATATAAACTCCTGTTAAGTTGGGATTTTTTCATTTTTTGGCACGTATCCCAACATCTAGCATTGTGATTGGAACATATAATGTACTTAATAAATGCCTGTTGATCAATTTTTTTCTCTACACTAAACATAAAAAGGACCTTCAAACAATTTTATGTCTTGTTTTTCAAGGTATGTCACCATCCTACTCACTCTCCTTTGGAAACGTTCCAATTGATAAATATTCTAAATGTCATATTCAAAATTGAACACAATAATCCAGATATGATATGACTGGAGCACAGTATAGCAGAACTATCCCCACCTCCCATTCTGGATACTTCTAATCTTTTTTAAAAATTAATTTTTATTTTCAGTTCCAAATTTTCTACTTTCCTCTATTTCCTTTCCCACTCCTCAAGAAGGCAATAAATGTTACCTATTATATACACAAAGTCATGAAAAACATTTCCACCTTGGCCATGTTTAAAAAAAAAAGCAGGAAAAATAAAGCTTAAAAATAAGCTTCAGTCTTTACTCAGAATTTATCAATTCTCTCTCTGGAAGTTGATAGTTTTTTGTTTTTCATCCTGAGTTCTTTAGAATTATTATAGATCATTTTATTGATCAGAATAGCTAAATCTTCCAAAGTTAATTGTTATACAGTATTTTTGTTACTCTGTACAATGTTCACCTAGTTCTATTCACTTCACTTTATGCTAGGTACCTTTCTTGTTCAGCAATTCCTCAATTGATTGGCATCACCTCAATTTCAAATTTTATGCCAACACACACACACACACAAAGCTGCTATAATTTTTTTTTTGTACACATGGATCCTTTTAACTTTTTTTATGATCTCTTTGGGATACAGACTCATTAGTGGTATTACTGGATCAAAGAGTATGCAACCCTTTGAACACAGTTATAAACTGCTCTCCAGAATCGTTAGA
>CM053585.1:468163565-468182869 GCA_028646515.1 Pseudochirops corinnae
TGAATCTCGCCTTCTGTCTGACTCATTCTTCCTGTTGGAAGCCGGTGATCACCGAAGACCTGAAGGGTAAGTGAGGGTTGTAGGGCTAGTCAAACATATGTCCCTGAGCTTGTGGCAGCAGTAGAGCCCCGGACAACCTAGGTCATGCAGTTCATAGAGGGCTAACAATGGAGTCAAGACGACCTGAGTTCAAATTGGCCTTTGACACTATCTGTGTGACACTGGGCAAGTTACATAACCCTTGTTTGCATCAATTCCTCATCTGTAAAATGAAAAGATGGAAATTACAAGTCACTCCAGTATCTGCCAAGGAAACCCCAAATGGGATAATGGAAATTTGAACATGACTGCAACAACTCAAAAACAACTCAAAATACAAATATTTTTGTACACAAAGGTCCTTTTCTTTCTTTTCTCTTCCTTCTTTCCTTCCTTCCTTTTTTTTTATCTTTTTGAGGTATGGATCTAGTAGTGGTATTGCTGGGTCAAAGGGTTAGCATGGTTTTATAGCAACTGGACAAAGATCGCCAGAATGGTTTGATCAGTTCACAACTCTACCAACCGTGTTTTGCTATCCCAATTTCCACTTCTACTTCCACTTCAATATCTTGTAATTTTCCTTTTCTACCAACCTAATAGTTGTGAGACACTACCTCAGAGATGTTTTCATTTTCATTTCTCTGATCAATCAATCTGAAAATTATTTTCCCATGACTATAAATAGCTTTGATGTCTTCATCTGAAAACTTCTTGTAAATATCTTTTGATCATTTATTTATTCATGAACGACTTGGGTACTTAAAAATTTGACTCAGTTTTCTATATATTTGAGATATAAGGCCTTTATCAGAGAAACTTACTGTAAAATTTTCACAGTTATGATTATTGTGTATTCTCTCCATCCTATCCCCCCCATTTATCTTTCTCACTCTTTTTACTCTGTTCCTCCTCAAAAGTGTTTTGCCTTTGATCACCACTGTCCCCAATCTGCCCTCCCTTCTACTAGTACCCTCTCCTCTTATTCCCTTTCCCTCCTACTTCCCTGTATGGCAAAACAGATTTCTATAGCTAAATGAGTATGTATGATATTACTTCAATGAACCAGGTTAATGGCAAACAAAAAAGTAGTTTACACCTTGTTTCAGTTATTTAGTTGACACCTTGTTTCAGTTTTGTTCAGGATTTTTTGAGAAGCAGAACTTGTAAACCACACAACTTGTGAACCCTAGAACTTGTGAACTCCTGTTGCAGATGCAAAAGGAAAAGGAAGAAGTAATGACCTTATATAAGGAGAGGCCCAGACTGCAGAGAGCAGAACTAAGAAGAGAGAAGAACATAGAATTGAAAAGAACTGAGAAGAGAATTGAGAAAAACTGAACAGAGCTGAGAACTAAGATGAGAACTCTTGTGATGACAGTCAGGAAGGAGAAAATTTGTGGTATCCCAGCACTCTACATTTGTCTTTTCTGTCTGTGTTGATGTTTTGTTTGTGATACTCTCTACAGAAGCCCTCGGACTTTACTGGAATGACTAAAAGAGCATTTTCTAGTTGTCATTTTGCAGAAGTCCTGGAGGAGGGTTTTGGAAATCCTGGGACTTTATCGATGATGTGTATTGACCTCTTGGACCTTGTTTGTGAGTCTATGTTGATTTCTATACTGATGATTTGTGTTGAGTTCTCAGACCTTGTTCGTGGATCTTAGTTGATTTCACAGTCAGATAGTGAATTGATGATGATGTTGACAATGTGTATGAATGTTGTTGAGTCTCTGTTAAGCTTTGTCTTTCCAGAAACAGGAACCATGAAGGACTTGAGATTCACTGGTCACTATGAGCTTCAATATAGAATGGAACTGGACAAATAACTGGACAAGGAACTGGACAAGGAACTGGGAGTTGCCTGCCTTTGAGCCCAGGTGACAGTTGTGTGGATTCAGGTAGGGGCTGGGACCATGGAAGAGGAACCATGGAAGTGGAGAGCCAGCCTTGAGTCAAGACGAAAAGATCTCTTCCCGGGTACCTGATGCTGACTGAGAAGATTGTGATTTACTGTGACCTAGGGGTGGAGAACTTTGACCTCTGTACTTTCCATTAAGGAAACAAGCCTCCTGAGGATGGTTGAATTAAGGAGTTACTAAATGATTGAGATACTAAATGATTGTACTTTGTTTAAAACTATGTGGCCACTTTGGTGAAAATTATAGGGCCATTTTAGTGGTAAGTTGTTATGTCATAACATTGTGAATGCTGTACTTCGATTTCTGCGAACGTTTGACTTAATTTACTGCTGAATAAATAGAGAGTTCATTATATTATGTAATCAGAACCTTGAAGGTGTTCACAGCAGCAGTCCTCTGGAAAGCTGCTCATGCTTGGCTTACAACCAGTTCTAATGGGAGTAAAGTACAAGTATTGTCTGCCACCTCCTATTTCACTTTCACTGTAAAAGCTTTTTCACACCTCTTTTATGTAAGACAATATACCCCATTCTATCTCCTCCTTACCCCTTCTCCCAGTGCATCCATAAGTATTACCCTTAATTTTATTTTTTTTAGGTATCATCCCATCATGGTCAACTTATACCTGTGGTCTCTGTCTGTGTATACTTCTAATTAATAAATATCTTAGAAATTACAAGCATCATCTTTCCATGTAGGAATGTAAACAATTTAACCTTATTGACCCCTTTACTAAATCTCTTTCATGTTTACCTTTTTATGTTTTAATTGAGTCTTTTTCATTTGAAAATGGAATTTTCTATTTGGCTCTGTTTTTTTTTTTTATCAGAAATGCTTGGAATTCCTATATTTCATTAAATACCCATTTCCCTTCCCTGAAGGATTATGTTGTTTCGCTTTCAGTTCGGTATGTAATTTTTGGTTGTAATCCTAGCTCTTTTGCCCTCTGGAATATCACATCCCCAGTCCTCTGATCTTTTAATGTAGAGGTTGCTAAATCTTTATTCTGACTGTGGCTCCATAATATTTGAATTGTTTCTTTCTAATTGGTTGCAATTTTTTCTCCAGTGTCTATGGAATTTGACTATAATATTCTGTGTGTTTTCACTTTGGAATCTTTTTCAGGTGGTGATAGATGAATTCTTTCTATTTTAATTTTCCCTCTTGTTCTAGGATAACAGAGCAATTGTCCTTGATAATTACTTGAAACATGATGTCTAGACTCTTTTTTTTGATTGTGTCTTTCAGGTAGTCCAATAATTCTTAAATTATCTCCTCAATCTATTTTCCAGGCCAATTGTTTTTTCCAGGGAGATATTTTACATTTTCTTCTATTCTTCCATTCTTTTGATTTTAATTGTTTATTGATACCTCACAAAATCATTAGTTTTCCACTCACCCAATTTTAATTTTTAATTATTTGTTTCCTCCAATCAGCTTTTGTAGCTCTTTTTCATTTTGGTCAATTCTACTTTTTAAATAGTTTTTCCCCCCAATTAATTTATATATGTTTTTTTTTTCCATTTAATCAATTCTGTTTTTTAAGTAGTTCTTCTTTTTGGTGGATTTTTGTGCCTATTCTACCATTTATTTTTTTTATTTTTTGAGGTGTTATTTTCTTCAGTAATTTTTGTGCCTTCTTTACCTAGCTCTTGACTCTTTTTTCATGATTATTTTTGCATCATTGTAATTTCTTTTCCCTATTTTTCTTCTATCTTTCTTAATTGAATTTTAAAATTCTTTTTAAGCTCTTTGAGGAATTCTTTTTTAGATGTGAGACCAAATCTAATTTTTTTTGAGACTTTAAAATGCAGGTGTTTTGACTTTGCCATCTTCTTCTGAGTTTATGTTTTGATCTTCACTGTCATTGTATTAACTTTCTATTGTCAAGTTGTTTTTTAAACTGGTTTCTCTTTTTTTCCAGCCTATTTACTGACTTTCAACTTTAAGTTAAAATTGGGCTTTGCTCCTAGAGTGGAGGGGGCACTGTTCCAAGTTTCAAGTTTTTGTCTGCAGCTATTTTCAGAACTAGTTCTAGAGGTCTGTAAGTGTTCAGTTCTTCCAGGATGGTATGATCTTAGGAAAGGCATAGTCCATGCTCTCCTAGCCTGCGCTCTGATCTGGGAGTAACCATACTCTTTTCTATGTTGGAACTGTGACCATGGTTCCTGCTCCTTTCTGTGCTCCACCTTGCTTTGGAGCTTTGACTCTGGAACCACATAAAGACAATGCAACAGAATCTTGTAAATAGTGCCAGCAAAGTATTCCCTGTAATCTTCTGACCCCCTTACAGTCAGTTGACCGAAGGTCCTGGAAGCCACTTCAAATTCAGTCACCCTAAGGCCTGCTATTGTTGTGCTTGCCTCTCATCCCAGGCAGACACACCTTTCCTACTGACTTTCTAAGTTGTCTTGTGCTGGAAATTGTTTCACCTTGCCCCTTTATTTGTTATAATTCTCTTTATTTTGAGGAGTTCTTTTAAAGCTGTTTAGAGGGAAATTTGGGTGAACTTAGTTAGGTAAAGTCTCTGCCTTTACTGCATCTTCTTGTCTCTGCACTTCTGTAAAGAGCTTTAAATGACAAACTGAAGGGTTAGTATTTCATTATTGAGCCCCGAGAGGTACAGAATCACTACTGAGTCTCAAACACTAGAGTGACATATTTAGATCTTTGTTTCAGGGGGAAAAATATCAGCTGTGCAGAGGAGTGGGAGAGAACTCAATGCAAGTAGACTAAGTTATTTTAATAGTCCATGGGAGAAGTAATGAGGGCCTTAACCAGGTGGGAAACATGTGAATTGAAATAAGGGGTAGAAATGAGAAATAAAGGGGCAAAAGTGACAACTAATTGGATATGTGCAGGATGAGGGAAAGTGAGGAGTCAAGGTTGCATACCTTCATAGTTAGAAAAACTTTTTAGCTATCAATATTCAAGGATAAGGCACAAGTAGGGAACTGGAGAGCAATGCAAAAAGAGTTTCTTCTTTGAGGAAATTCAGGGGCATACTACCAGGTATGGGAGAAAAATACTTGTCTCATATAAATCTATTGCCATGAGACCTTGCCTTTCTCTATAAACAGAATGCTTTTCCTGTTCCCATTTCACTTTGAGATGCTAAGTCAGTGGTTCTCAACCTTCCTAATGCCATGACCCTTTAATACTCATATGTGGGTGTATCTACATGTGGGCGGACCCACCTGGAGATGGATAGAGGAGCGGTGTCTCAGTTCCTAAGACCGTGGGAAATATGTGTTTTCCCGTGGTCTTAGGCAACACCTGTGACCCCTGTGAAAGGGTCGTTTGACCCCCCAAAGGGGTTGTGACCCACAGGTTGAGAACCACTGTGCTAAGTGTTGTCATAGGCTGGCAGATTTCCATGGCCCTTCCTATTCATATATGTTGATGAGGCTATTGGCTAATGGGTGAAAATTCAAATTGACAAAAAATATAAGAGAAAGGGTTATTTGTTCTCAGGGATTTCTTATACTGACATGCTTTGTGAGTATAGGCATAGATACAGATATATGAATATAGATATATAAGCAGTTAGGTGGCACAGTGGATTGAGTGTTGGGCACAAAGTCAGGAAGACTTGAATTCAAATCTGGCCTCAGACGCTTAATAGCTATGTGATCCTGGGCAAGTCACCTAATCTCTGTTTCAGTTTCCTCATCTGCAAAATTGGAATAATAATAGAACCTATATCCCAGTATTGTAGAAGGATTAAAAGAAATAATAATTGTAAAACACTTAGCACAGTGCCTGGTACAGATTAAATGCTGTATAAATGTTTATTATTATCATAATTATTATATAGATATACATATATGTATATTTGTACATACATATGTGTGTGTATGCACACACACATACTGAAACGGAAGTAAGGAGAGAGAAAACAAGATGGTAGGGAGAGGTATAAAGGGGCAAGGAATAGGAGAGAGGCATTCTTGCATACTGCAGTTGTTGCCAAGGGGATCATGGCATGGGATACATGATCAACCAATCAGATAATGGTGGTGGGAGTGGAAATCCCATCAGCATGGATCCAATAGCTAAACCTACCTTCGTGTATGTTTATATGCATAAAAATATACGTATGTATATATCCTATATCTTGTGTTGTCCGACCATCTCTATGAAGTTTGGTCAGAAGGGTAACTTGAAATTATCTAGCCATAATCTTATCTGAAATGGCTCATTGGGACACGAAATAAAATATTTCAGTTTCTAGAAAAAGACCTCAACTTGCTGATTATAACATCTAGTGAAATATATAATAGAAAATTTAAAAAGCACTTGAAAAGTAATGCCCACTTCATTTACATACGCTTTAATTCATGGGTATTTTAAGGATTTTGTTTTGTTTTGTTCTGTTTGGTTTGGTTTGGCTGTATCATGAGGGGAAACTGGGTCCCTTCCAAGTGTTGGTATCATACCTCAAATAGAGTCTTAATTGTTAGCAACTCTTTCTACCATCTGGTACTGTTTCTTTTTCTGCTTATAGTTACCTTGCCAAATCTGCACAGAGATGAATTATAATGGAAGAGATATTACGTTGTGATAAAATTCTTACTGCCACATCCCAGATATCTTTTCCTACTACAAAGGACTTTTATGAGTCTGGATGTATTTGAATGGAAATTCCAATGGAGTACAATTTTAGCTACTTCAAGGTGTCTTATATAGCAATAGTAAACCACTCAAAACTTCTGGGTGTATAAACATGATCGTTCAAGATACAGATGGGACCCAAACCACAGATATATTTATTTTAATTATCTACAAACTTAACAAATTGTTGTAGATCCTTTGTTTTTATTAGTAGTTATTATTATTTTCATGAGTACCAAAAGCCTATTTTTAATATTTCTTCCAGAATTCCATTTTCTCCCTCATAAAATGGTATTTCCACAGTCACATGAACATATTATTTCTGGTATGGATAGTAAGGAACTATTCTTGTCAATTTGGTGCTTAACCAAGGTCCTGAGTATAAATTAATATAATGCTGAGGTATGCCAGTACCTATTGAATTACTTTGAGGTTTTTAGAGCTTTAGGTGGCAGAAAACGTAAGGTTATCTTTCCAGTTTTCCCAATATTAAGCAGCAACTGTTCTCTAAATCCACACCAGAGAACAAAAGATATCACATGTACAAAACTTTCATTTCTTCCTGTGAATTATGTATATTTGTATGAACTACATATATGAAAATTGCTCTAGTTCTTATAGGACCTTTTGTAAATTTTATCCATTAAAAGCAAAATTAAGAGGACATAAAAAGATTAACAATATTAATAAAATTAACAAATAATACAAGAACAAAATAATAAAAACATAATATGAGTGCCTATTGAGTGCTGACATTAAAGAAAAGGGAGATCAATACAAAATAATTAAATGGAGGAAAACAGACCTGTCAATTATTATCTCAAATGTGAATATATTAAACTCCTCAATAAAAAAGAGAAGCACAAGAGATAACAAAACCCCCAAATTTGGTACAGATACAAAATACATAAAAATGAAGAAAAACACCAAATTAAAAAGAAGAGTAGGCATAACATTTATGATACATCAGACAGTTAGGGAGAAAAAAAAGTGACAATTATAATTTCAGACAATTAAAAATGCTCCCAATGTTTACACAAATTAAGAAGCTACAATTTACTTGAAACCACCAGAGACAATAAAATAATATTAAATATATACATTTGTAAATAGAAAATTAATTTAATTGCAAAAAGGCATAGTTATTAAAAGAACAATTGAAGAATTTTTAATATTTCTCTTTCAGAACTAGAGAAGTATAATAGCAATTAAACAAAAATGAAACCATAAAGCTAACTAGAATATTGAAATAAAATAGCTTTGAAAGACATGGAATCTTCTAATGGGAAACATTAAATTTTTGAGTACAACAAGGTACCACAATGTTTAGACTACAACCAAATCATAAACAAATGCTAAAAGGCATGGCTATTAAATACATCCTTTACAGAATATATTGGAAATATTTAAATATTAGTTATGACTATAACACAATGCAAGAACTCCAAATAGTGAATAAATAATTATGTCATAAACAATTTGTAGGTTATAGAAAAAATTAGAAACAATCACTCAGTAAAAAGGAATAATAAAAATGAGACATGTAATATAGTAATAGTATTCTCCGTGTAATATAGTAATGACATAGTTAAAAAAGAGAGGAAGGGGCTAATTAATTAAGCATTTAAAACATAAAAAGCAAGCATAGATTAGGAAATATGTGGAGAAGAGATTGGTAAATTTTAAAGAAAGAAAAATCTGTGGAAGCAATAATTGAAACTGAGAACTGTCTCCAAAAATACTAATGAAATTGATAAACAATTAGACAATTTTTAAAAGGGTGGATAATAAATTAATGAAATAAAAATTTTTTATTAAAAAATTAAAAAAATAATTTTATTTCACAAAACAGACAATAATTATCAGAAATTGTTATATCATGGTGGCAAAATTGAAAGTAAAATATCTAAAATAATTTTTAAAATTATATAGATGAAAAAACAAGCTAATTTCAGAGTGAAAAATTGAGGAAACCATAAATGAATTACTTAAGAAAAAGATGTTTACTCTAGACAAATTTCTCATGAAAATTCTATTAAATATGTAAAGAGCAATTAGCACTTAAATTGAAATATTATCAATATTTTGGAAAGAAGGCATTTTTGAAAACTCCTTTTATGAGCCCAAGCCCAATATGTTTCTAAATGAGAGCAAAAGAAAGAGAAAAAACATAAATAAAATATTAGCAAAAAGACTTAGCAAAAATATTTACCTTCACTAAGCTGGATCCAAATCAAGAACACAAGAATAATACTTATTTTTACATAAGCAACAAGACTAGTAAAACCCACATGGTTATTTCCAAAGATATGGGAAAATTTTATTTACAAAATGCAGCTATTTTGTGGGATGATTTTTGCAGGTGCCTAAAGTCTTGAAAAGCAAAGGCATAGAATGTTCCTTCTCTAATAGGGTCAGAAGTCTTTTCCACTATGTTATAGGAGTGAAAGCCACACGAATAAGTAAAGGAAAATAAGTTAGCTAAGTTCTAGAAATGAGAGCTTTAGCAATATGATAAGAAAGATACAGTAAAGATATCACTAGTAGCAAAGGGAGACAAAATAATCTCTAATTTTAGATAATGTGATGGTTTACTTAGAAAACCCTAGAAAATCAATGAAACACTTAATGAAGTTAATGATTTTGGTAAAGGAACAGGATACAAAATAAATCCATAAAATCAACAGCACCTCCATAAATTACTTTTTAAAAATGAAATGTATAATGGCATACTAGGTCGAATTCTGGACTTGCAGAAATACCTGAGATCAAGTCTTCTATCTGATACTAGATATATGTCCTTGGGTATGTCACTTAAATACTACTCTGTGTCTCAGTTATTTCATCTGTAAAATGAAGGGGTTAGATAAGATTGCTTCTAAATTCTCTTACAGATCTAAACCTATGATTTGATGAAAATTCATTAAAATATCTACTGAATAAAATGTGTCAATTAATGTTTTAAGACACAGAGAATCATATGAACACACCAACAAAGTCTTAACTGAAATAAAAGAACAAATTAATAACTGAAGAGAAATTTATTTTTCATGGCTAATCTGTAACCATATAATGTAAAATGATATAACCACTTAAAGTAAGTTACAAACTAAATTCTATACCAATCAAAATATCAAGGAGTTAATTTTTTGAACTTGATAAAATAATGGTAATTCTACTTGAGGAATAAATGTTTAGAATATCAAGAATACTATTTAATAACAACAACAGTAAGAGCAACAACAAAACAACAAGAGTTAAAGGGATCTACCTATCATAGATCTTGAGCTATATCAAAAAGCAATGACAGGAATAGTTGGTACTGGTTTAAAACAAACAGGAGGGTAGAATAATTACGTAGTCTAAGTGAGCAAGAACTGGAAGAATACAGTAGTCCCAAATTTGTTAATCCAAGGGATACAGATTTATGGAGGAAGGATATTCAATAAGATCTGATGAGAAAACTTGAAGTTAGTTTGGCAAAAAGTATGCTCAATCAGCTCCAAATAGATTTATTCTCTAAATATAACCAGTTGCAACAAAGGAAAAAAAAAAACCATTAACAAAGACTTGAGGAGAACTGGGAGTAGGCACTTTTCATAATGAAGACTAGTGAACAATTTCTTAACCTAACAAGACATAGATATCTTCATAAAAGTTAAAATAAAAATTTCAGCTTCAAAAAATTAATATTTTTCACTAAAATATGTAACACAACTAGAAAAAGAAGAAAAACGGTTTAATGAAGAAAGATTTAATCAAATTTGCATCAAATATCTTTGACAAGATATTAATATCTAATGTATATTGGGAAATGAAACAAATATATGACCAAAAGTTATTCTCTAATAAACACATTACCAATGATATAAACGAATAGGTTAAAATAAGAATTAAAAATAATCAATACCTATATGAAAGCTGTGCATAGGATTAAGGTAAATTGAAACTATTCTCAGGTTTCACATCAAATTAATTGAATTGGCAAGGATGATAAGAGATCAAAATCGAGTTGGAGGGGCTGTGTCAACCACTGGTACCTCTATGAATTAATCCAACTGTTACAGAAATGATTTAGAATAATGTGAGGGGAAAAAAAAAAACCAAACACTAAACTTTTCATACCCAATGGTCCAATGCCTAGGCATATATACCAGAAATCTCAAAGATGAAAGCAAATATACCATAGCTCTATTAGCAGCAATAGTGTTTGTAGAAAGGAAAAACAATAGAAATAAAGTATGTGCCTATGGAATGAGGAATTAATGTATTTGAATTCAACAGAATATCATTATGCTCTAAGGCAGTGGTTCTCAACCTTCCTAATGCTGCCATCTTTTAATATTCCTATGTGGGTGTATCTGCATGTGGACCCACCTGGAGATAGATAGAGGAATGGTGTCTTGGTTCCTAAGACCATTGGAAATATGTGTTTTCCAATGGTGTTAGGTGACCCTTGTGACCCCTGTGAAAGGGTCATTTGACTTCCAAAGGGGTGGCGACCCACAGGTTGAGAATCACTGCTCTAAGAGAAGACACGTGAAGAATTCAGAGATACATCAGAAGATTCCTGTGTACTGATACAAAGAGAAGTGGAGGAAGTATTATTACAATGCAAAGAGTCAGAAGTTTGTTGTTCAGTTGTTTCTGTCATGTCAGACTCTTCATGACCACATTTAGGAGTTTTCTGTGCAGATATTAGAGTGGTTTACCATTTCCTTCTGCAGCTCATTTTACAGATGAGTAACTGAGGCAAACACGTTTGAAGTGACTCGTCCAGGGTCACACACCTGGTACGTTTCTGAGTCAGATTTGAACTCATGAATATGAATCTTCCTGATTCCAAGTTCAGTGTTCTATCCACTGTACTACCTAGCTGCCCAAGACCAGGACTCAGATTCTGCCTCTGATCTTCTTTTTATCACTTTTTTCATCTTGTAAAAGCCCCAATCACTGTGGGTCTCAGTTTCCTCATTTTTTAAATTAAAAGATTAGACTAAGTGATATCTGGGTTTCCTTCAAACTTTAGATCTCTGATTCTGTAAGTAAAGTTGGTATCTAAAACAGTATACAAAATGACTGCAATAATACAAACAAAGCAAAGGTGAACTTTGGGCAAAGATGAACTCTGAGCAATTACAGAGAATGTTGGCCAAAGGGAAGAGATAAGAAAAGGTTTAATTTTTCAGTAGAGGTAGAAAACTTACGGTATGGGATTTTTCCTGCACTGTCAGCTCTAGCCATAGTATCAGTTGGTTTTGGCTAATTGTTTTTCTTTGTTGTAAAGGAAGACTCTTTGTGTAGGATAAATGTCCTACATGGGATATCAAGGAAAGAGAGAAAAGAACCTATTGAGAATGGAATTTTGAAGAAACCGAGAGAAACAATTCCATTGAGGAAGGTAAATGGAAGTTGTCAAAAGAAACCAAGCTTATGCACAGGGAACTCATCAAGCCACTTATATTTTTAAAACAGGTGGAAAAGATTGAAGCAAGGACAGGTCACAGAGGATAGGACTGAGACATATCACAAGGGAACATAGAGCAGAAATAATGTTGTATCTTTCACAGTCCTATAAAAATAGTCCAAGTTGAAGTGGTTAGGTGGCTTAGTGAATAAAGTACCCGCCCTTGCAGGAAGACCTTAGTTCAAATCCAGCCTTGGACATGTAACACAAAAACTAGCCATGTGACCTTGATCAAGTCACTTAACCCCAATTGCCCTACCTTACACCCTCCAAAAAAAAAGCAAAAAAGGAATCTGAGTAGCGTTAAAGTATTTAATGGAATGAGGCTAATGGATAAAGGTAAGGAGAACAAAAAAGAAAAAAAGGTATAAAATATATACACGCACATATATATATACAAATCTGCATACACATATGTTTATGTATATGTATGTGCACACACATATGCATATATATCTGTATATGTGTACACATATGTGTATGACTATGCATGCATACACATATGTGTGTGTATATGCAGGTGTGTATGAAAAAAGGTCAAATCAAGGATAGGACCATTTCTTGGGGGTGGGAAGGACAATGACAATTTAAAGGAGAGAATCCACAGTTTCTTGTTTCTTCTCTTGTTTTTGCTTTCTCCAAAAAGGAGAATGACTTTTATCCATTTCCTGAAATGACAGAACAAAATTGTCTGACAGGAGTTCATGCCCAAGATAAGTAAGGAGAAAGTAAGAGAATACTTAGATGGTCTTGTTGAATTCAAGTTACCTGGCCCAAATGTGATAGTTGATTCATTTTCTGTGTTATTTGAAAAATCTTGAGAACAGCAAAACTATTTAAGGACTGGAGATAAAATGATGTCCCAAAATTCAAAAAGGAAGCAGAACAGGGTTCACAAACTACAGGTCAGTGAGCATGACTGATTCCTAGGGAAACTATAGAGCAGATCTTTGAAGAGATGTTTGATGAACATCTAAAGCTGCAGTTCTAAAAGTGTGGTCCACAGGACCCTGTAAGTGCCTAAAACCCTTTCAGGGACTACACAGGTCAAAATATTTTCATCATCATCATAACAATAATAATAATACACTGTTTGCCTATTAAAATACTCTCATTTCCAACTATATATCTGTCAGACCAGATTTTCTTTGCATAATTCAACTAAAACAACATATGTAAATGGATTGAATGCAGAAACAAATATTTGAATGTAGTCAGTCATCAAACATTTAAGTGCCTACTGTGTACCAGTCACTGTACTAAATGCTGAAGATACAAAGACATGTCAAGAATAATTCTAGCCCTCAGGGAGCTTACAATTTGGTGGGGGAGACCTCTCACAAACAATAATGTACAACTAAGTTCTTCAAAAGATTCATTTGAAATAATCAACAGATAGAAGTCTGTTTTAGGAATTAAGGAGGAATTAGGGAAGAGGAACAAGCATTTACTAAGTGACTACTATGTGCCAAACATTGTGATAAAATAAACATCTTAATTTAGATGTCATGTTTATTAATATTAATAACATTACAATCTCATTAATAAATATCTCATTTTATGCTGACATCAACCCTAAAGTAAAGTAGGTATTATTATTTTTCCCATTTGGTAGCTGAGGAAACTGAAGCAGACAGAGTTTAAATTATTTGCCCTGGGCCACACAGCTAGTAAGTATCTGAGGCAGGTTTTGAACTCAAGTCTTCCTCATTCTAGATTTGCTGTTCTGTCTACTGTATCATCTAGTTGCCACAACTTGCAAATGGTCGGATTTTAATTGGGACTTGAAAGAAGCCAAGGAAGGCAAGAGGTACAGATGAGGAGGTGTTTATGAGCCATGGGGCTTAAGCAGTGAAAATTCCCAGAGTCAGAAGATGGAGTGTCTTGTTTAAGAAACAGCAAGGATGTCAGTGTCACTGTATATCCAGGTTTCTTTTATTAAGATAGCCATTAAAGAGATTCGAAAATATATGTAGGATAATGCCTCCCTTTTCAATATATTTTTGCTTGGAAAAATACAGCCATTTAAAAAAAGGTTATTTATGTTAACATATAAGTTTCATTATTGATTTAAATAAAGTAATATTTTTTAAATATACCAGTTTTAATTTCTAATGTGGTGAATATTGGTAGATATAGCTTGTATAAACAAAAAGTCTTTGGAATCCTTTTTAATTTTTAAGACAGTAAAGGAAACTGGGAATAAAATATTTGACAACTGATGATTTAGATCATAGATTTATAAGTGGCCTTAGAAGCCATCTAGTCTAAACCCTTCATTTTATAGATGGGGAAACTGGATTCACAGAGAGAATAAGTAACTTGTCCAGGGTCATAGCTAGTAAATACCAGAGGTGAGACTTGAACTTAAGCCATCCTAGATGCCAAGCTTAGTGCTTTAGCCATTCCTTACTGTTGTCTCTCTGTATACTTTGCTTTTGAAGTACATACACCATACAGGCCTATGGTCCTATAGTTCCAATACTTTAGTAATTTATCCAATTCAGAAATTTATGTTATAAGTGGCCTTATATACTTATATAATGCCTGTATATTTTCCAACTTTTCTTTTTCATTTTGTCCTAATGCATAAGGCAGGAGGGAAGCTCTCCTTAGTTACAAGCCCAGAATTGACTGATTCTTTAGCCTCCTCTTCCTTTATGTAACCTATACCACCCCATCTCCAAACTAGACAAATATGGTTCTACCTATAATCTTATCATCATCTATCTCTAATAATAATGATCAAATACGATACCTGCTGGAATAAGTACCTACAATGATGAAGTCATGGGTCTTTAGAAGCACTAAGTAATAACCTTACCTGTATGGTTTGTCCTAGCTTTATTTCAAATAGTTGCTACTGAACATCCTAAAAAAAGGAACTCGAGGCTCAGTAGGCCCAAGAACTATTCCAAGGAAGCAAAGAATAGAGGTAAAGCTGATATAGGTCATGAATTTTTTTAATGTGGTTTGGATAGGATTGTGAGTATTTTTTCCCTTCCATTTGAGCAAAGATCTTAACATTGCAATCTTGTAATCCTAATAAAAGCCTGAGGGGTGAAGTCAAGATGGCAGTGTAGAAGCAGGAAAACTCAGCAGCTCCCTCTAAAGCCACCTCAAATACCTATAAAATATGACTCTAAACAAATTTTAGAGCTCCAGAACCCACAAAAGTACAGAACAACAAAGCTCCCACTAAAGACAGCCCTGCAAGCGGGACAGGAAGGGCTCATCACAGTGTGCTGGGAGCTGAAACCAGTCCCAGCTTCAGCCTCGGGGCCACCAGGACAAGCCACAGCTGGAGCATTCAGGAGAGTGGATCACTGGCAGCTGTGGAAGTTTCTAGAATTATCAACCCATAAGAAACAAGGACAAAGTGAAAGGTCGGTGGAACTCGGCTAAATTTAGGGGAGAAAAGTGGATCTGGCCAACTGCCCCCAGGGCAAGAAAGCAGCGGAAGTGGCAGCTCTGCAGCCACCTCCACGTGGCTGCTTCAGAGCTCATGGCCTGCAGATTGCAGGGGGAGCAAGCATTCATCCAGAGGCTAAGTGCCCTTGCCTTCACCTGCCTGGATCAGGATCATGGTCTTGGGTGGTGGTCCTGAGGTGTGTGACCAGTGAACCAAAGCTGGTGGGGGCTGCAGAGACTGCGGCCTCCTAATTGCTCCAGCAGCTACAAAAACCCTAGCAATTTGGGACAAAACTCTCCCCTCTGGAAGCAGCGTTCCACAGAGCTAAAAAGTCAAGTAATTGACTGGCAACATGAGCAGGCAAAGGAAGCAAAGTAAACATAGCAACCTAACTTTAGATTCCTTTTTTGGGGACAAAAAGGATCAAAGCATGGATCAGGAAGGAGACAACACAGTCAGAACTCCTGCACCAAAAGGAGATTAACTCAGGCTTGGACCATCTGTTATTATAATATATTATATATATATATAATTATTATTATTATTAACTACATGAACTGGGGTAGGGAGATCCATCTTGCCCTACCAGAAAGTTAGAGGGGCTATGAGGGAGGACATAGGAGAGAACAAATTGGAGGAGGGGTTATACAATGGGATGGCTGTTTTGGGATGGTGGGTAGGGGAAAGATGGGGAGAAAATTTGTAACTCAACATTTTGTGGAAATGAATGATGCAAAGAAGAAAATAAATAAATTTAAAAAAATAAGAAAGTTGCTGTCCACATTCTCCTTTTGATTATGGCTTTCAGGTAGTCTAATAATTCTGACATTGTCTCACCTGATCTATTTTCCAGGTCAATTGTTTAGAGTCATTTTTTACAGGTATTGGAGATGGTTGGAGCAGGAGATCAAGCATGTTCCTGCTTTTACTCCACCATCTTGGCTCTATTCCCCTTCTACCTCATTTATATGCTTGTAAACCCCTTTATGTGCTCTTTTATGAGTCCCTTCTGGGCCTGAAACCACTTCTCATTTCTCTTTGAGGTTTTGCCCATAGGTGTTTCGTCATTGTTATCCTCTTCTGGGTTTGTGTTTTGAACTTCCCTGTCACCATAAAAGCTTTCTATGTTCAGATTATTTGGGTTTTTTTTTTTGCTCACATTTTCTGACCATTTCCCTTTCTTTTAAATTTAAGCTCTGCAACCAGAGTGGAAGGGCACTGTCTTGGGCTTATTGTGCCAGTGGTTGAAGGCCTTAGCTATTTACCTAGTGTTGTATTGACATTGCTTTGAGGCCTCTGGAGGAACCTCATATCTGGTGCTGTGCTGAGGTCTTGGGGGTGAATGGTGGCTATTGCTGGAGGCCCTAGGGTTCTAACAACTTACCTGGTGCTGAGCTGGGGTCTTAGTAGTTACTGTCTGGTATGTGCTGACTCTGGTGGGGTTTTTCTGTGTTTATCTGTGGCTGTATTGAAGCAAGTACATTTTTTTCAGAACTGGAGTCTGCTCATTCCTCTGGCTATGCTGAGGCATATGAGGGGTTCCTGGTGTTGGCTTTTGTCTGCTTCACCACACTGGAGCTCAGGATCTGGTTTGCTGAAGTGGAGCTTTCTGCTGGCTTGCTGGGATGCTTCCTGTGCTGGACGCATTTGCCTTTTAGCCAAGTGAGACAGATCTTTCCTGCTAATTTCCTAATTTCTGGGGCTCAAAAATGGTTTTACCCTATCTTTTTGCTGTTCCTGCTGTTTCAGGATTTGTTTTTGATCACTATTTTATAGTTGTTTGGAGGTAAATATTGAAGAGTTACAACAATTTACTGCTTATTCTGCCTTCTTTGCTTTGGAAGTCCCCTTTCCTTTTTCCTTGGTGAAATTATGATTTAATAACTTGGAAATTGAGGTGACTTATTCAATTAAGCAAATTAGCATTTCAAAAAATCAAGTATGTGCAATGAATATGTCATAGGACAAAGTTCTAGGTACACTAAACTCTGATGAAAAGTAATACCTGTCCCCAGGGATCCATGACTAAAGTAAAGGCCATTGTGTGGTGACCTGAGAAAATTTGCTGATGACTTAGTTTTACTAACCCCTCCATTCAAGTGTTCAACTTAAAACTGTATGACTGTTCATGAGGTGTGATATAGTGGGTGAGAAAAATGTCTTCTGGGCTCTAAACCTATGATTATAAATCTGATTAATATTCATAGGTATAGACAAAACCTGCAAGGAAAGTTCATATTGACTGTATTTCAGGTTTTTTTTTTTTCCTGAATGAAGTATGATATAATGGAAAGAGAAATGGACAAAGAATCAGTGGACTTCAATTCATGCCACTGAGCATTTATCCCAATCTTTCCAGTTGCTAGTGGACTATTCTTCAAATTTCATTTTATTATTTTTATTATATCTGCATGACCAAACCAAGAACATTGACTATTTCTCCAATCACTGTCTTTTCCTTTATTTATGAAAAAAAACTATTTTTATTGAATTTTATATGTCCTGTGTGTTATAGAATGTTATATTTAATAGTTTTTGTTGTTATTTTAAATGGAACTTTTCTTATCTCTTTTTAAAAGTTTTTTTGAAGTTATATATAGAAATGCTAACGATTTCTGTGGATACATTTTGCATATTACTATTTCCCCAAAACTACTAATTTTATCTGGATTTTTTTGTTGTTTCTTTAGACTTCTCAAAGGAAGTCATTGAGGGAAGCTAGGCACAACGGATGGAGTGCCAAGTTTGTAGTCAGGAAGGCTCATCTTCACAAATTCAATTCTGGCCTCAGGACTTACTAGCTGTGTGACCACGGGCAAGTCACTTAACCCTGTTTATCTCAGTTTTCTCTTATCTAAAGTGAATTAGAGGGGGCGAAGCCAAGATGGCAGCCTAGGAGCAGCAAGGTATGGCAGCTTCTGTACAGCCACATCAATTACCCATAAAATATGACTCTAAACAAATTTTAGGGTTCTAAAACACACACAAAAATATCTCCTGCTGAAGGCAGCTCTGCTCGAAGGGACCATCTCAGCGCTGGGAGCTGAAACCAGCCCAGCCTGAAACTGAGGCTCTGCCCTGGGGTGGCTGGATGAGCTGAACCGAACTGCAGCTGGAGATTCAGGAGAGTGCATCAGTGGCAGCTGGGGCAGTTTCCAGAATTATCAAGCCATAAGAAAAAAAGGACTAAATGAAAGGTCAGTGGAACTCGGCTAAAATTGGGGGAGAGAAGTAGATCTGGCGAAAATGCCTCCAGGGCAAGGAAGTGGCAGAAGGGGAGGCTCTGCAGCCACCTCCACATTGCTGCCTCAGAGCTCTAGGCCTGCTGACTGCAGGGGGACCAAGTGATCATTGAGAGGCCAAGTGCTCTTGTGTTGAGCAGCCTGGATCTGGATCGTGGTCTTGGGTGGTGGTCCTGGGTTGTGTCTTCAGTGAGCTAAAGCTGGTGGGGCTGCAACAGCCTCCTAAAAGCACAGGCAGCTAGGAAACCCCAGCAATTTGGGACAGAGCTTTCCCCTCTGGAAGCAGAGTTCCACAGAGCTAAAAAATCATTGACTGGTGCCATCATGAACAGGCAAAGGAAACAAAGTAAGAACAGCAACCAAACTCTAGATTCCTTCTTTGGGGAAAAGAAGGATAAAAATAGGGAATGGGAGGAAGACAACACAATCAGAACTCCCACACCAAAAGCTTCCAAGAAACATGAAGACTGCCTAAAAGGGAGATCAGTTTAAGAAGGATTTTGAAAACCAAATGAGAGAAGTGGAGGAAAAATTGGGAAGAGAAATAAGAATGATGCAAGAAAATCATGAAAAGAGAGTCAACAACCTGAATGAAGAAATTAACACCTTAA
>CM053585.1:468183369-468221446 GCA_028646515.1 Pseudochirops corinnae
TATTACACATGTACAGCCTGTATTTAATTGCTTGTCTTTCCAGTGGGGGTGGGTGATGAGGGAGGAAGAGAAAGAATCTAGAATTTAAAGTTCTATAAACAAATGTTAAAAATATATATGTATATATATATATATATACTGTTATTATTATTATTATTATCATTATTATTATTATTATTATTATTATTATTATTATTAACTACATCCAACTCAGACTTAAGATACACAGGCACTGTGGTATGGAGATCCATCCTGCCCTACCAGAAAGTCAGAGGGGCAAGGTGGAGGACATAGGAGAGAGCAGATTGGGGAAGGGGTTATACAGTGGGATGGTGGTTTTGGGGTGGTGGGTGGGGGAAAGACAGGGAGAAAATTTGTAACTCAAAATCTCTTGGAAATGAATGATGTAAACTAAAATAAATAAAAGTTAAAATAAAAAAAAATAAAGTCAGTTAGAGAAAGAAATGACAAACCACTCCAGTATCTTTGCCTAGAAAACCCCAAATGAGGTCATAAAGAGAGTAGGGCATGATTGAAAAATGATTGAATAATAGAAACAACAACAAAGTAAGCTATTATACCATCTACAAATATAAATCATTTTGCCTATATATGCATTCTTACTTTTTATTTTTCTAATTGCTGTAGGTAGTGTTTCTAGTATTATTTTCATATTATCTTAGTGGTTATTATTATCTAGTATTATTTCATCCATGACTTTATTGGGACCATGACCAGTAAAAAATAATGTAAGTTTTTGCTTTTAAACAAATACTTTTTGTCATATTAATTGGTCAGTCAATAAACAATATTAAATTCCTACTGTGTACTAGCACTATACTGATTGCTGGGGATACAAAGAAATGTAAAAGATAGTTCCTGTCCTCAAGGAGCTTACAATCAAACAAGGGAGACAACAAACATTTGTGTACAAACAAGAAACATTGGAAATAATTAAGAAAGGGCAGACATTGCAATTAAGCAGAATTAGGAGAGCTTGCTGCAGAAGGTAGGATTTTAGCTGGAATTTGAAGGAAGCCATGATATAGAGAGGAGAAGGGAGAACTTGTTCCTCGTGCTTCAAGGACAGCCAGTAAAAATAGCTGCATTTGAGAAGTGGCCTTTCTTTTTCAAGGAACAGAAAACCCCTTTCATTCCTATGCCTTTTCATGTCTAATTGACAAACATAAATAAACTAGCTCTCTATGTTATCAAAAACTTTTTCTACATCTACTAGCATAATCATATAATCCTGTTTTTTTTCATTTTTGGTATGATTACATATGTTAATAATGATTTCTTACTATTGAGATATCTTGATATACTTGTATTTCTAGCCTGAATCCAATTTGATGACAATGAGAAAGGTTTTGGACATATTGCTGTAGCCTCTTTCCTAGAATTTTCTTTTCAAGATTTTGCATCCATATTCATTGTTCCATATGTTCTTTTCTTTCTTATTCCTTGGTTTGAATATCATAACCATATTTTTCCTCATTGGAATTTTCTTTTTCCTTTTGGGGAACATGTTTTGTCGGAGAGGTTAAATGTTAACTGCTTCATAGCTTTGACTTCTACATCCACCTCTCCCAGGGTGCTTTTTTTTGAGGGGAGGGATAAGGAGTTATTTTTATCACACAACGGTATTCAAAAGATATAAAATTAAACAATTAAATTCTGATCTGTTTAAATAAGCAAATGATGGTGATATATAATAAATGGACAAAAGAGATAAAATCACCATCTTTTATAACAATTTCGTACTGAGATTTAACCAGTATCAATCAGTTGCCATACCAAGAAGACTAAAAGGACCCAGAAAGCATTGTAGTCATCATAAACTTGAATTGCTTGACAAATGAAGAAGTTGTAGTTGAAGGACTTATCCAGATAACATGATAAATGAATCAATGGAAGCTGATCAAATTACTGAGAAAGGATGTAGATATAGAAGAGAAGAGGACCCAGGACAGAGAGTTGATTATCTCATGTACAGTAAATGGCATATGGATCATGATCCAGCAAAACACACTAAAGAGAATTAGGAAGGAGAACCATCATGAAAAGAAATAGGAGAGAATACTGAGGAGAAATGTGTAGTAAACAGTGTTGAAGGTCACAGAGATCAAGGACATGAAGAACAGAAAAGGCCAATTGGATTTAGTAATTAGGACATCATTGATAATGGAGAGAGCAGTTTCAATAGAGAGATTAGATTAGGACCAACTTGGAAGGGATTGAGAAGTGAGTGAAAAGCGAAATGATTATAACAAGCACAAGCAAGTGTTTTCCCCCAGGATCTTTACTTAAATGAAGGAAATATAGAAGATGATAGTTTAAGAGGATTGTATAATCAAGGGAAGTTTTTGTTTTGATGTATAGGTAATCCTTGAAAATTTTAGTAGGCAACAAGGAGGGAGTCAGTGTATAATGAGACATAGAAAATTAAAGAAGGAAAAGAATGATCAAAGAATCAAGATACCAGAGATAGTGGAAGGGATGGGAACAAAGTGAAAAAGAGATTGGCCATGGAAAAGTACAGAGTTGGTTCTTCATCAGATAATAGAGTGAATAAGGAATGGAATGAGGGATTGTGCTAAATGATTAGAGATATGGATCAGGAGAGAGAAGGGAATTCATGACAAATGACCTCTGTGTTTTTGGTAAACTAGAAAGCAATGTCTTCTTTTGAGAGAAAGTGTGGAATGCATGTTGGAGGGGCCTTGAGAAGGGAAGAGAAAGTTTATGACAGCATTGTGGAGAGTTCCAGAGAATAATTTACGTAATAATAAAAATATTGTCAAGTAACATTGAGTACCCAGTTGAGAAAAGTAACATAAGTTTGTAGTGGACATGGTTGTCATAGTTTAGTGACTTTCTCTAGCATCTTTCAGCAGCACATAACTAGTAACAGAGAGGACAGATTGTGGGGATAACCCAGGTTGGAGTTTGGCATGACATAAACAATAAAAGGATAAGGAGGCAAGGGATTTGAGAGAAGGGTTGCGGTATCATGAGCATTTCTTCTCTTTCCTTCCTTCTAATCTTTACCTGTCTTATTGACTTCCATTCCTTTAAATTTCTTTGTTTACTGAGTTTAAAAATCCCTGATGAACTTGGGATTTCTTAAGAGAAATAATTTAAATTGGTGATAGTATTGGAGATCCTTTTCATTTTAGTTAGTGGCTTCCTCAGCTTGGTACAATATTTTTAATTGAGAAAAAGCTATTTGGTTTGGTTTTTGATGTAACAAATTCTAGCTTTATTTTACAGATCTTATCATTGATAAATAATGCTGCACAGTTTGAATTCATACTTCTTGGCATGTGAAATGCCTTCTTTTGTCAACTTGTTAGCTCTTTGATCTCAGAAGTCTGAAGTCATGTTTTTGAGTGGTCATGTTTTAGGTGAATTAACCCTGGGGATTACTCTCTGGTTGTGTAATAAGGGTTCTGTTAATTAGCACTTTGCTATCTGATAGTTCCAACCAATTATATTGCATGATTTAGTTAAATATATTTGAGCCCTTTGTTTCACTGTGTTTTCTAGAAAACCAGTTATTTCTAGATTGTCTCACTAAAAAGAAAAACACTTTAAGATGATAATTCTTGTCTTAAGACTTTGCTATAATATTTTCACTGAATCTTTACATTTAACTGTTCATTTATTCTTTTACTGTGATTCTTAGGCATTTGGGGGTAGTCTTTCCATAATTTTATCTCATTTCTGGAGACTTTTCTTCTAATATTATATCTTTATTTTGAAGATTTTCTCTTGGATTTTTTTTTCTCTTGGATTTTTTTTTCACACATAATATTTATTTATGTATTTGAGTCTCTTTTGTTTGTTTCCTTATTTTCTAGTCCCTCTACTGTTTTTTTCTGAAAATTTTTGGTTGTAGATTCCCTTCCTTTTTTCCATTTTTTATTATTTTTGTTCTTTTCTTTTATTTACATTTTTCTTCTTGCTCTTTTAGGTGGCAAAATAACTATGCTCATGCACAAATGTACATTCTAATATCTTATCTGAAATGCCCCTTCCCCTTACAATTTTATGATTTCTTTTTTATGCTGCCTTATACGACTAACATGCCCCTTTTTCATGTGAATTAATTTTTTTTAGAATTTCTGAATTGTAATAATGATTGTTTCATTTTTATTGTGGGCTCTCCTTGGACAATTTTTGCAAGTTGGACTTTTTCATCCATAGTACATATATAATGAGTGTATATCTTTTCTGTACAGAGATTATTATCTCACTTTATAAATCTGCAATACATTAGCTGTTTTTACCCAAAGCTTGAATGTTTGTATATGTGACATTTGCAATAGGAATTTGTCTGTCTTATTTCATATAAAATATTCTTATTGTTTTAAATATAAAAATCTGACATGTATCTGATTAATTATTTTCTTCTCCATAGTTCAATATTGAACATATATTCCCCTCCATATCATAAACATGTCTCATACTGTCATTGAGATAGCTTGTATATCTTAAGGTACTAAGCAGTTAAATAACCACAATCCTTATTACCACTGTTTGATTTATAAAATTTTAATAGTTTGTTATAAATTTAAGAAACAATGGGAAATGAGCTTTTCCATACACAAAGTAGACCAAAAAAATAAAGTTGTATATGGATTAGTGAATCTCTCTTCTATAAAGCTTTCTTTACTGAAAAGTATAGAATAAAATCAACCTGTTGTTTTTCAAAACTGACCTACTTGGAGAGAGACTTCTTGGAGGCATATGGCAGAGTAACTAGTAGATAGCTATAGTTCCCCCATATGCACCAATAAACAACCAAAAAATAGGGCCTCAGAACAAATGCTGGGATAGCAGAACACATGGAAAGACAGGGTGGTGTGATATTTTAGTGCAGGAGATGGAGGGATCAGCAAGAAAAGTGCACCTCACTCTGGTAAAAGGGGAGTACATTCCATGACAGGAAGTGTTGCAGCAAACCAGCACCAAGCCCCACCTGGGCAAACCAGTGGGAGATCCTAAGTTTCATTGTGGTGGAGTGGGCAAATGCCAACATCAGGATACACCATACACTTTGGCATAGTCAAGGGAACCAGGAGACTCTAGCTCCAAGAACCACCACATGCTTCACTGTAGCCCTGGGCAGGTAGGCATCCTCCAGCAGTCTGACCTCGACTTGCTTCTGTGTAGTCCCAGGGAAATACAGAAACACTCTACCTGGCCCCAGCACATGCATTACACCTCAACTAGGATCCCAGCTCAGCACCAGGTAAGCTACTGGACCCCTACAGCCTCCAGCAGCACCAATCACCTCCCATGCTATTCCACAGCACCAGATACAAGGGTCCCCCATGGACCTTAGGGCAACAACAGTGCAGTACCTGATAAACAGCCAGAGCCTGTGTCCACTGGCACAAGAAGCCTAAGATAGAGTCCCTTCCACCCTGGAAGTAGAGATCAAATTTAAAAGAAAGGGAAAACACACACACACACACAAAATTAAAGATAAGCAGAAAAAAAATTTAAAAAATATGACCATAGAACGTTATAATGGTAATAGGGAAGACCAAGACACAAACTCAGAACAGGACAATGTCAAAACATCTATGGGCAAAACCCCAAAGAAAAATGAGAAGTGGTCTCAAGCCCAGAAAGTACTCATGAAGGAGCTCAAAAAGGAGCTTAAAAACATATAAGAAAGGTAGAAGAAAAAATGGGAAAAGAAATGAAAGTGATACCAGAGAATTATGAAAAAAAAGAGTCAATAGCTTGGAAAACTGGTTAAAAAGTAGAATTAGTTAAATGGGAAAGGGAATACAAAAATCCACTGGATTAAACAACTCCTTAAAAAGTATAATTCGTGAAACAGAAAAGAATGTACAATAGCTAATTGAGGAAAACAACTCATTAAAAGTTAGAATTGGATAAGTGGAAGCTAATGACTCTATGAGCCATCATGAATCAATCAAACAAATTCAAAAGAATGAAAAAAATGGAAGATAAATGTTTATAGCAAGTGTCTCTGATAAAGGCCTTGTTTCTCAAATATATAGAAAAGTGAGTCAAATTTATGGGACTACAAGCCATTGCCCAATTGATAAATGGTCAAAGGATACGAACAGGAAGTTATCAGATAAATAAATCAAAGATATCTATAGGCATATGAAGAAGTTGTCTAAATCACTTTTGACTTGGAAAATACAAATTAAAACAACTCTGAGGTACAACCTCACACCTATCAGATTGGCTAATAGGACAAAAAAGAAAAATGATAAATGTTGCAGGACATGTAGGAAAATTGGGGAACTAAAGCACTGTTGGTGGAGTTGAGCACTGATCCAGCATTCTGGAGAGCAATTTGAACTATGCCCAAAGGGCAACCAATCTGTGCATACCCTTTGCTTCAGCAATACCATTACTAGGTCTATATCCCAAAGAGATCATAAAAAAGAGAATAGGACCTACAGGTACAAATATGTTTATATTAGCAGCCCTATTCATGCATTTTTTTCTCCCTCTCTCCTCTCCCCTCTTCTGAAAATGGTAAGCACTTTAATATAGTTTATACATATGGTATCATGTAAAATATATCCCCATATTCATCACAGTTGTGGAAGGAGAAACAGATCAAAAGGGGAAAAAAACCACAAGAAACAATAAAGTGAAAATACATGCTTCAATTTCCATTCAGAATCCATCAGTCCCCTATCTGGATATGGAAACAAGCAAAATGTTGGGAATTGAAGGGATGCCCATCAACTGGGGAATGTCTGAACAAGCTGCGGTATATAAACGTAATGGAATACTATTGTTCAATAAGAAATGATGAATATGCACATTTCAGAAAGAGCTGGAAAGACTTGTACCAACTGATGCAAAGAGAAATGAGCAGAGCTAGGAAAACACTACACAGAGCATCAGCAACATTGTATGATAATCAAATAGCTTTTCTCAGTAACACAGTGATCCAAGACAAGTACAAAGGACTCATAAAGGAAAATACTATCCATATCCACATAAAGAACTGAAGGATTTTGAATGGAAATCGAAGCATACTTTTTTCACTTGATTATTTCTTGTGTTTTTTTTTTTCCTTTTGATCTGTTTCTTCTTCCACAACTGTGATAAATATAGGAATATATTTTACCTGATACCATATGTATAAACTATATTAAAGTGACTACCATTTTCAGAACAGGGGAGGGGAGGGAGGAAGAAAAAATTGAAACTCAAAATCTTATAAAAACAGATGCTGAAATTTTTTCTTGTAATGTAATTGCGGGAAAAAATAAAATAATATTTAAAGCTAAAATAACCTGACCTATTTGTCTGTGCTCTTTTATGAATTAAGTTCTCTACCCTTCTGTGCACTTTTTTGTTTATAGGGTTGTAGAATTAGTGGCATATTAATACCTTATTGGTGGATGTCAAATGTACAACAGTTTCAGAAATCAATTTGGAATCATGCAAATAAAGTGGCTAAAATGCCTCTACCCTTTGAACTAGAGACTTTGTTACTGGGCTCGTACCCCAAGGATGCCATCAATCTAAAGAAGATCTTCATGGACACCAAAATACAAAAAGCAGCACTTTTTTATGATTTCAAAGAATTAGAAATAAAATAAAGATTGGTTAAAGGCTAAAGAAATTATGGTACAAGAATGTAATAGAATATTATTTTGCTCTAAGAGATGATATATGTGATAAATAAAGAGAAGCACGGGAATTTATACATAGAATGATGTGGAATAAAGTAAGCACAGTCAAGAAAACAATACACACAGGAACTACAAAAATGCAAATGGAAAGAGCAACCACACACATAATCAAAATTATAAATTTGTATAAATTATAAAGGTCAAACATGATTGAAATGATGAACTATGAAGGTACACCTTCAATTTATGCTGTCATGGAGAGGAAACATTCCAAATTGTAGTACATTGAACATAATTGTGGACTTTTTCAATGTATTGAACTATTATCTTGATTTTTTTTCCTTTTTTTCTTTAAAAATACTATTTGTTATATGGGATGGCTTTCTGGGAAAGAGAAGGGAGGAATTCTGGTAATGATTGTATCGATGCAAAAAATTGGAGACATCAATTAAAAGATTGTTTTTCTTTAAAAACACACAAATATATGTACGTGTGTGTGTATATATATATATATATATATGTGTGTGTGTGTGTGTGTGTGTGTGTGTGTGTGTGTATGTGTGTGTGTGCATGTATTCATCCTGTTACTTTCAAAACTGTCCTATTTGTCTCTGATCCTTTATGAGATACATTCTGTACTCCTCTGTGCATTTAAAAAAAATGCTTCAAATACCTTCCTCTTTTATTCTTATTTTGGGGAACATCATCATCATTATCCTATATTCCTTGCAATCCTACCAATTAAAAATAGAAAATAAATCCTTAAAACAAATATTAGTCAGTATTAGCCCTTGACCATTTATTAATTGAGGGATGACTTATATTCTTATAATTTGAGTCATTTCTCTATATATTTGATATATATTTGAGATATGAGGCCTTTATCAGAAAAACTTCTTGTAATCTTGGCTGCATTGGTTTTGCTTTTTCAAATCTTTTTCATTTAATGTTATTTAGTATGATCCATTTTGTATTCTGTAATGCACTCTGTCTCTTGTTTGGTCACAAATAGTCAAGCCAAAAAATACACGTAAGTTGTAAAATTAACATCTGCTTTACTCTATGACCACTTAAGAGGAGAATAATAACATTTTTCTCATAGTTCTGTATTCTCTTTTATGATATTTTTCCATACCACATAAAGTCCAAAGATATGAGACACAAATTCCTTGCTGAAAAATATTGCTGTAACTACAAAGATATTTTAAAATTCATTTCTAATGAATTTATAATAAAGTCCCTGTGAGACACCATGGCTAAGAACAGCATAAAGGCAATTTCTCTCATGTATAAGATTGATTTTACTGATATAAAGTGTTTAAGACTAGAACTAGAGAAAATAAACCCAATGTATCAAATTAGTAGGTTGTTTGTTTTTTAAAGACTCTGAGTATGAGTGCAATGGAATGATTTGGTGGTTACTTGTATGATGTGCATGGGACAATACTGAATTGGCTAAAGAATCAAATGTACAGTTCTGAATTAGATATTGTTGGTCTTGAGTATGGAAGATGTAGATTTGATTCCAGCCTGTGACACTTAGTAGCTCTATGATTTAAGAAAGTAACAACATTTGGGAGTCTCACTTTTTAAAATCCATAAAATTGAGATAATTATAAATAGTACCTACTTCAAAGGGTTGTTGTGTGGCTTACATGAAATAAATCTTTCTCAGAGTTTCTAAAACCATTCTGTTCATCATTTCTTTTAGCACAATAATATTCCATCGCAGTAATGCCACAACTTAGTCAGCCATTCCCCAGTTGATGGACATACCTTCAATTTATGTGAAGGTATAAAGACTTTAAAGCAACTATTTGGATATAAATGATTATATATTGATGTTATTGTTTGTTCAGAAATATAACTTAACTTCACCTAGCCTTACTTTACTCTTTTGTAAAAATAAAATTGTTTTTATTTTTTTCAATGACACATAAAAACATTTTAACATTGTTTTTAAAATAATCTTTGAGTTCTAAATTCCCTCCTTCCCATCATGCCTCCTTCAAAAGGAAAGCAATTTGATATAGAATATACATGTAGCCATACAACATATTTCCCTATTAGCCATGTTGCAAAAGAGAGGAGACAAAAACAATTTCAAGAAAAATAGTTTAAAAAGTATGCTCCAATATGCTTTCTGACTCTATCAGTTCTTTCTCTAAAAGTAGACAGCATTTTTCATCATAAGTTCTTCAGAATTGTCTTGGATTATTGTACTGATGAGAATAGGTAAGTCACTTAGAGTTGATCATTGTATAATGTTACTGTTACTGTGGACAATAGTCTCCTGGTTCTACTCACTTCACTTTGCTTCAATATTCCCAGTTTTAGCAACCCAATGACTTTGGAAGAGAAAGTGAAACTCATGACTGAGCAGCTTTGTCTCACATATCCAATTGACAAAGACATCACCCTCATTATGTCATTGGTTCTTTTTGAGAATGAAGAATTGATAACATTAACAACAACAATAATTCCATCACAATCATATGCCAGAACTTGTTCAGTGATTCCACAATTGATGGGAATCGTTTCAATTTTCAATTCTTTGCCATCACAAAAAGAGACACTATAAATATTTTGTGTATGTATCTATATCTGTCTATATTCTCTCTCTCTCGCTGTACACACACACACACATACACACACACACATATACACACACACACACACATGACCTTTCCCTTTTTCTCTGATCATTTTGGGAAACAGGTCTATTAATGATATTGCTGGGTCAAGGAGTATGAAAAGTTTTATAGCCCTTTGGGCATATTTACAAATTGTTCCTCAGAATGGTTCACAATTCAACAGAAAGTTCATTAATGTCCCAATTTGTCCACATTCCCTCCAACATTTGTTGTTTTTCTTTTCTGTCATATTAGACAATGGGATAAGTATGAGGTGGTATCTCATAGTTGTTTTAATGTGCAGTTCTCTAATCAATAGTGATTTGAAGCATTTTTTCATATGACAATAGCTTTGATTTCCTCTTCTGAAAATTACTTGTTCATAGCCCTTGACCATTTATTAATTGAGGGATGACTTATATTCTTATAATTTGAGTCATTTCTCTATATATTTGATACATATTTGAGATATGAGGCCTTTATCAAAAAAACTTCTTGTAATCTTGGCTGCATTGGTTTTGCTTTTTCAAATCTTTTTCATTTAATGTTATCAATATGATCCATTTTGTATTCTGTAATGCACTCTGTCTCTTGTTTGGTCACAAATTCTTCCTTTTTTTCATAAATATGAGAGGTACATTTTCCCATGCTCCCCCAATTTGCTTATATCACCCTTGATTTCTAATGCATATTATGTACTTTAACTTTATCTTAGTATACAATGTGAAATGTTGGCCTCTACCTAGTTTCTGCTGAAATTGTTTCCATCTTTCCCAGCAATTTTTTTAAAAATAGTGAATTCTTTCCCCAAAGCTGTGGCCTTTGGGTTTATATAACACAACATTATTGTGGTCATTTACTACTATGTATTGTATAGCTCATCTATTCCACTGTTATAATGACCTATGTCTTAGCCATTAACAGATTGTTTGATGAGTAGTATTCTGTAAAACAGTTTGCAATCTGATATGGTCAAGCCACTTTCCTTTCCTTCCATTGATCTATTTATATTCTTGACCTTTTGTTCATCTAGATAAAATTTGTTCTTATTTTTTATAGCTCCACAGTATTATTTTTTGGTGTTTTGATTGGCATGACATTGGGTAAGTAAATTCATTCCATTTAGGTAGGATTGTCATTTTTATTACATTTGCTCAACCTATGTATAGACAATTGTCTAATTGTTTGGATCTGACTTTATTTGTGTGTAAAGTGTTTTGTAATGGTCTTGACATAATGCCGGGGTGTGTCTTTTCAAAGTATTTTATATTGTCGGCCATTATTTTAAATTGAATTTCTCTATTTCTTACTGCTGGAGTTTGTTTGTAATATAAAGAAACGTTGATGATTTATGTGGGCTTATTTTATATCCTGCAACTTTGCTGAGGTTGTTAATCATTTCAATTAGTTTTGTAGCTGATTCTCTAGGATTTTCTAAGTATACTATCATATCATTTACAAAGATAAATAACTTTTCCTTCATTGTCTACACTAATTCCTTCAATTTCTTATACCCCATTACATACAATGCTTCCTGATAGTTTTAGAGAGATATTACTTATTATTTTAAGAAAGGTGATATATCAATATTCTTTTTAGATTTTTCAATAGGAATGAGTGTTATATTTTATCAAAAGCTTATTTGCAACTATTGAGATAGTCATAATTTCTATTAGCTCTATTATTGATATGATCAATTATACTGATAGTTTTTTCTAATATTAAACCAACCCTGCATTCCTGGTATAAATCCTACCTGGTCATAGTTTATGATCTTTATGATATATCACAGTGATCTCCTTGCCAATATTTTATTTAAAATTTTTACACTAATATTCAATAGGGAAATTGGTCTATAATTTTCTTTCTCTCTTTTGGCTCTTTCTGATTTATAGTACTAAAATTAGATTTGTGTTGTAAAAGGAACTTATTAATACTCTTTTTTTGCTTCTTTTTCTAAATAACTTATAAAGTGTGGGAACTAAGTGTTGGAATGTTTTGGTGGAGATTTTTTTCCTAAGAAGCTCATTAATGGATTGTTCAATTTATATTTCTATGATAGAGTCCTTTAAGCATTCTAATTCTTCTTCTATTAATCTAGGCAATTTATATTTTTAAAATATTCATGCATTTCACTTAGGTTGTTAGATTTGTTGGCATATAATTGGACAAAATATCTCTTAATAATTGCTTTAATTCCATTTCCACTCTTTTAATTTTTGGTGCTGGTAACATGGCTCACCTTCTTTGGCAAATCAAATTAACTAGTGGTTTATCTATTTTGTTATTTTTCAGAAAAAAACAGACTCTGGTTTATTTATTAGTTCAGTTGGTTTTTTTTTTTTTACTATAAATTGTCTTAATCTCTCCTTTGATTTTTAATAGTTCCAATTTGCTGTTTTATTAGGGATTTTTAGTTTGTTCTTTTTCAAGTTTTTTTTTTTAGTGCACACTCAATTCACTGATATATTATTCCTCTATTTTATTGTTGTAAGTATTTAGGGATATAAATTTTCCCCTAAGCACTGCTGTGTTTGCATCACATAAAGTTTGGTATGTTTTCTCATTATTATCATTCTCCTTAATGATTTTTTTTTTATAATTTGTTCTTTGACCCACTCATTGTTTAGGATTAGATTATTTAGTTTCTAAACAATTTTTAAAATGTGTTTCTTTGGCTTTTTACTGAACATAATTTTATTCTGTTATAATCTGAAAAGGGTGCACTAAATATTTCTGCTTTTCTTCATTTCATTGTGAAGTTTTTATTGCCCTAATATCTGGTCAGTTTTTGTGATGGTGCCATGTATAACTGAGAAAAAATTTTATTTCCTTCTATTCCCATTTAGTTGACTGTATCATATCTAACTTTTCTTGCATTTATGGGTTGAAAACCACCACAGCTACTAGTGATTCTGAAGGCTGCTGAGGCTGCTGCTGGGTGGGGCTGCACTGGGGCTAAAACTGCAGGGCTCACAAGGGCCTGGGCTTGTCTCATCCCTGTGCATTAGACCCTTCCTGTTGGCCTGCTGGGCTGCCTTCAGTGAGAGATTTGTTTCTCTCTGTCTCTTTGTGGGTTCTGTAGCTCTATAATTTGCTTAGAGTCATTTTTTCCATGTGTCGGAGGAGGTGGAAGCCAGAGCCACAAGGAAGTCCTATTTCTATTCCACCATCCTGGCTCCACCCCCATATCTAACTTTTCTAAAATTCTATTCTTCTTAACTTTTTTCTTGTTTATTTTTATATTCATTTTCTAATTCTGAGAGGGGAAAGTCAAAGAATACACTAGTATAATTTCACTCTGTTTCCTCCTTTAAATTTTCCTTTAAGACTCTATACCATTCAGTACATGTATATCTAGTATTGATATCACTTTACTTTATATCTTTTAGCAAAATATAGTTTCCCTACTTATCTTTTTAATTTGTCTGTCTTTTTTTTTCTCTTTGAGTCATTATTGCTACTCCTCCTTTTTTTTTAACCTCAGATGACATGCAATAGAATTTGCTTCAGTCCCTTACTTTTACTCTTTGTGTTATTCTTTTTCAAGTGTGTTTCTTAAAAACAAGCACATTATTGGAATCTCGTTTTTAATTCGTTCTCCTATTCATTTTTGTTTTATGGGGGAGTTAATTATGATTATTAAGTTTGTGTTTCTCTCCATTCTACTTTCCCCCTATTTATCCTTTTACCTTTTTTTAAAATCTATTTTTCCTCAAAAGTCTTTTTTTTGCTTCTGACTACTGTCTCCCTTAATTTGCCTTCCCTTCTATTGGCACTCCTTCCTTATTCCCTTTTTCTCCTACTTCCCTATAGGGTAAGATAGATTTCTATGCCTGTTTGACTCTGTATGTCATTCTTCCAGCCAATTCTAATGAGAATAAAATTCAAACACTGCCCACCACAACTCCCATCTTCCTCATCAGTGTAAAAGTTCTTCCTTTTGTGCCTCTTTTATGTGAGATTATTTCCCCTATTCTTCCACTTCCTTACCCCTTCTCTCAGTTCCTACCCTTTTCTTCCCATACCTTTAATTTTTTAAAAATCATCTCATCATGGTCAAATAACTTCTCTCTGTACACACACACACACACACACACACACACACACACACACACATGTGAACAATTTGACCTTACTGAATCCCCTATGTTTTTTTTTAATGTTTCTTTTGTGTCTTGTATTCAAAAGCAAAATTTCCTCTTTAGTTCTGGTCTTTTCATCAAGAATGCTTGAAAGTTCTCTATTTCATTAAAAGTTAATTTTTTTTCCCCTAAAAAAGTACACTAAATTTTGCTGGGTAGTTAATTGTTGATTGCAATCTTAGCCCTCTGCTCTTTTAATGTAGAAGCTGCCAGATCTTGTGTGATCCTGACTGAACTCACCACCACAAAGAAACAGATTGTTTCTCCTGAGCTCCTAAGTTGTATTGGGCTAGACATTTGTTTTACCCAAACCTTTTGTTGACTCTGCTGCTCCAGAATTTTATTTGAGGTATTAACATTGTTTGAAGGGGAATTTGGGAGAATTCAAATGAATTCATATTATTCTACCATCTTGAATCTGAGTCAAGAGTTAGAATTTAAAGATTCTGTGCTCTAGTTTTGATACAAGGATATTCAAGTTATCTGAAAAATTTTCTTAAAATCAAAAGCCTTCCAGGCAATACCAGCTCTTTTTTTTCTAGTCTCCAGCAGTATTTGAACAATACATGGGGTGTCAAAGAATCTCCTTTTTTTTAAAGTATCTAGACAAAACTCATCTCCATTCTACTTACTCCTTACAGCAAGCAGGCATGGTGTGTCTTCTCAGAATGCTTATTTCTTTTTTAAGCACATGATACTCTTTTGAATCTACTGCTGATACTTTATCTTAGACACTTTCTCCACCACTCTAATCAAATTCAATCAATATATAGTGGGTGTTTATAAGTACCTATTATGTGCAAAGAACTTAACTAGGTATGACAATTCAATAATGAAGCAGTTTCTGTGTACAAAAAGTTTGCAATCTAATCAGAGGGTAAAACAGGTAAGTGTAATTCAAGGTAAAATGTGTTAAGAACAAAAGAGAAATCCATAAGTAGTATAAAAAAGTTTTGGAAAAAGTAGTCAGATCATTTGCCACAAGAGAGATCATTAACATCAGTACAAAAGAGCAGAGTCCAAATTATATCTCCTCTCCAACTTCCAAAATTTCCTAACCTTTAAACCTAGGCTTATAAAGCAAGGACAAACATAACAAAGGAAGGAAAATCACTGACCAACAGAAGACTCATTATAGAATGTCAAGTTAGTAATACTATACAACAAGAGATGTTACTCATTTTCTTCAAGCTAAAGAAAATTGCAGAAAACATCAATAAACATGAATTTCACACTTGTGAAGGTTTTGTTATTGTTTGTTTTTATTTTTATGTAGTCATTGCCATTATCTACAAGTTCCTCTACCTTCTCTCCTCTTTTATTCTTTAATTGTTCAGGAATGTTCAGGACATACACCTGCCTACCTCTCTTCCCTCCCCCCAGCCGCATCTCTCCCATCCTCCCCACCCCACCCCCCACCACCCCCCCCCCGCCGCATCCCTCCCATCCTCCCCACCCCCCCCCACCCTCCCCCCCACACACACTCACATACTGGAGATGATCATCTAGCAGATAGGAATAAGGGGAAAAAAAACTACAGTTTTGCCTTAGAGTTAGGGATTGGGCTTGAAATTTAAATCACATAGAGAATCATCAGTTAATCAAACTCAGTCTATCAATGCAGGTTGACACATACTCTACAATCTATAGTCTTAGCTGTCTAGAACACTGAGAAGTTAAATGATTTGCTCATAATGACATAGGCAATGTATCAATCTGTCTATCTATCTATCTATCTATCTATCTATCTATCTATCTTAGAGGCAGGATTTGAATCTAGTTCTTCCTGGGTTTAAAGTCAGATCTCTTTATACTAAGACATAGCACTTTTCAGGTCCTCTGTAGTTTCCTGCATTGGATCCAGCCTGGTATTATTATTGTCAATTTCCATAGTGAACTAATCATACAATATTATATAATAATCCACAATATTACATAATATTTTATTAGATCATATTATATAACATATAATAATATGCAATAATATACACTATTATACAATAATTTTATACAACAACACAGTAATATAGTCAGCTCACTTCATATTGTAGAAATCAAAAGTATCTTTTCCTAAAAAAGCATCTAACCCTCAATAGATTTCTTCCCTCCTGGAAAAGGTATAGACAGGAGAATCCCTCTGTGGTTGAATGCATTAAAAAAGTAACTACAGCTTTATCCCATATTGTTGACACAAAATAACGGCAGAATGAAAAGCTAATCAAGGCAACTACAACATGGGACACTGAAAATTAGGGGGTGAAAATGACTCTTCAGCAGCATATAATTAGTTTGAGATGAAGGGTGATAGATTGGAAAGACCACTATTTGCCATCATCCAACTGGGGCCCTAGTCGGGCATTGGTCACATGCTTCTTACTGTTCCAAACAAACATTTCATCTCTTGACACAGACTTCTTACTGACTGTTCACTGTGCCTGGAATGTTTTCCCTTTACAGCTCTGTCTACTGACTCAGTTCAAATCCTACCTTCTTTTAAAGGCTAATGCTTTCTCTGTGAAAAAAAAAATTCTTTAATTTCAACAAAATATCTTGTATGCACAAAGTTATTTGTATGATATTTCCTTTATTAGCATATGGGCTCTTTGAGAGCAAGGACTATATTTTTTGTCTTTCTCTGTATCCTCATTGCTTAGCACAATGTCTGACAAATTCTATGCATTTAATATTTTTTTTGACTGATTGTAGACTATAATCTTGGAGAAGTCATTTAATCTCTATAGTACTCAGTTTTCTCATCTGCAAGATCAGGAGTTTGCACTAGATATCCTCCAAAGGCTATATATAGTGATGCTTTGAAAATGATGTCATGAAATGCATTTAGAACCTTGTTAGCAGAAATATTTATAAATTGGGAAGCTACTTGCTAGCATATTCCTTTCCCCCAGAAGCTATCCCTCCAAGTGAAATCCCCCCCTAGTGCTTACTTTGTGCACTTAGGAATATATTAGGAAATATTCTAAGTTCTCAAGATAGAAAGAAAGGGGGGGGGGAATGACAGTCTAGAGGGGGAGATAACATGGAAATATATAATTAGAAAATATTTAATAAACTAAATAAAAAATAAATAGCGACTGGAAAAAAAGCCCAGAGTCTGGAGACAGAGTGTTGTGTGCATGGACTGGCAAGGAAGCCAGGGTCACTCAATCACAGAGTATACAAAGAAGAATGAGGTATAAGAAAACTGGCATGAAAGAAAGGACCAGATTATGGAGGGCTTTCAACGCCAAACAGATGATTTGGGTTATTTTTGGAAGGGGGGCAAGGGAAGGCAAGGCAATTGTGGTTAAGCTATTTACCCAAGGTCATCCAGCTAGTAAGTGTGTCAAGTGCCTGAGGCAGGTTGAACTCAGGTCCTCTGGACTCCAGGGCCTATGCTCTATTCACTGTGTCACCTAGCTGCCCAAAACAGAGGATTTTGGTTTTGATTCTGGAGGTAATAAGGGGATACTGGAATCTAAGCTTTAGGGAGTCCACTTTTGTAGTTGAACGGAGGAAGGATAGGAATGGGGAGAGGACTGAAGCAGGGAGATCAAATAAGAAGCTGTTGCAATAGGCCATGCATGAGGTGATGAGGGCCAGTGCAAGGGTAGTGGCAGAATCAAAAGAATGTCTGAGGTGTAAACAAGAGATATAATAAAGGTAGAACACATAAGAGTAGGCTACTGATTAGATTAAGATAAGGGTGACTCCTAGATTAGAAGCCTAAGTGACTTAGAGGATAGTGGCAGTCTCAATAGTATTAAGAAAATTAAAAAGAGAGGAAGGCTTGGGAGTAAAAAAAAAGAATGATTTTCATTTGGGAAATGTTGAGTTTTAAATGTCTGTAGGAAATCCATTTTGAGATGATCAAGAAGCAATTGGAAATACTAGACTTGGGTTCAGGAGAAAACTGTAAATAGATTTGAGAATCACCTTCATAGAGATGATAATTTAATCTGTGGGATGTGAGATCACCAAATAAAATGATATAGGGTAGAAGAGGGCCCAGGACAGAATCTTGGTAGCACTCACTTTTAGTAGTTATTACATAAATGAAGATCCAACATAGGAAGCTAAGACTGAGCAGTGGGACAGGTAGGAAAAGAACAAGAAGGAGCAGTGTGATGAAACCCTGGAGACAAGAAAGTGTCAAGGAGTGGGGAACAGACAGGGTCAAAGGTTGTAGAAAGGTCAAGATGGATGAGAATTGAGAAAAGGCCATAATCTAATGGCAAATAAGGGATCATTCTTATCTTTGGAGAGATTAGTTTGTTGAATGATGAGGTCAAAAATACAGAGTTAAGGGTTTAAATTTGCCTGGCTACAGAGAGAATGAGAAGGGAAATGTAGGTGCTTGTCACAGAACTACATACCTAGTGTAGATAAGAACCAATACCAAAGAAGTTGTCCTGTCATCTTTTACCTGATTGCATTTATTTGCAAATACTTCTCTGAAGTCATGATTGAAAACAAACAAGCAACACCCACCCCCCCCAAAAAAAACCTAAAACATTGACTCAAGAACAGTGGACTTTTCCTCCCTCTATTCTAGAGCCCTAGATACTTGCCTTGATATGGTTGACTTCCTTCCTTTTCTTAATGGGTCTCAGTTTGTTTTCACTTTCTGATGACATCTTCAAGGTCAATTTCAAATTCTACTTTTCTTGAAGCTTTCCTTCCATCTTCTAGTTCATATTGATATCTTTCTTCTCTCAAGCATTTCCCATTTTTATTACTCATTTTGATTCTGAAATGTTATCTTGTTTTTTAGTTGCCTATATACATTTTTTTAATGCTTTATCCATTTTCAGTATACTGTCCTTGAGACCAGAGACAATATTTTATAATACTTTAAAAAAAATTCCCATAACACCTAACCTGAGTTCAGAGCACAAAGAACAGACTCAATAAGTAAAGGTTTAATTCAGTTCTATTGATTTCCCACCACCATGACCAGTATACTCACGAACAAGTGAAGGCCATCCACTGGCTGTCTAAAACCTAAAATTAAGTCTATAATCATTTAACTGTTAGGTCTAAGACCTTACCTCAAAGATTCAAGGTCAATTGGCTCAAAAGTCAAAGGGAAATTCCATTGCCTTTCCTGGAAAAACTGTCTTTTCCCCCACTTTTCTCTTGTGGTTTCAAGTGTGGTTGGAAAAGAATTGTCTGCCTTGTGTCTGCAGAGTTCAATAGGCTGGCACGTGTGTGTTTTGGGGAAGGCAGGAGAATGTTGGAAATCTTAATTTTTATTTACATTTATATTAAAGAATGCATTTGATATGATCCCTTCGCTTAGGTCTGAGCATGCAGAAAATTACATCTTTCTTTTGGAAAAAAACTGTTTTAGAAATCACTGTTGAGAGGAAATGAAACTATATTTTAAGGGAAACTGTGCAACCTACAGGTCTGTATGGAAGTCAATTAATCTGTAAGCCATTAAGTAAATGAAATCTAAAAATGTTTCCTTGTTTCTCTGAAGTATCAATACATTACAGCAGTCTGGTCAGGCTCTGGGCCATTAGAAATAATAGAGTTAGAGTGCCCACACAGTCATTATTTTCAGGGAACTCAGTCCTGTGCCTTACTCTTCTCAACTGCAGGAAGGAAAACTGTGCCTGTCAGTTTTTAAAAATAACCTTTATTTCTGGAAGATTTCCTAGACCAAGGAGTCGGGTTTGTCTCACTCTCATCCCACCCCCAAATCTGACTTGCATTTCAAAGCCTAGTCCAAGACATTCCTACTGTGGGGGGCCACCTGCAGGGAAAAGGAAAAGCCTATCTTCAGAACTATTTCTTTCCAGAGCACTATGAGGGAATTAGATTCAATTCAGCATTATTTATTGTGACTGTTAAATTCCTACTATGTGCAGAACATTAAACCTATGGAATGTAGATTAGATGAGATAATAACGATAATAAAAATAACAACTAATATTTATATAACACCTACTGTGTGCTAGTGGGCTGTGTTAAGCAATTTTTAAATATCTCACTTGATCCTCACAATAATCCTGGGAGGGAGGTGTGATTGTTATCACCATTCTACTGAGGAGAAAACTGAAGCAAAGAGAGGTTAAGGGACTGCTAGTCACACAGTTAGTAAGTATCCAAAATTAGATGTGAACTTAGGTCTTCAGGACTTTAGATCTAGTCTTCTATCTAATATGAAACCTGAAAAAAAAAATCTCTGCTTATAGTTTTACAATCAAGTATAGGTTAGGGCCCATAACACAGTATCTTAGTGGATAGAATGCTAGGCAGAGTCAGGAAGTACTAAGTACAAATCTTGCTTTAGATACTAGCTTTTGGATCCTGGGTGAGCCATCATTCAAAACCTCTTCTGTGAGAAACAGGAATCATGATAGTGCCTATCTCACATGGTTGGTGTGAGACTTAAATGAGATGATATGTGCAAAAATATTTTACGTATGTATGTATGTACTTTATGAATGCTAATCGTTATTATAGATAAGGCAAAAAGAGCATTTAATTTATTTTTTAAAATATTATAGGCATCATATGACTTAGAATTGAAGGGAAGTTAGTTCTGGCTTCTTTAACATATCACATTCAGAGAGGTACTTGGGGAGGAACCAAACAAAAAGCTTTGTGAGAATGGAAGGGTCCTTTCCAAATGAAAGAATCTATTACTCAGCTGGAATCCATAAGAAAAATGCTCTTCCTAGGCTGCTTGATTTGCCTCTTTGTCTGCTAGGTGTAAAAATCCCTTTTTTTTTTTTAGATAGACAAGAGTTATAGTTCAGTCAAGAAATCAGCAAAAGGGGAGGCAGAGAGCAGAGAGGTATCCTGCAGGCCACAAAGGGGTCCCTGAGACTGCAATGATAGCCTACAAGGCAAGTGTCCTTTGTCATACCAGTATACCTAGGCATGTCAAGGGCAATACTCAAAGCAATGATGATTGCCTGGTATTATGATAATGACAGGAATTTCTGGTTACTGAATTTGGGGGAAAATTGGGAATTATGTTGGTGCATGTGGGAGGTGAAGAGTCCTAGCCTTGGAGCAGTGCCTACAGTCAGCCACAGGCACGCACTGCAAAGCTTTGCCTAGCCTAGCTAGAAATAGATGAGTTTATTTTTGCAGTGTTTATTCTGGGGGTATCCACTACTTTGTCTGTGATATTAGAAAGGAAATATTATTAGGATAAGTGGAGGTAGGCTGGCCAATTTAGAGACCACTCAAAATTTATAGATTGGAAATTCCAGGCAAAGTTGAAAAAATTCCTGTTGACATGGGAGTTGATTTCTCCTTGGCAAGAAATATGTGATGTGAATGTTTGTGTGTAGCTGTGTGCATGTATATGTTTGTGTACAATTAGAAAGACCTGAGCATGAAGGAACTGAAGCAAAATCACTAACAGAGGTAGTATGAATGGAAAGTAGAGACAAATAATGAGCAAGGAAGGAATGAAGCAGAAAGGATAATCAACATTTGTTAAGTGCCTACTATGTGTCATAAGTTCTTTTCAAGTATTATCTAATTTGATATTATTATATTTTTGAATGAGAAGGAATCCACTAAGAAGTTGCTTTGTGTCAGGTACTACTTTTAGCCATAGGGATACAAAGAAAAACCAAAAGACCCCCAAGACACAGCTTGTACAAAGACACAAAGGTAGGAAAATGGAATGCTGACTCTCAGAACAGCTGCCATTTTCCTAAAATGTAGAGAATTTGAAAGGAGACATGAAATGATCCCAGATAGAGAGTTGGAGCCAGAAGTAGTGATTTTACTGTTCATAACCCAGTTTCAATGGAGTATATCCTTCCTTCATCAATTGTATGAAGATATTCCCCAAAATATATCTCCACACCACCACTTGTTTCATGTGAACATACTTGGCCTCTCACCTTGAGTCATAATACTTTGCTTTTCTACAGACATATGCTCCATGTATCATGAATACCTCTCTCCCCAAAATTATGTAAATACTTCCTCCAGGTGTATATATTACCCTTCGCTGTGCCTGGCGTATAGTAAGCACTTAATTGCTTGTTGATTAATTCTTTAGGTACATCTGTTTTAATGGAAGAGGAAGATGAGTAGGAATCCTTGACAATGGGTAGTACAGAAAATACTTAAAAAGATGGCAGGTACTGAAAATTTAGGAGTAAGAAAATGGTTGGGTAGTTATCTCAGATTATGAATAGATTTATAGACAGCTATTGTGAGGGATAGAATAACTGTGGAATTCTCACTCTCTTCTTAACCATTTATAATCTAACTTCCAACCTCATCACTCCACTGAAACTTTTCTCCAAAATTCCTAATGATCTCCAAATTGCCAAATTCTATGGCCTTTTCTCAATTATCAATTTTTTTAATGTTGTGGCTCACCTTCTCTACCTTGATACTCTCTTCTCTTTAGACACACTTCTCTCCTGCTTCTCCTCCTACCTATCTGATTACTCCTTCCCAGTATCCTTTGTTAACTCATCATTCAGATCACACCCTTAATCATAGATGTCCCAGGGCTTTGTGTCCTGGACCCTTTCTCCTCTCCTTCTATACTACTTTACTTAGTGATCTCATTAGCTCCCATTACCATCTCAAATAATTCTCAAATCTACCCATCCTGCCCTAACCTCTCGCCTGACCTCCCATTTTGTTTTACCAATTATCTTTCTGACATCTCAAACTGGATGTCCCACAGAAATCTTAAACTCAACATGTCCAAAACTGAACACATTGTCTTTCCTTGGAAACCATTTCTATCTCTTAATTCCCTGTTACTTTAGAAAACAACACCATCCTCCCAGTCTCTCAGGCTCACAATCAACATGTCATCTTTGCCTTTTTATTATTTTTCACTGGTCATATACAATCTACTCCCATGTCCTGTCAATTTCACCTCTTAACATTTCTCAAAAATGCTCCCTTCTCTCCTCTGACACTGCCACTACTCTAGTGCAGGACTTCATCATGTCAGGTCTAGACTATTGCAATAACCCAGGAATGGGGAACCTATGGCCTTAAGGTGACATGTGACCTTCAAGGTCCTTGGGTGCAGCCTTTTGACTGAGTCCAAGTTTTACATAACAAATTCTTTTATTAAGGGGATTTTTTTTCTATGAAGTTTGGCCTCAGTCAAAGGGCTGCACCCCTGAGGTCCTAGAGGGCCACTTGTGGCCTTGAAGCCACAAGTTCCCCACCCCTACAATAGCCCCCTAGTGGGTCTGCATGCTATAAGTTTCTCCTGAAGTGACGAGTCTTAAAAAAGTGACCACAGAGTCTGAATTAAAAGTTTTAAGGAGCTTTAATTTACCAGGTGGGGCTACTCCATGCCAATTCAAAAGGGGGAGCAGCCCCAGCTTTGGGGGTGAAGAGCCTTTT
This sequence comes from Pseudochirops corinnae, assembly GCA_028646515.1. Taxonomy (NCBI): domain Eukaryota; kingdom Metazoa; phylum Chordata; class Mammalia; order Diprotodontia; family Pseudocheiridae; genus Pseudochirops; species Pseudochirops corinnae. The sequence continues at coordinate 468,207,151 of CM053585.1, forward strand.
ATACAGTTTTTTTGGTTTATGTATCTAACTAACACAATTGGTTACTAAGCAGGTTACCATATAGATGCAAGCAAGCTGTTGCTAAGACAAGGCGGGGTTTGTAGGGTAAGCAGAGGGGCACAGGGCATGATGACCGAACAAGCAAATGAAAAATAGGCAAATTATTCTAGGCCAGTTTCTTGACTCCTAACTTAAGTCCATGAAGTTTCTACTTAACTAGTTCCTGGCCACTTCACTCCCCACTCCTATCAATCCTTTGTTCAATCACTAGAGTGGTTTTCCTAAAGATCAGATCCAACCATGTCACCCACCAATAAAATCCAATGGCTCCCTTTCACTTCCAGGATCAAATACAGAATCCTCTGCTTGGCATACAGAGCCTTCACAACCTAGCCCCTTAGTTGCTTTCCAGTCTTCTTATTCATTACTCCCTATCATATACTCTTCAATCCAATAACACTGACCTGGTTGTTTCATGAACAAGACATTCAATCTCTTAGCTCTGGGCATTTTCTCTGACTGCTCCACATAACAGAGATGCACCCTCTGTTTTTCTCAGACTACTGCCATCCAAGTAAAATCTTACTTTCTACAGGAAACCTTCCTCAACTCCTTTTAATTCTTGTGCCTTTCCTCTGCTAATTACTTCCTATTTATCCTGCATATGGTTAGCTTGTACACCTGAGTTTGCTTGTTGTCTCCCCCATTAGACTGTAAATTCCCTGAGGGCAGGGACTGCCCTTTACTTCTTTTTTCCTCAGTGCTTATTAGTTTAATGTCTGACATATAGAAATTATTTAATAAATGTTTGTTGACTGAGTTAATATGGATGAGACTTTGTGATAATGCGATTGACTAATCTTTTGACTTTTGGGTTTTCTATATGGCTTGTCAGGTGTCTTAAATAATGGCAGATTCATTATAATTGAGATACAGTATAGTAGAGCAGAAAGAATAATGGTCTTAGAGATAGAAGACCACTAGTTCTGGAATCTTGGAGAAATCACCTAATCTGTCTAAACCTAAGTATTCTTTACTGCAGGAGATACATATGATGATATATCCCTTGCTTCTCTCATTCAGGTTTTTGTGAACAGCAAATGAGGTAATGGCATGATACATTTTGTAGCTATAAAGTACTACATAACTACAAGCTATTATTATTTTGCTTCAGCAAAGGAAAAAGAATACTAGATATAGAAGCAAGGAGTTGAAATGTTGGCACGTCAGTTCTGTCCAGAACAAAGAAGAATATACAAATATAGTCACAGGCGGATTCGCAGATGATAGTTCTGAAACACCACTACTTAAAAGAGACATCATGGTCTTTAAACATCATGGGGCCTCTGTGTTCACTATGTGTCAGGTTCTGCTTTATTAGCATTCTTTTTGCACCAACTACATCTGGCATGGTACACACTGCAAAGAAGGCAGACTGAGAACTTACCGTGTGTGGATAAATGTGAATGCTAATGCATATCCCCAAACCTAACACTTTCAAGTACAGGGGAAATTTTTTTTTTTTAATGTACTTGCCATGCCAAGATGATGGAGTAGAGGCAGGAACTCCTGACCTCTCCCAAATTCCCTTCCAACAGCATTAGCATAATGCCCCAAATCAAATTCTGGAGCAGAAGAACCAAAGCAAGTCAGGATGAAACAATTTTCCAGCCCAAGACAACTTAAGATGTTAACAGGAAAGATATTTCATACCGAGTAGTAGTCTGGGCTGGAATGCAGTACAGGCTTAACTGGCCAATGGTAGCAGCAGGCCTTAGAGATGGCTACATTAGCAGCAGCAGCAACTGTGGGAGCTCTCAGCTCCCAGGCAGTAAGGAGGTTGGACAACTGATCAGAAAGAGATTACAGGGGACCTTTTGCTGGCTCTGTGTTCAAGGCTCTGTTGCATTGCCCATATTCAGTTTTCAGTTTCGGGGCAAAGCAGAGCACTTGCACTTCCTGATCAAGAGAAGGGGCCCAAGTAACAGTTGCAGGCCCCAAAGAGCATTACATTTGTGGCTGCAGGAGAGCAGGGGCCCTAAGAACAGTCTGAAGAATGCTTGTGGTCTCTCACAAGGAAGAAGGGGCTGTGGTCTAAGTTTCAGGGGCAAGAGGAGCACTGGTACTTGTGGCTACAAGGGAATAAGGTCTCTTCCTGCATAAGGACCAGAGTATAGGCCCAGAAAACAGCTACCACTTCTCTCCTAAGATCATACCACCTTGGAGAAACAAAAAAACCTTATATACTGGTCGGAACTAGCTCTGAAAACAGTAGCATGAAAGATCTGAAGACTGTGACAGTACCTCTTGCACCTTGGAAGAAGAGGCCAAAATTAGCATAAACTTAAAAGTCAAGAAATAGCCTGGAATAATGGGGAAACAACAACAATGACAAAAACCTGACCTTAAAAAGTTACTCTAATGACAGTGAATATTAAGACACAAATTCAGAAGACAACAATTTAAAAACAACTATAATAACAAAATTCAAAGAAAAATGTGAATTGGACATAAGCTCAATAATAATTCCTAGAAGAGCTCAAAATGGATTTTAAAAATCAATTACGAGAGTTAGAAGAAAAATTGGGAAAAGAAATACGAGTGATGTCACAAAATTATAAAAAGAGAGTCAACACTTTGGTAAAAAAAAAACAAAAAAATAATGAATAAAATAATACCTTGAAAAACAGAATTGACCAAATGATAAAAGAGGCACAAAAATTCAGTAAAGAGAAGAAATCCTTAAGAAATAGAATTGACCAAATGGAAATATATGCAGAAAAACTCACTGAAGAAAATAATTCCTTAAAAATTAGAATTGAGTAATAGAAGCACTAATGACTCCATGAAAGATCAAGAAACATAAAGAAAATTAGAAGAATGAAAAAATTAGAACATGTGAAATATCTCATTGGAAAAATAACTGACCTGGAAAATAGATTTAGGAGAGATAACTTAAAAATCACTGGACTAGCTGAAAGCCATGATTAAAAAAAAGGAACATAGACATCATATTTCAAGAAATTATTAAGAAAAACTGCCCTGATATCCTAGACCCAGAGGGCAAAATAGACATTGAAAGAATCGTCTGATCACTTCCTGAAAGAGACCCAAAAATGAAAATTCCCAGGAATTTTATAGCTATGCAGTAGGTACTGGTGATATAAAACTAAAGAGACCTAATTCCTACTATCAAGGAATTTATATCATTATGTATATATGTATGCATACATATACACTATGCACATGTATATGTCCATATGTGTATATTTTGAAATTTACTAATAAATTTCTATCTATCTGCACACTTGTGCATATGTTTGTGTTTTGTATTTTTATGACAAAACAAGTGTGTGCATGCATACATATTTGTAGATTTAATATTCTGTGTCAAATTGTGCCCTTCTCTAGTGCAAGGGTGGGGAAGAAGGGCAGCAGACAGCTTAGAACTTGTAACAGCAAAATCGAAGTTTTCAAATTAAAAAACAATAAATTATTTTTATTCATATATGTGCACATATATGCACAGATTGCTGCTAAGCTCCTTGAGAGTATACATAAACATGTACACATACATACACACACAAACATGTTTCTATACATACAGATACATTGTAAATTCCCTGAGAACAGGACTTATGTCTCTTTGTTTTGTCTCCCCAGTGTGAAGTCACTATTTAATCATTGCTCTTTAAATTATTTATTGATCTTTGTGTTAACCACTGAAGTTTCTTGAGTAAGGGAGGGACATGATCAGACCTGTGCTTTAGGGACATCAATTTGGCACCTCTGGATGATTAATTGGAAGGGCTAGCAGACACCAACCAGCAATATCTGCAGAATGACCCTCAAAGAAGAACTTGCTAAGTTTCAGTGGTATCAGTGCTTGATGTAATGGTGATGAGAAAGAATCATTCCTATTTTCCAACCTGGTCCAGTATGTTAGAGAGATAAGCAAAGATAAACTCAACACTGAAGAGGATGGATAAGGATATAATTTTTTTCTGCAGGAGAACCAGGTTTCTGGGAGTGCAAGAACATGAAAGGAAGAGGTTTAATATAAAGAAGTGTTTGATTAAAAAATGATAGAAAATTTAAAGAATGGAAAGGGAAAGTAGACTAATACAGGGTCATAGAAAGAATGTGGGGAATGAGAGGGAATGGTGACTGTAGAAAAGAACTTCTGCTCTATAAATGTGAATCACAGAGATTCTGTGTAGAGTCATAAGCCAGTAGTTTGTCAAACCCTTCCCAGAAGCAATAGTAACTTTTATTTGATTACATGGGTACTGCTCTTATATTCATACTGTACAATATGATCAGAGCTTCATTTACCACTCAGTCATTTGAGATTCAGTTTCCCTCCCAGGATATACTCTTAGATTTCAACTAGAACTTTTTTTAGCACCTATAATATGACATGTAATATTGTTAGGATTTTCTGTGATTGCGTATTTTCCTCCTTCTAAATTTTAAGTTTAAAATCCATTTGGGAATGGATGGTATTTTATCTAACCATTGTTATCACCTTAGGGCCTAGAATAGTGCTACTCTTTATGTGCTCTGTTCATAAATGTGTGTTGAATGAATGAATATTTGCAGCTTCCTTTTAAATTATGAAGTATTTTCCATGAGCATTTCCAGACTCAGATTTTACCTGATGGAAAAAGCAGTATTTAATGGGTTAACCCTATAATTCTTTTCATTAGACTTTCATGCTACCAAATCCCATCCCAACCAAATTTGCTTATCACCAAGTTTTGTAGCCAGTCTCATATCCCAGTGTTTGAATTGTTTTTTGCCAGCAATTAAACTGAACCAGTGAAGCCCGATGAAATCAAGGCATTGCAGAGAGGAGCAAGAATAATTGATCCTATTGGGTTAGGTCAGCAGCTTGTTCTTGAATTTAATAAGAAGGAGAGAGAAATAGGGAACATCAATAAAACAAAGATAACCAGAGTCCCCGGAACCATTACGAATGATTTCATTCCAGGACACCAGGACAACCAGAAAACTTGGCATGAACACTGAAAAAGGAGTAGCTTGTTCACTGGAAGAATACAGTGAGAGGAGACTGGGGGTTGGATGTAAATCAAAGCCAGTCATTCCAGAATGAAAGTAAAGCTTATGTTCAGCTATTACAGTCTTCCTTTGATTATGTTTCTGATTCAAACTCTGATTTGCTTGACTGTGTTAGGACCTTCATTATGAAAATGGAAACAGAAGGCTATTCTAAGCCTCATCTCTTCTTTCTTCCTATCTCCTTCCCATCACTTAGCCCATAGCCAGAATGTGTCCTTACTTACATCTTGCTACGTACAACATTTGGGTGAAGTAAGGATATTACTAGGCTAGTTTTATCCTCACTAGCAATCAGTTTGATTTAACTGAAATTCGTTTATAAGGCATTGTCTAGAAACAAAAATGTCATGCTTTTAACCTCCACTATTTAACCAACTATTTGCCTCTCAGATCCTCTTTCCTCCTCCAAAGTCCTAATCTTCATCTGGAAGGAGAAATAAAAGAGCCAGTTGTGTCCTTAGGTCCGTAAGTTCTTTGGTATACTTTCCAAGTTCCTTTTGGTGGCCACATTCATTTGCACACAAATGACCAGAAATGTTTACCATTTGACTAGTTGAATAACATGTCCCATTTTAAGTACATGCTTTTGTATCAGAGTAGAAATATTACTTGGCTAGATGTGATGTTCCTATGATTTACACTTCAGCAGAGGGTCACCAAATAGCATGGTATATCTTTTCCCTGTGAGATCAGTAGAGGCTTCTTCATCCTATTAGCATGTGCAACTCCTAATTAATGTTTATGAAATCTTACTTCAACAAAAATCCAAATATTCACTGTGGGAAGAGATGTGTATTTATAGCCCTAGTGATCCCATTCCTTTTTTCTTTGGAGGGGAGGAAAGCAAGGCAATTGGGATTAAGTGACTTTTCCAAGGTCACACAGCTAGTAAGTATGTCAAGTGTCTGAGGCTGGATTTGAGCTCAGGTCTTCCTGACTCCAGGTCTAGTGCTCTATTCTCTGCACCACCTAGCTTCCCCACAATTGCTTATTTTTATTATTTTCATCTTTGCCATATTCTCCCATACCCATCAATGTTTTGAACTCTGGTTTTCATTTCACCAAGTAGAGAAATGTTATTTAGGTCATTAATTTCTTAGTTATGGAGAATGAACAGCTTATATTTAACAAACATAGATTTGAAACAGTTTCTCGCAAGAAAAAAACACAATATTTCAAAGAACTTTAATTTCATTAGCATTTACATTCCTTCCACCAATGCCATCATATCTTACCAAATAAACCTGAGAGACCTTTCTGAAACTCAGAAAGGTAAGTAACTTAAGCAAGGTCATGCAACTGGTTAAATGTCAAAGGCAGCCTTCAAATCAAGGCCTTTTTGGTTCCAAATCCAATGCCCTGGACAGTACATCATGTTTACTTTTATAGGCAGGAATACAAACAGAGATTCTTTTTTTCACTCCGTCTCTTGGTATAAAGAAAGTGAGTTCTTAGATTTTTTAAGTGAACCTACAGTCTCTTATGATTTACCCTGAAAACTCCTGCTAAGAATTGCAGCAATTTACTGTTTTCTCTAGGAGTAATATTTTTCCACTGACCCATCCACTCTAAGATCATAAGAACATACAGCTAAACCGTAAAGTTACCTCAGAGGCAATCTAGTCCAACTTCCTCATTTAAAGATGGGGAAACAGTACTAGGGAATTGAAGTAGTTTGGAATGTATTAGAGGTGGAATTTGAATCCAAGTCCTCTCCTTTCCAGGCATTTCTACTTGTTCAGAGACGATCATTTTGGAATCAACACCATTGTTCTAGATTCATAATTCATAAATAATCACTAGATGCGATCATAGACTCTTAATTAGAATCTTGAAATATATTATACCAGTGACTTCTCACACCCCATCAACAATATTTGTTTTGGTCTCTCTTCTGGGAAAAGGATAATCAAAGAAGGAGGGATATAAGTTGGGTCTTGAAGAACAGGTCAGATTTGGTGAGGCAGATGAAAAGGACCAGGGTGTGTTAGGACAGGTTAAAGAATAAACCAAGAGGCAGTGGGGCAGGGATGGCCGCATCATGTGTAGAGAATGGTTCAGTGAAGCAAATATATGTATGGGGGATAAAATATTCCATTCTAAATGCGTTTCAGGTTTCTTCCTCTCCCCATTTCTTCTCTACTCCCAACAGGGCTTCTTTCCATCTTGTAGCTAAAACTAACAAACAAAAAACCCAAATAACAACAGCAACGACAAAACACCTGAAGCAATGCTCCTATTCACTTGACTACTTTTCTCAGATTCTGACTTCTGGGTACATAGCTGTTTTATCCTGTGAAGATCTGCCTTAACCCATACAACCCAAATAACTGAGATAAGCTTAGGAAATGACTTTTTCAAAATTCTGAGCTAATCTCTTCTCTGTTTGGGGTATGGGTGTCTGGCTTTTCATAAAGATATTAAAGTCAGCTGGAACCCAGGAAACAAAACCAATAAAGAGTTTAGCACTTTGGCAACTGTGGAGAGGTGAGCTGGTCCTTGCATGTCACTTAAATAAGCACATTGAACGATGACATAAAGCAGTACCAAAGGCGGTCATATTTTTTAAACTATCTTAAATCCATTCCTTTCATTTCCTTTCTTGGCTCCTTACACTATGCGATGAATAAATCTCAATACCAGGCACCAATTAGAAAGAAAGAGCACCAGCATCTTTCATCAACTTCTCATTTAGGTCTCATTCCCTTTGCTTTTTCTCTCTGGTTTTCACTGTTCTAAAAGTTGCTTACTTGAAACTTATTTATATGTTAAATTGTTTTGGTGATTGCAGGTGGCTTTTGCTTGCCATGATAATTATCTCAAGACCAGATGTGATTAGCATCTCAAATGATAGCATGTAGAAGCTGGCCATACCTCCTCTTCTCTGTAAGATGTCCAAGGTGTAGAGGGTCCTTGAAAAAATGCTTTTTGATATCTAATCCTTACACTCACTGAACTGGGATTTCAGTATCAGTAATTTAAATCCTCTTTCCATCAACAAAGCCTAATGGCTTGTGTCTGATCACAAAATTTTCAGATAAATACTGAACAGTGTGGTAGGTAGTGCACAGCATGGTCTACCATAAAGGTAATAGCTGGGGCTATAAGAACTAAGAATGCCAGAGTAAAAGTGTTTGTAACTAAGGTAAAGGTGAGAGACCAAGGGTCAACTCATTAAGGGATTTTCTTCAAAACTCATGGTGTGGATGCCATCTGCCCTTGGTAGTATTTTTTTTTTTTATATTTAATTTGTTCATTAGGTCCAGAACACGTTGCAAATGTTTTAATATTTGATCTAGTAATCTAAGGTACTTCAAAAGACATTTGGAGGAGTTGGAAAAATCTCTATAACATCATCCTTAGCATAGACAGAATTCCAGGATTCAGTCTGATATCTTACTGGTGAACTTTAGGAAACTCTCTTTTCCCCTACTGTATTGTCTGGCAGTATTATTTTGTACTGTAACTGTTGGGGTAGCAATAACTCTTTCTTTTGAAAATTCCAGCACTGGTTCATTTTGATTTCAGCTCAATTTGCCTAAAACTGTTTTACTTAAAGCTAATTTCCCTAATAAAAAATTTTCCTAAAATTCCTATTTTGAGAAGTGATTATGAAATTATCAGCATTCCCTTAGAAAGTAGAATTATTTTAACACCTTCCACTTTTTAAAGATTTTTGCATCATTTTATTAAATGAATTGTTTGCATTTTGTAACCCTTATTTATTTTAACATATTTGCATATGGACATTTCTCACTAATATCCATGGATTGATTTTATCTCTAATTACAGTTGAGGAAGACAAAAGTTAAGTGACTTGCACAGGGTAATGCAGTTGATAATGTCTGAGGTCAGACTTGAAATCAGGTCATCCTGACCATTGGTCGACTTCATAGACAACAGAGATTAACCTCCATTTAAGAATTTTTGTCTTTTGTTTGCTGTATGTATATATGACACATGAAGCTTAAATGAAGAAATGTGTGTAAAGCACTTTAAAAACTTTTAAATGTCATGTTGCTCCATGATTAGAATTTATCTAACTTGGCATATTTTATTAAGGTACTAAATAGTTCAGTACATCTGTAAATATTATTTGTTAATGGAATAATATCCTGTACCTAAATTTCATAAAATCAACCTAAGTATAGGATGAGAGAGGCATGGATAAATATCATGTCTAATAAAAAAATAACTCAAGGTTTAAGTGTAGGCTACAGATCAATATGAAACAAATGCACAACTTGACAAACAAAATAGTTAAGTTGATCTCAATATGAGTTATGAGGCTTAGTGTACAAAGCAAGGGAGATGACAAGCCAACTATATACTTTCCTGGACAGACTCTATTGTGCTTGGTTCCTGGTGCCATTTTTGAAGAGGACTTAGATAAACTAGCAAATATCTAAGAGAATGGGACCAGAAGATTAATTCAAGTCAGCATACATTTTTTAGTACCTACTATGTGCCAATCATAGTAATGAGAAGGGCTCTGGTACATGCAACTTTGTTGAAGGAAATTATAATGTTTAATTTGGGGAAAAGAGAACTTGGGAGATATGAAGATTATCTTCAAATATATTAAGGATTATCACATGGGCAAAAGGATAAGACTCATTCTTTGTGGCCCTAAAGGGCTGAAGTAAGAACAGTGAGTAGAAGTTGCTGATAGTCAGATTTCTGTTCAATATAAAGGGAAAAAAAATGTTGTTGTTTGTTGTTGTTGAGTTGTTTCAGTCACATTCAACTCTTTGTCACCTGATTTAGAACTTTCTTGGCAAAGATACTAGAATGATTTGTCATTTATTTTCTAGCTCATTTTAGAGGTGAGGAAACTGAGTCAAACAAGGTTAAGTGACTTGCCCAGGGTCACACAGCTAGTAATTGAGGCAGGATTTGAACTGAGGTTTTCCTGACTCCAGGTCTGGTGTACCATACACTATGCCACTTAGCTACCCTTCTGACAATTACAGCTATCCAAAATGAAATAGCTTTGTGTTGGGAGACGGGAGTTCCACCAACCTTGGGGTCATTTAATAAAAGCTAGATCAACATCTTAAAGCCAACATCTTAAGAGTGATTTAGAGAGGATTCCTGGTCATAAATGGTTTGTATTAGATTCTCTAAGTCATAGAATTTGGAACCTTTTATTTTAAAAGTCACATACAATGTATAAAAGAAAGTAAGAACCACTAAGGTGTGGTATAATCTTAGTAAAATTATACCTTAAGCTTTTTTTTATTCCTTGGCAAGATACTATTCATAATATAGATTGTAGACTGAAGTCTCTGTAGATGGTGAGTTCTTCCAGATGTTCTAATTTCCTGATAATATTATGTCATCTGCCTCAAGACCTGGATGTCTTTAGGGCCTCCTAAATGAAATCTATAGTTATTCAGAAATATTTGGGTTAAGAATCCATACAGGAAAATTTAAATGAATGAATTAAATTCATCAAAATATTTGCTGTGTTCTAGGTGCTATATTAGATTCTAGTGACAAAAAAAAATGAAAATAAAAAAGTCCCTGCCCTCCATGAGCTTATATTGCACTTGAAGAAATAACATATATACATTTAAGTATATATAAAATACATACAAAGTAATTTTGTAGAGGAGAAAGAGAGTACTAACATTGACAGTATCCAAAAGGACCGTGGCATATGAGGTCTTATTCCATAAAATGAGTTCTAGAAATCTTCTACTACATTTTTTTCATCCATATTCTTTTATAATTCAGTTAACTTTTCCTTTCAGAATTTTATATGTTGTTCTGATTAGGTGTTCATGTATTTGACACTTTCCTTCAAAAGTTTGCAACCAAGAATGAGGCAAAAGCAGGGAAAGCTTCACAGTCTGCATATAATACAAAGTAAAATGAGAAAAATCTCTTTGAAATTATTTCAAATGGATGGGTCAAGAAGAAATACATGGAGAAAGGTCTACAAGCTATGTCTTGAAAATAGAATATGTATTGGTAGGTGGTAGGTAGTAGGGAGTGGGCCTATTTCAGGTACAAGGAGTAGCATATGGAAAGATACAGAGGGAGGCATGTGGTAAGAATATATTCAGGTAACAGTGGTGATGCCATTGCCTTGAGTATATGGTATATAAAGAGAAATAGTGTGAGAAGACAAGGAAGATAGAATGTAACAAGAGTTCTTCACCTATTTGATGTCCTAAATCTCTTTGACATTCTGGTGAAGCCTATGGACTCCTATTCAGAATAACGTCTGTTATCTTAAATCATAATTTAAAGAAATATTTAATTTAAGAGGTTAGTCAAATAAAACTACAATTCTCTCAATTCAAGTACATAAACCCTCTGAAGTCTACCTATATGCCCTTGGAGCCCCATTGAACCCATTAAGAACCCTCACCTTAAAACTATATTATGATGATTTTCTGAGTTCCAAGTTGACTTCCATTGCCTTTAATTCCCTTGAGATGGACTTATAAACAATCTCTTTCACTAGGAAACAAAATCCATGAAAATTCTCAACCAGTCTCTTCTCAGAGACTCCATTCAACAGAAATTTTCAAAGGCTCCAGTGTTTTTCTTTTGCTGGGCCCCGTTGGTTTGGCCATTTCCAATCAACTTATCTATCTGCCCACTCATGTACTTTTGAAGAATATATCAATATATTCCGATTGACCCCTGAATAACCTGAACGTGTCCTGTTTCTATTCCAACTGTCCCCCCAGGACATCTAGGTTGGATGCTATAATTTCCCAGTTGGCAGCTACTCTAGCAAAGGCCAAGAAGCCATTTTCAGAGCAGGCTAGGTTTCATTTGAGCTAAAAGGAAAAAAAGATGAGTTGAGATTGAAACGGGCTGAAGGCTTCATTTTCTAAAAAAAGTCTTTCATGTACTATTCCTTAAAATAATATATCTGACCCCACAAAACAGTTGAAAAGTATTAAGGAATCCCCAGGCTCTATGTTCAGCATGGATACAGAGAAAAGTAAAACAAAGCTGGTTCGTGATAACTCAAAAGAAAATTCTCTTAGACCAGCTCTCTGATTTGTAAATGCAGAAAAGAGGATGGAAGTATAAATGGGGAAGAGGAGGGGAGTGAGGAAGAAGACATGTTGGTTTTCTTCCAAGCCATACCCTAATGGGGAGACCAATTAAGAAAACAGTATTTTTCATATGAGTTGAATTACAATTTAAATATAAATAACTTGTCCTACATTTTCTTTAGAATAAAAATTTATAGACAAATAGACACTTGACGCTAGGATTAAATATCTGAACAAATATTTCTTATTTATCTGTGTATTCTTCTCCAGATCTAGCAGAGTGCCTCCCTGATAGAAGGTATGTTTTGAAATTTTATATTAAATGGAAATGACTTGAATGAGTAAATACCTAGTCTTAATTGTTGCTTCCAATTTTTTTGAAGGTGTGAATTTACTCTGTAGACTCAGCATACAGATGTGGAGCTTGTTTTAATAAACTAAAACTTATAGCATCTAACACTCATTTAAGTATCTGCAGGATAATTCTTATATTTTGTGGTATTAAAAAAAACATTTATCCATATGCTTTTCTTAATTGGTACCAGGTATTTTCTTAGACAGCTGAGAGAGGGAACAAGGGTAAGAAATGGGGAATAGACCTGTGATTCTATTGTAATTAAGGAATTACTTATGAGGAAACTTCCTTTGCTCATGAAAATGGGCATTTTCTTTGTATCTTACATAATTAGAGAGCTGCCTAGAGAACTTAGTGATTAAGGGATTTGTTCAGTCACATGCCCAATATATGTTGGGATAATAGATTACGTATGAAACAGTCCTTGACATCACAAATAATAAATTGCTTCGTAAAGTACCGTACTCCAGTTTCACCTCACAATGAGACTACCATAACGGCTTCTGATGTAGTTGTCTCTTTCTCCTCTTTTTCTCATTGCCAAGTCATCAGATTATTTTTCCTAAGCCACTTCCACCATAAAATATTAGGGTAGACCTTAGAGATTGTCTAGTCCAATCCTTTCAATTCACAGATGAGGAAACTAGGACCGAGAGGTGGAGTTGTCTGACCAAAGTCACATAGTTAATTATTGACAGAATCAAGACCAGAAAGTAGGTATGTGGACCCTTGAACTGTGGTTTTTTGAATATACCAATCTTCCCCCCATATATAATTTCTCTGTTCAAAACCACTGTTGACTTTATATTAACAGATAAAGTCAATCTATGATCTAAGTGAAAATCATATAGAGTGGTAACATGAGAAATCACCAGACTTGCTCTCTAGTTACAGTTTAGCTGTTTTGTTATACTAAATGTATCTAGCATTCTGTTTTGTCAATCTGAAAAATGAAGTGTTTGGTTCTGTGAAGCCCTTTCCAAATTTAGAAAAAATATTCAGAAATTCTATGATATTTCTTATAAAGTTAAACCCAAACTAAAAGTGAAGTGTAATAGCTTTGTGCACATTGCCTTGTTAATTCTTCTTTAGCAATGAAGCATCAATGAACAGTTTTGTTTGTTGATAAAGAAAGAGGCAAGGTTCTAACTGCAAAGTGCTCCTCTATGGCATGTGCCATCAGCACTCCAACCAAGATTCTGGCAGGAGGAGAAGAGACTAAAGAGTACAAATATTGAGGATTCTGGGAAGATGGCAGAGGAGATCAGAAAACTCCAAGGTTTCCATATTTTCCACACAAATGGATTAAAATAATGCCTTAGGGTGAAAATAGAGTGGTTAAAAATAAATAAGGCTCAAGTCAGAATAGTGGTCCTCCTGGGACAATTGGAGAAAATCTGAAGAAAAAATTAAGGATAAGGTTTGGTCTCTGTAATTCCAGGCAAGTTCCATTTAAACAACAAGGAGCAAGCTCTAGGTTTAGCTAGGTTGGGAGGAAGCCTTGGCCCCAGTCACAGGAACTTAACCCCTGACACAGTGAGGGGCATTGGGCATCTGAGTCAGGGAAGATTGAGTGAACCTGTGCTGACACTAGACCAACTATGCTGTGAAATGTGGGCTGGGCAAGAAGGAACCAGCGCACTCTTGGTGAGTGCAGAAGCAGTGGGGCAAGGATGCTCCTAGCTGTGGGTACTTACAAGAGTGTAACAGTAAGCACCCTAGCATACCTAAGGCAGCTACTAGCACAGGTTCTTAGATCTGCTTTTCTAAAGGAAAGCAACTCAAAATGGGTTAACAATCTTACTTTAATCAAACATATCATTTACCTAGTTCAGGA
>CM053585.1:468221946-468249649 GCA_028646515.1 Pseudochirops corinnae
GTTTTTCTGTTTGTTTGTAACTTCTGTTTGTATTCTCTGAAGTTCAGGGGGCTGACTTTTCCCCCTGAACTAGGTAAATGATATGTTTGATTAAAGTAAGATTGTTAACCCATTTTGAGTTGCTTTCCTTTAGAAAAGCAGATCTAAGAACCTGTGCTAGTAGCCGCCCTAGGCATGCTAGGGTGCTTGCTGTTACAAAGAGTTTGGAGTTTGGAGGTCTTAGTTTCAGTTCCAGGCCAGCAGGGAGAACTGAAGGAGAATTTTAAAGCAGAGGCACCATTCCTGAAGCACCAGGACTAGAGGTGATTACAAAAAATAAACTACTACAATTTTAAAAATGATCAAAGGAGAAAAAAAATCCAACCATAGAGAGTTGTCATGGGAATAGAGAAGACTGGGGTTTATCTTCATAGGAGGATACTGAAGTCAAGAAACCTTCTTCTGCCTTAAAGAGTGACATCAAATGGTGCTCTGCCCCAAAAGAACTCATACAAGTACTCTAAAAAACTTTAAAAATAAAATGAGAGACTGAGGAAAAACTAAAAAGAAGAAGAAAAAAAGAACAATGCAAGAAAAACAAGATTATGTAAAGAAAACCAACCAATTAGAAAAGGAGATCCAGAATCTTAAGGAAGAAAATGACTCCTTGAAGACCAGAATAGGACAAGGGGGAGTAAGCAAAATTATATGAGACCAAGATATAATAAAAAATATATAAATAATTTAAAAATAGAAGAAAATATGAAATTTTTCATAAGAAAAAACAAGTAATCTGGTGAACATATCAAGAAAAGAAAACATGAGAATAATCAGACTACCTAAAAGCTATTATCAAAAAAGAAACAAGATACAATAATATAAGAAATAATTAAAGAAAATTGTCCTGAAGCATTAGAAGAAGAGGGGGAAGTAGAAATAGAAAAATAATCCACTAATGACCACCTGAAAGAGATCCTATGAGGAAACTCACAGGAATATCATAGCCAAATTCTGAAACCCCCAGCTCAAGGATAAAATATTATGAGTAACAAGAAAAAAATTAAATATTGTGGTGCCACAGTTACAATCATACAAGAACTTACAGTAGTTACACTAAAAGACCACATGTCATAGAACACTACATATCAAAGAACAAAAGAACTGGGATTCAAACAAAAATATCATACCAAACAAAGTTAAACATAATCCTGAATGAAAAAAAAGGATATTTAATAAATTGTCAGACTTTCAGGATTTTGTTGATTAAAAAAAAAAACAAAAAACAACTAAACTTAATAGAAGGTTTAACATACAAGAGCCCAGAGAAATATAAGCTACATACCAAAGACTAATTACAAGGGACTTAATAAGGACAGACCATTTACCTTTATAAGAGGAAATGTAAAATATATGGCTAATATTGTTATTAGTAATTGGGTAGTTCATAGGAAAGATTGGGGTAGACCTGAGTATGATGTGACTTTTAAAAAACAAAAATCATTTGGGAACAACTAAAAAGAGTAACAGTCTTATACAGATGTGATGTGCAAGGAAGAACTGAAAGAGAATAGAGGGAAAAGATGGCTGGTAGTTTTAGAAATCTACTTTCACCAGGAATGGGTTCAAGAGGGAACAATATATATACATACATACACATATAATAGTACAAAAGTCTTCTAATTCAGAAGGAAATAAAATGTTAAGGGGACAGGGAGGGGGTGGAGAATAAGGGAGAGATCCTTAGAGGACAGTGTGAGGGAATAAGTTAAAGGGGAATAATGAAGGGTGTTGAGATTAATGGGATTGGAGGGTGAGGGAGGAATCATTGGAGGATAAGGGATGGATGATTGGAGGAAAGTAGGCTAACTAATAGGAGGACAAGGTAGTAGGTAGAAGTAAAGTAGAGGAAATAGGAGGGATAGGAAATAAGATACTCACAAATATAAAATAAAGATCAGGAGCAGAATTTGTTCAGGAAAAAGGAGCAGGGGTAATATTCATGATCTTGGACAAAGTAAAGGTTAAATAGATTTAATCAAAAGAGAAAATAGGGAAACTATACTATGTATAAGCCATATTCATCAAATTGTTTTGGATTATTTATAATTAGACAGTGTAAGTTTGGAATATTGCTGTGGTATAGGAAATGAGAAGATCATGGACTTGGAAAAAGAAGGAAAGACTTGGGTTTATGAAGGAAAAAGTTATCCACCCTCAGAGAAACAGAGGCCAAATAAGTATAGTATGGTCTTACATAGATGCACATCAATATCTATGTCTATATATGAGTATGATTATAGATATCTAAGTATATGTATGATTACAGATATCTGAGTGTATGTGAGTGTATGTATATGTATGTAAGAGTATGTGTGTGTGTTAGAGAGAGAGAGAGACAGAGAGGCAGAGAGAGAGGAGTGCGTATATGTCTATAGGTGTGTTTATGTATGTATATATGTGTATGTATGTGTATGTGTGTGCATTCACACTTAATTGTAGCCTTTGGCAGGGGGAGGGAGGAAGGAGGAAAAAGAACAAAGTAAAAAGTGCATAGCAGAGAAAAAAGTAAACTTATAAAGAAGCAAGGATGGACAATTCTCAACATAATATGTAGTATTTATTATATAGGCTTTCTTTTTTTAGGTAACTATTTTATTTTTTAATTAATTTATTTTAATCTTTAACATTCATTTCCACAAGATTTTGAGTTCCAAATTTTCTCTCCATTTCTCCCCTCCCTCACCCCAAGATAGTAGGCATTCTGATTGCCCCTTCCGCCAGTCTATCCTCCCTTCTATCACCCTCCTCTCCCTCCCTCTCACTTTCTTGTAGGGCAAGATGGATTTCTATACTCCATTGCCTGTACATCTTTTTCCCCAGTAGCATGTAAAAAATAATTTTTAACATTTGTTTTTAAAACTTTGAGTTCCAAATTCTCTCCCTTCTTCCTTCCCCACCCACCCTCATTGAGAAGGCAAGTGATTCAATATAGGTTATACATGTGTAGTTACGCAAAGCACTTCCCTAATAGTCATGTTGTAAAAGACTAACTATATTTCCCTCCATCCTATCCCACCCCCCACTTATTAAATTTTCTCCTTTGGTCCTCTCTTTTTTAAAAAAAAATGTCTGCTTCCAACTACACCCTCTAACTTCTCTCCCTTCTTTCATCCCCTCCCTCTTTCCCCTTCCCCCTACTTTCCTATAGGGTAAGATACCCAATTGAGGGTGTATGTTATTCCCATCTTAAGTGAAATTTTATGGAGTAAGGTTCACTCATTTCCTCTCACCTCCTGTCTCTTCCCCTCCATTGTAACAGCTTTCTCTTTCCTCTTTTATATGAAATAAATTACCTTATTCTATCTCTCCTTTTCTTCTTCTCCCAATATATTCCTCTCTCACCACTTAATTTTATTTTTTTAGATATCATCCCATCATGTTCAACTCACCCTGTGGCCACCTCTGTCTAGACACACACACACACACACACACACACACACACCTCTGAATGGATATTTTCTTAACAGAAGCCAGCATTATATAGAAAAAGGATAAACTAGAAGCTTTTCCACTAAAATAAATGGTAAAATAAGAATGTCTATCACCATTACTATTATTTGATTCAACACTACATATCCTAGCTACCAGAGGAAGAGAGGAAAAAATATTTTGAGAGATAAACAGGAAACAAAATTATCATTTTTTGCAAATGATTTGAGAATTTATTTAATGAAGTTAATTCAGTCAACTAAAATTAATTGAAACAATTGCTTAATTAAGTAAAAATCATAGGATATAAATTAAATCTACTTAATCTCCAAAATTTCTCTGTTATTAGAAAACATAGCAAGAGGTGACAAAAAGAAAAATTCCATTTAAAAATGAGAAAATAAATAAATTGCTTGTGAGTTGATGTATCCAAACAAGAAGTAGATAGTTGATCTATACAAGCATATATAATTACTATATGAATATTGCTATAAAACTCTCTTTTTAAAATTACAGATCTAAATAATTGGAGAAATAGTCATTGTACTCAGTAGGTTGAACTAATGTAATAAAAATGACAATACTACCTTGATTAATTTATTTATTAACAAAGAATTGTTTTATAGACCAAGAAAAAAGTAAATTCATTTGGAGGAACAAAAGATTAAGTATGTCCAGAGTATAATGAAAAAAAGTTAAAAAAAAAGATATCATAATAGAAATGAAACTACGCTACTAAGCAGTAATAATCAACATGATTGGGTATAGGTTAAAATAGAGAGGTTGATCATTAGGAAAGATTATGTAAACAACATAAAGAGATGCTGGGGAAAGAACTCATCATTTTTTTAATGCTGAAAAAAATGGGAAGTTATTTGGCAGAAATTACACTCAGATCATCATCACTCACCCTATACAAAAATGGCTTCAAGTTTTAAGATTTTGATATAATTAGTC
This sequence comes from Pseudochirops corinnae, assembly GCA_028646515.1. NCBI lineage: Eukaryota > Metazoa > Chordata > Mammalia > Diprotodontia > Pseudocheiridae > Pseudochirops > Pseudochirops corinnae. The sequence goes on from CM053585.1 coordinate 468,226,372, forward strand.
ACATCATAGATAGAGGAGTAAGGAAGAAATTGTATGTTCTGGATGTATTACAGAGGAACAGATAATCACAAAGGACAGAGAAGATAAAAGAAACAAATCTGATAATTTTGATTACATAAAACTAGAACTCTTTTTGCAGAAACAAAATCAATACAGCCGAAATTAGAAAATGAAGCTAGATATTTTCAGTAAATTCCTCTGATAAAGTTCTAATTCTCAAGATATATATATAACTAATTGATTTGAATTAATATGAATGAGTTGTTCTCCAGTTGATAAATGATGAAAGGATATGTACAAGAAATTTTCAAAGGAACAAATTCAAGCTATTAATAGATACATGAAAACCACAATCCAAATGCAAATTCAAGTGACTATGAAGTTCTACCTGAAGTCTAACATATAGGCAACAATGACAAAAAAAAAAGAAAATTGCAAATTTCAGGAGAACTTAAATTGGAAAAAGAGCAGATATGAATGTGTACCTGTATGTGTACATGCATGTGTGTATGTATGTGTGTTTGTATATGTATCCCTATTGGATAAGAACTGAGTTGAGGAATAGCTAAATAAATTATGATTGTGAATAAATATTGCTGTTCCTTAAAAATGACAAGAGGGACAATTTCAGAGAAATTTGGGAAATTTTATATGAATTAATGTAGAGCAAAGAGAATAGAAGCAAGAGGGGAAAATATTACATATACAACAATAATAACAATTTGATTTGATTTGAAAGACTTAAGAACTCTGAAGAAAAAGAGAAACTCAAAAAGCTAAATAGATTTGAGCAATTGGAAGTGATCAGATGGTGATGAAATGCCTACATCTCATGAGACACAGGAGACATATCTCTTTAAAAATCAGTTTTTAGGAGTCTGAGACAGGTAAGTAAACTTGGCAGAAGGTCAAACCATCAGACAAGGAGAGGGATCATTTAGTTCTGTTTTGATTGGTAGAGAAAAGAATACACTAATGAAGAAATAAGGAGGAAGAAGGAAGAACTCATAATTTCTCATAACCAGAGTATGATGGAAAAATAATGTCTAAATCTGGAGGAAGAAGATGGGAGGAACTGGCATTATATGTACTTCATTCCTAGAACAGATTACACTGGGTTACACACACACACACACACACACACACACACACACACACACACACGCACACACACACACACGCACATGAAAAATTTGGTTAAAAGAATATATAAAATATTTGGGAGTCCAATCACCAAGACATATACACAGGAATTATATGAATATACCTGTGAAGCAATCTGTAAATTAAGATAGTATCAAATAATTATAGCAGCAGTTATCAAATTACAGTGTCCAGGCATCTTTACACTCAATTATTGAGGACATGCTGAAAGAGATTTCATTTTCATTCTCTGTCTCTTTGTCTCTGTCTCTGTCTCTCTCCATCTGTATCTGATTAAAAATTAGTATATCTATATTTTTTTGGAGGGGGCAGGTGAGGCAATTGGCATTAGGTAACTTGCTCAATGTCACAAAACTACTAAGTGTCAGGTGTCTGAGGCTAGATTTGAATTAAGGTCCTCCTCACTCCAGGGCCAGTGCTCTATCCTTTTTTTCTTTTCCTTTAATATCTTTGGGATCCAGACCTAGTAGTGTCATAAGTGGATCAAAAATATGGACCATTTTATAGCCCTTTGGGTATAGTTCTAAAGTATTCTCCAGAATGGCTAGACCAGTTCACACCTCCACCAACAGTGTGTTTGTTAGCATATTTCTTTTTCCACATCCATTCCAGCATTTCTCATTTTCCTTTTTTCTGTCATGTTACCCAATCTAAGGATATGAGGTACTACTTTAGACTTGTTTTAATTTACATTGCTCTAATCAATAATGATTTGGAGGATTGATTTTTAAATAGAGTTTTGACAACTTTGATTTCTTCTTCTGAAAACTGCTTTTTCATATCCTTTGACTATTTATCAATTTGGGGAATGGTGAGGCAGAGTCAAGATGATGTAGAAAAGTCAGGAAGTTGCCTGAGCTTTCCCCAGTTTCTCTCAGAAACAATGTTAAATCATGCCTTTAAACAAATTCTGTAATGACAGAATCTGCAAAAAGACAGAGTGAAATAATTTCTATCTTAAGAAAGCTTAGAGGAAAGGTCTGTCTCACTTATGTTAAATGGGAGCACAGCCCAGCACAGACAGCATACAGGCAAGTCATCAGAGTACTCTTAGCCACAGCACAGATCAACAACTGAGGCCACTCAGTCCTGGATCACGAGGTCATTGGCACAGCAGGCCAGCTGTGAGACTGCTAGCAGCAACTCAGAAGGAAAATTGCCAGCTCCAGAACCCCTGACACAACAGGTCCAACTAGGTTGGGCCAGCCCAGTACAAAGCAAACAGCAACAGTGCAACAGTGTGTTTGTTGGTGCAGAAAGCCAGGGACCAGGATTCTGGCCCCCAAGAAGTTTGGGACAGTGCCTCCTGTGCTCCAGGAGCATAGCTCAACTTTAAAAGTCACAAAATAGTCTAAAAAATGAGCAAAATTGGAAAAGAACCCTGACCACAGAAAGCTACTGTGGTGACATGGAAGATCAAAACATAAGCTCAAAAAAGGATAACAATGTCAAGATGCCTACAATATGATTCCTCAAAAGGAAGTATGAATTGGTCTCAAATCCAAAAAAACCTTCTTAGAAGAGCTCAAAAAGGATTTTAAAAATAAAATGACAGGTAAAAGAAAAATTGGGAAATGAATTGAGAGTCATTCAAGAAAGAGTCAAAGGCTTGGAAAAGGAAGGACAAAAACTGACAGAAGAAAACAGTTATTTACAAGATACAATAACCCAAATGAAAAAAAAAATTACTGAAGAAAACAAAGCCTTAAAAAAGCAGAATTAGCCAAATAGAGGAGGAGGTACAAAAGCTAACTGAAGAAACTAATTTCTTTTTTTTAAAGAATTTCTTAAAAACTAGAATTAGGCAAGTGAGAGCTAGTACCTCCATAAGACATCAAGAATCAGTCAAACAAAATCAAAATAATGAAAAAATAGAGAAGAAAATATAAAATACCTCATTGGAAAAATAACTGACCTGGAAAATAGATGCAGGAGAAATAACTTAAGAATTATTGGAGTACCTTAAAACCAGTTTAAAAAGAAAAACAGCCTGGGTAGCAGCATTCAAGAAATTGTCAGGGAAAATTATCCTGATATCCTAGAAGAAGAATCTACTGATCATTTCTTGAAAGAGATACCAAATTAAAGCTCCAGGAATATTGTGGCCAAATTCCAGAATTATCAGGTCAAGGAGAAAAACCTGCAAGCAGCCTGAAAGAAATAATATAAATATCGTGAAACCACAGTCAAGATAATGCAGGGCTTAGCTGCTTGTACATTAAAGGATCATAAGGTCTGGAATATGACATTCTGGAAGGCCAAAGAGCTAGAATTACAACTAAGAATCAACTACTCAGCAAAACTGAGCGTATTTTTTCAGAGGAAAAGATGGACATTCAGTGAAATAGAGGAGTTTCAAATTTTTCAAGAGAAAATTTGATCTCCAAATGTGACTCATGAGAAGCATGAAAAGACAAACAGGAAAGCAAAAAAATCATGCTGTTCAATAAGATTAAAGTATTTTCATCCCTAAACAGGATGTTTATAACTCTTGAGAACTGTATCTTGAGAACTGATCAGGAGGGGCAATATGAAAGAAGAAAGAACAGCATAAATGGAGGGGGAGGGGAGAAGTAGGATGGATGGAAATATACACTTGGTAATCATTACTATAAATGTGAATGGAATGAACTCTCCCCTAACATGGAAGCAGATAGCAAAGAGATTGTAGCAATTTATCATTAAGATAACACTATGACCAGGTAGGATTTATATCAGGAATGCAGGGATGGTTTAATATTAGGAAAACTATAAGCATAATTAACCATATCGATAACAAAACTAATGGAAGTCATATTACTGCCTCAATGAATTCAGAAAAGTGTTTCTGAACAAAACACAGCACCCATTCCTATTACAAAACACCAGAGAACATAGGAATAAAATGAGTTTTCCTTAAAATGATAAATAGTTTCTATCTAAAACCATCAGCAAACATTTTCTGTAATGGGTATAAGCCAGAGGCTTTCCCAATGAGAATAGGGGTGAAACAAGGATGACCATTATCACCACTATTATTCAATATTGTATTAGAAACTTAAGCAATAAGAGAAGAGAAAGACATTGAAGGAATTCGAGTACGCAATGGGGAAACAAAACTATCACTCTTTGTAAACAATATGATGATATACTTAGAGAATCCTAGAGAATAAACAAAAAAAAAACTCCTTGGAATAATTAACAATTTTATCAAAGTTGAAGGATATTAAATAAATCCACATGAATCATCAGCAATTCTATATATTACCCACAAAATCTAGCAGCAAGAGATAGAGAAATTCCATTTAAAGTAACCATAAACAATATAAAATATTTGGGAGTCTACCTGCCAAGACAAACCCAGGAACCATGTGAACGCAATTACAAAACACTTTTCATACAAATAAAGTCAGATCTAAACAATTGGAAAAAATCAGTTGTTCATGGGTAGACCTAGCCAATATAATAAAAATGACAATTCTACTTACATCAGTTTACTTATTCAGTGCCATGACAATCAAACCATGAAAAATTATTTTATAGAGCTAGAAAAAATTATTACAAAATTCTTTTGGAAGAACAAAAGGTCAAGAATATCAAGGGACAATGAAAACAATGCAAAGAAAGGTGACCTAGTCATACAAGATCTAGACCATATTATTAAGTGGTACTTAATCAAAACTATTTAGTACTGGCTAAGAAATAGACTATGGGATGGGTAGAATAGGTTTGGTACACAATACACCATAGTGAATGACTAGTAATTAACTCCTTGATAAACAAAGACTCCAGCTTCTGGTGTAATAATTCCCTATTTGACAAAAACTGTTGGGAAAACTGGAAAATAGTATGGAAGAAGCCAGGAATAGACCAACATCTCACATTGTATACCAAGATAAAGTCACAATGAGTAAGTAATTGTGACTTGAAGGATGCTACCATAAGCAAATTAGGAAAGCAAGGAAAAGTTTACCTGCCAGATCTATGGAGAATGAAAGAATTTGTTACTAAATGAGAGAACATTATGAAAGGCAAAATAGATCATTTTGATTACATTAAATTAAAAAAAGTTGTGCGCAATATTACTTTCTATTTTTTTGTTTCTTCTTTTTCATGTTTTTCCCCTTTGGTTCTAATTCTTCCTTATAACATGACTAATATGGAAATATGCCTAATGTGATTGTATATGTATAGTCTATATCAGATTGCATGCCATCTTGGGGAGAGGGAACAGAGGGAGGGGGAGAAAATTCAGAACTCAAAATCTTATAGAAGTGAATGTTGACAACTAAAAAGTAATAAACAAAATTTTAAAAAATATTTTTTTTTGCAGAAACAAAACAGAAGCAATCAAAATTAGAAAGAAATCAGAAAGCTGGAAAACAGTCTTTACAACCAGTATTTCTGATAAATATCTCATTTCTCAAATATATGGTGAACTGAGACCAATTTGTAAGAAAACAAATCAATCCTCAATTGATACATGGTAAAAGTATATTAACAGGTTGTTTTCAGATTAAGACATTAAAGCTATCTATATGCTAAATAACTATTGATGAGAAAAATACAAATTAAAGCCACCCTGAGTTCCTACCTCACACCTATCAGATTGACTAATATGATAGAAAAGGAAAATGATAAATGTTGCAATTTTAGACAAATTGGAAAACTATAGCATTGTTGGTGGTATTGTGAACTGATCCAACAATTCTGCCAAGCGATTTGTATCTGTGCCCAAAAGGCTAAAAAATTGTGCATGATCTTTTATCCAGCAATACCATTAGTAGGTCTGTATTCCAAAAAGAGCATAAAAAATGAAAAGTACACACATGTATAAAAATATAGCAGCTCTTTTTGTGGTGGCAAAGATTTGGAAATTGAGAAGATGCCCATCAATTGGGGAATGATTGAACAGTTGTGGTATACGAATGTAATGGAAATCCATTATGCTATAAGAAATGATGAGCAGGCTCATGAACTTAACATGAGCTGATGCTTAATGAAGTGAGCAGAAACAGAAGAACATTGTCACAGCAACAGCAACATTGTGCAATGGTCAACTTTGATAGACTTAGTTCTTCTCAGAAATATAATGATCCAAGATAATTCCAAAAGATTTATGATGGAAAATGCTACCTACATCCAAAAGAAAGAACTATGGAGTCTGAATAGAGATCCAAGCATATTTTTTTTATATTTTTCTTTTTCATGATTTTTAAATTTTATTCTGATTCTTCTTTCACAACATGAGTAAAACAGAAATACTTTTAACATTATTTTACATGTACAATCTATATCAGATTGCTTGCTGTCTTTGGGAGGGGGAATGGAAAGGAGAGGGGAGAAAATTTTAGAACTCAAAATTTTATGAAAATGAATCTTGAAAACTATCTTTACACAAATTGGGGAAAATACTATTAAGTGGGGAAAATATCTGGAAGGATAGAATTTGGAACCCTGAACTTCGAATAAACATATTAAAAACAAGAATACAAATGGGGGAATGGCTGATATTTTTATGAATTTGACTCAGTTCCTTGTGTATTTGAGAAATGAGGCCTTTATCAGAGAAACTTGCTGTAAAATTCCCTTTCCCCCTCCCTCTCCCCCCCCCCCAGTTTCCTGCTTTCCTTCTAATTTTGACAGCTTCAGTTTTGCCTGTGCAAACCCTTTTAAATTTCAAATAATCAAAATTAACCATTTTAGCTCCCATGGTCCTTTATAACTTTTGTTGGTCATTAATTCTTGCATTGTCTATAGATTGGACAAGTAATTTTTCCATGCTCCCTTGGTGTGCTTATGCTATCACCCTTTATGTCTGAATCGTGTACCCATTTTTACTTTATCTTGGTGTACAGTGTGAGATTTTGGTCTATGCTTAGTTTATTCCAGACTGCTCTCCAATTTTCCCAGCATATTTTTGTCAAAAGCTTTTGGTTTATCAAACACTACATGACTATCATCTTTTACTTCTGTATATTGCGTGTCTAATTTATTCTACTGATTAAGCACTTTATTTCTCAGCCAGTATAAGATTACTTTGATAATTAGTACTTTATAATATTGTTTGAAATCTGGTCCTGCTAGATCATTTTCTTTTGTATTTTTTATTGATTCCCTTGTTATTTTTCACATTTTGTTCTTCCACATGAATTTTATTATTTTTGAACCCTATACAATAATTCTTTGGTAGTTTGATTGATTATGACACTGAATAAGTACATTAATTGAGAAAGAGTTGTCATTTTTATTATATTGGCCCAGCTTACTCATGAGCAGTTAATAATTCTCCAATTGTTTAGATATCTATATTTGCATGAAAAAGGTTGTATAATTGTGTTCATATAATTTCTAGGTTGGTCTTGACAGATAGACTCCTTGGTATTTTATATCATTTTCAGTTATTTGAAATGAAATTTCTCTGTCTCTTCCTGCTGGAATAGCATAGAAATGCTAATGATTTACACTGATTTGTTTCATATCCTGTAACTTTGCTAAAGTTAATTGTTTCAATTAGTTTTTTTGTTGATTCTCTAAAAATCTCTAAGTATATCATCACATCATCTGCAATGAATTGGAGTTTTGTTTCCTCATTTTCTTATTCCTTCAATTTCTTTTTATTCTTTGCTAAGTGCTAAGCTACTTTTATAGTATCATATTGAATGATAATGATGGTAATGAAAATTCTTCTAGTTCATTTTCATTATTGATAATGATTGCTCTTGGTCTTAGATATTACTTAGAAGTTTTTGAAAAGCCTCCATTTATTAAAATTTTTTTTAGTGTTTTTAATAGGAATGGGTATTATATTTTCTCAAAAGCTTTTTTCTTCATCTATTAAAATGACAATCTATTTCTTGTTATTGATGTGGTTAATTATACTTATAGTTTTCCTAATATTAAGCCAGCCTTGCATTCCTGGTATATATGCCACCAGTTTATAGTATATGATCTTTGTATGACATTGCTATAGTCACTTAGATTGTATTTTACTTAAAATTTCTTTATCAATATTCATTAGAGAAATTGGTTTTTATGTTTTTCTCTGTTTTCACTTTTCCTGGTTGAGGTATCAAAACCATATTTGTGCAATAGTAGGAATTTAATATGACTCCTTCTTTATCTTTTTTTCCCAAATAGTTGATATAATATTGGGATTAATTCTTGCTTAAATATTTGGTAGAACTTGCTTGTAAATCCATTTGGTCTTGGGATTTATTCATAGGGAGCTCATTTATGGCTAATTGAATTTCTTCTTCTAAGATAGGGTTATTTAAATATTTTATTTCCTCTTCTAATCTGAACAATTTACAATTGTTTTAAACATTAATGCATTTTACTTATGTTGTCAGTTTTATTGACATATAACTGGGCAACACAGCTCCTGATATTGCTTTAATTTCATCTTCATTGGTCATTCACTTATCCTTTTCATTTTTGATACTGGTTATTGGTTTTCCTCTTTCTTTTTAAAAATTAAATTAACCATTGGTTTATCTATTGTGTTTTATTATAAAACCAGCTCCTAGTTTTATTTATTAGTTTAATTCTTTAAGCTTTCAATTTTATTACCCTCTACATATAAAGTTGCCCCTAAATACTGCTTTATTTATATGCCACAAAATTTGGCATATTGTCCCATTGTTGTTTTTAATGAAATTATTGATTGTTTTTTATGATTTGTTAATTAAACCACTTATTCTTTAGGATTAAATCATTTGGTTTCCAATTAATTTTTAATCTATGGTTCCAAGGGCCATTACTGAATTTTTATTTGCAATATGGTCTTAAAAGGGTGCTTTTAATGTTCCTATTTTTATATATTTTGAGGCATTTGTGCCCTCTATTTTGTGCCTCATTTTTTTTCTGATGGTGCCCTATACAGTTGAGAACAAAAAGTGTACTGCTTTCCATCTCTATCCAATTTTCTTCAATGTCTATATATTTTTTTCTAAATTTCTATTCATCTCCTTAGCTTCTTTCCTATTTTATGGTTAGTTTTAACTTGACCTGAGAAGTATAAACGAAGGTCTACTACTGGTATAGTTTTAGTATTTCATCCTGTAATCAATTTAACTTTTTTTTTTTAAAGAATTGATGTGTATGTATGTGTGTGTGTGTGTTATATAGGTCTAGATATTAAATACTATGGTAAGGAGCCACTATTTTGTATGGATTGTGGGTAACTGGGAAGCTTTAGTGTAGAAATTTGGTGCAGTACAACATTATCTTTCATAATATGAGACAAGATTCCTCAATTGGACACATGACATGTCACATAAAAACAGAACAGTATAGGAAGAAATCCCCTTCACAATGCTAAATGGGGGGAATTCTTGAGCAAAGAGAAGAGGCTGTCACTGGAGACAAAAATACATCTTTGATTACCTTGAATTGTAACTATTTCACATAAATAAAATCAATGCAGTTAAAGTTAGAAGGGAATGAATTGTGTGGGAAAAATCTTATGGAAACGTTCTTTGGTAAAAGTCTTTATGTTCACAAGATCCAAGAGAAGCATAAAAATGGTAAACAGGAAAAGAAAAACAAACATGTTATTCAATAGTGTTAAACTGTTTTCATCTTTACATGGGAAGATGATACTTGTAACTCTTGAGAACTGTATCTTTATTATGACATTTAGAAGGGGTATATATAGACAGAGAGTACGGATATAAGTTGACTTTTATGTGATGATAAAAAATCCATTAAGGTGTGAAAAAATATTTTATTAGGTGAAGAAGAAAGGAGGGAACAGAAAAGGGTAAGTTATATCATGTGAAATGGTACAAAGACCTATTACAGCAGAGGAAAAGAGTGTAAGAAGGCAAGTATTGTTTGAACCTTACTCTCATAGGATTTGACTCAAAGAGGAAATATCATACACACTCACAGAAATCTAACTTACCCTATATGAAGTAGGAGAGGAAAAAGAAAAGAAAAGGGAGGGGATCAATAGAAGGGAGGGCAGATTGAGGGAGGCAGTGGTCCAAAATAAAATACAGGTGAGGGGAAAAAGAGAGAAAGGAGAGAGAAAAACAAACATGGGGAAAAATAGGATGGAAAGAAAAACAAAATTAGTCCTCATAACTGTGAATATGAATGGGATGAACTCCCCCATCAAATGGAAGCAGATAACAGAGTGGATTAAAAATCATAATAACCACATCCTGCTAAGGTACCCTAAAGAGTGAAATAATATCAATACTAAATATATATGCAACAAGTGGTATAGCATCCATATTCTTAGAGGAAAGTTAAGGGAGTTACAAGAAGAAATAGACAGCAAAACTATACTAGTGAGGAACCTCAATATTCCCCTCTCCAAATTAAATAAATCTAACCACAAAATAAACAAGAAAGAAATTAAGGAGGTGAATAGAATCTTAGAAAATTAGAAATGGTAGAACTCTGGAGAAAATTGAATAGGGAGAGAAAGGAATATATCTGTTTTTCTCAGTGGTACATGCCAACTACACAAAAAATGACCATGTACTAATACATAAAAACCTCACAATCCTGTGCAGAAAGGAAGGAATATTAAATGCATTCTTTTCAGATTATGATGCAATAAAACATAAAATAAACAGCCATAGAAAGATAGATTAAAATTAATTGGAATCTAAATAATATAATCCTAAAGAACAAGTGGATCAAATAAGAAATCATAGAAACAATGAATAACTTCATCCAAGAGAATGACAATAATATGATAACATACCAAAACTTATGGCATGCAGCCAAAGCAGTTCTTAGGGGAGATTTTCTATCTCTAAGTGCTTAGATGAACAAAATAGAAAAAGATCGGATCAATGAATTGGGCATGAACCTAAAAAAGCTAGAAAAAGAACAAATTAAAAATCCCCAATTAAATATCAAAGTAAAGATTAATAAAACTGAAATTAAGAAAACTATTGAAGTAATAAATTAAACTAAGAGCTGGTTTTATGAAAAAAAAACAATAAAATAGATAAACCATTGGTTAACTTGATTTAAAAAAAGAAAGAAGAAAACCAAATTACCAGCATCAAAAATGAAAAGGGTATATTTACCACCAATGAAAAAGAAATTAAAACAATAATTAGTAGCTATTTTGCCTAACTGTATGCTAAGAAATTTGGCAATCTTAATGAAATGTATGAATATTTACAAAAAAATAAATTTCCCAGGTTAACAGAAGTGGAAATAAAATACTTAATCTCATTTCAGGAAAAAGAAATTGAAAAAGTCATCTTGAATTCCCTAAGAAAAAATCTCCAGGGCCAGATGGATTTACAAATGAATTCTACCAAATATTTAAAGAATAATACTATATAAACTATTTGGGAAAACAGAAGAAAGAGTTCTCCCAAATTCTTTTTATGATACAAATATAGTGCTGATTCCTAAACTAGGAAGAGCCAAAACAGAGTAAGAAAACATAAACCAATTTCTCTAATGTATATCGATGCAAAAATTTTAAATAAAATATTAGCAAAAAGACTGCAGCAATTTATCACAAGAATAATTAAACTATGACCTGGGAGGACTTATACCAGGAATGCAGAAATAGTTCAATATTAGGAAAACTATCAATGTAAACACCCATATCACAACAAAACTAACTGAAATTATATGATTATATCAATAGATACAGAAAAACTTTTGACAAAATATATTGTCATTCCTATTAAAAACACCAGAAAGCATAGTAATAAATGGAGTTTTCCTCAGAATTATAAGTAGCATCTATCTAAAACTTTCAGCAAACATTATATATAATGGGGATAAGCTAGAAGAATTTCTAATAAGATTAGAGATGAAAGAAACAAGGATGTCCATTATCACCACTGTTGTTCAGTATTGTACAAGAAATGTTAGCTTTAACAATTAAAAAGAAAAAGAAATTGAAGGAATTAGAATAGGTAAAGAAGAAACAAAGCTGCCACTCTTTGCAGATGATATGATGGTATACTTAGAGAATCAAGTAAAAAAAACCACTTGAAATAATAAAAACTTTAACAAAGTTGCAGGATATTCAAAACCCTTTCTAGAGGGGGCGGTGAATAGAATTCTTTTTTCCTCACCCTAGAAACTTGTTAGCTACAGGCCATGTGAAAATAAAAATATTTAAAAGTATGTTTGTTTGTTTTTTTTAAGATAAGCACATCATAAACTCACAAAGTACCAGAAGAAAGACCCTGAGCCAATGATGAGGTACCTAGTGTAGCCACACAGAACACAAGGCAACATAGGGAATTGAAATGAAGTTAAAGTATGACTTTCCTGACTATCTTCCCAGGGGTCAACAATCTGTGGGAGACTCACAAAAATACATTAGAAAAATATCACGAGGAAGCTCAACAATATAGCTTTGACCTTCCCAAACCCTGGTTGCTTTTCTGGGTCAAAAATGCTTTCTTAACATAATTGGAATTTCTACAAGTTTCCATTTTGACAATCAATCTATAGCAATGCCTTACTTTATCCTCTACTATACATTATTCCCATATATCCCTTACTCTACCCTGCCCTGTATGCTCAGATATAAATAGCTTATCTCTTACTCTAACTGACAAATTTCTCACTTTATGGCTCCACTCCTCTCTTCTTAGTGGTGCTGGCTTTTAGCCTTCAAGGGTGAACTTAAATAACATATCCCTATCTCTATAGCTAGATATTATATTCCTTCTTTATGTCCTCTCTCTTCTTCTTCCCCATATGACCATCTAATATAGTTATATGTTATTATGTATAGGGATTATTTCATTGCCCAAGAAGGTTATCATATTGTGTATATGTATGTGTATGTGTGTGTGTGTATGTGTGTGTTTTGCCACTATTACATTATAAATTCCATCAGCACAGTGTCTACATCAGGTGTGGGGAACCTGCAGCCTCAAGGCCAGATGTGGCCCTCTGTGTATGCAAGTGTGGTCCTTTGACTGAATCCAGACTTCACCAAACAAATCCCCCAATAAAAAGATTTATACTGTAAAACTTGGGACTCAGTCAAAAGGCCATATCCAAAGACCTAGAAGGTGACATGTGGCCTCAAGGTCAGAAGTTCCCCACCCTTGGTCTGTACCTTATCTAAATTTTTCATTTCCTCTAGCGCCTCAAAACATAGATTGTTAGTAAATATTTATTGAATTGAATCAATCATTTCTAATTCCCAGAGAAATTTTATGGCTTATTCCAACCATATCCCTTGATTGGTTCTCCTTTACCTCCCTGACCTATCTCTCCAGTTCCACCCATACCCTTACCATGGTAAGTGCCAAACAGTAGCAGCATTAAGACTGATGATGAACACCTGGAACAGCAAACTCCTTCCACTTTCATTAGGTATGCCTCCTATGCTCTTCATGGATATGTGTAAAAACAGTTCATTAGTGTAGAAGCCTCAGGGTTCTAATGCCAATGAGGCACAAGGTACTCACTGCTTGGTTCAAATGGCTTTATTGCTTATTCAGAGGCCCACTGCTACCACTTGGGCCATTTCTCCTGCAGTGAACTGAATAAAACAGGTACTTAAAGGTAAGGGACTCATTGCCTCACCTGGCTTTAAATACCAGTGTCTTTATATCATAGTCTGTATCACCTGCAGGTAGATGAAGTGATAGATTCCTTTGAATCTGAAATATTTGTAACCTTATAAGCCACAGGTATGTTCACAGGGAGTTGGGATTAGTCATACTTGCTCAATGTACAAGAAATGATTTCTGGATTTACCATGTTGCATTGGAAACAATATTGGATTTAGATTCTGAATTCAAATCCAGATACTTCTGCTTACTACATCATGACCTTAAACAAGTTAGAGTGGGTCTCTGACTCCTACTCTGTAAGAGGTTAGACCAGATTGAATAAAACAAGTCTTTTTTGTAAAATTTCTCTCATATAACTATGCCAGAATACTCTACATATGCTTGTCTCAATCAACAAAATATCTCAGTGTAGAAATACAATATAGTTTTATTATTTTGTCAGAGTGAGAACCTACAGCCTGAGATCTTCCCACTCAGATTCAATTTGTATATGATTTAATAAAATAAGGCCTAAAGACTCAAGCGAGACACTAAAGGAAGGCAGAAGGCAAACAAACATTTGTGCCAGGCCCTCTGCTAAGTTCCTTTACAAATATCTCACTTGATCCTCTCTGTATTCTTAATGCTATCAAAGCTTCCAAGGTATCCATTCTAGAGTCTCTAGATTCTAGGTGCTTTCTGCCTCTTCCTATTACGGCTCACCCCATGAAATCCCCTTTTTTATTGTGCCTTACTGCCAGCACAGTGCCAATTAATAATAATTATAATCATAAATTCTTATAGCACTTACTCTATTTCAAGAACTGTGCACTTTATGATTATTATCTCATTTCATCTTCACAACAACCCTGGCGGATAAGTGCTTTTATTATCCCTATTGATAGAAGAGGAAACTGAGGTAAACACAGGTTAAGTAACTGGCCCAGGGTCACACACTTTGTAAGTGTCTGAGCCAAGATTTGAACTCAGGTTTTTTTGACTTGAAATCCAGCAGTCTATCTGCTAGCTACCTCCAGTCATTAAGATTTTCCCTGGACTACAAAACTCAGGCGAGTTCAAAAACAGGTCTTGCTGACTCGGCATATTACCTGCTACATCCTGCATCCTCCCTCAGTAATATTGTTTCTCATTGTCATTGATCATTAAATCCTGCCCAATCCTGCCCTAACATTGTAAAACCCAGTTATGACTTTCTTTTTGTTCATTATTCATTTTGAGACTATATTCCAATGAATTGGCTCCTCTTGCACTGATTTATTAAGCACCTTTTTGTATGTGTGTGTGTGTGTGTGTTTGATGGTAAGGAAATTTGAAGATCTTTCATGTCCCTTAATGGGACTCACATGGAACCCAACAAGAGAAGTTTACTTAGGGGAGGCTTGTTTTTCAGGAAGGCCCACACCTTTTATTACTCTGCAATTAGGAAGTGGGTCATGAAGGTTGTGAAGTCCTCTGAGGATGAGATTTTGCTTTGGGGCTTACTTACGGGAAGAGTTGTGTGATTTGGCCAAATGAGACTACAGGTAACCATTGAGCATGCCAGCTTTGAAAACCCAGATGTTGGTGCTTCTCTCTCTGGTAACTAACTATGTATGTATGTAATGGTCAGACAGCAGCTAGAAGCCCTGTCAGTCTGTTGAATTGTGTTATTCTCTCTGTTTTTATTTTTTGTCTACTTGTAATTTCTGTTCGTATTTTCTAAAGTTCAGGCTGCTGGCTTTTTCCTCTGAACTAAATGAATGATACACATGTTTGAAGTAAGATTTTTAACCCATTTTGAGTTGCTTTCCTTTAGAAAAACATATCAAAGAACCTATACTAGAAGCCATCCTGGGTTTGTTGGGTGCTTGCTGCTACAATGTGAGATGATTCAATTAAGCAGGGCATGTAGAATCATGTAGTTTACTAATTATTCACCTTTCTCCAATCTAGCTAACCATTCTCTTTTCATACTAAGTTCTTACATTCATCCATCTATCTCTTTACTTATCTGATGTAATCTATTTATCCACCTATCCATCCATCCATCCATCCATCCATCCATCCATCTAATCACTCTCTTTCTCTGTCTCACTCTACTCTGTGTCTGTGTCTATTTCTCTCTATCTCTCTCCTCCTGATCCTCCTTTTCCTCTATCTCCTCATTTCTGTCCACCCATTAATTTTTTTCCAGTCACTTAACTAAAGTAGTATTTACTAACCACCTACTATGTACTAGGCATAGTACATAGTACATAGGCTGTGCAATGTGTTGGGGATACCAATACAAAACGAAAATAGTCCCTTATCTTTAGAACTTTAGAGTCCATCTGGGAAAGACAAAATGTATATGTATACACAAAGGAGACCCAAAGTAATTTGGCCAGGGCTATGTACTTGCAACTGGAGAGTATCAAGAAAGATTTGAAGCAGAAGATAGCATTTGAACTGAGTCATTTAAGAGACAATGTAGCATACTGAATAGGAAGACCTTAACTTCATTCTCACTTCTAACATAAAGTAGTATGGAAGTGGGGAGAAAGAGACAGAGACATAAAAAGAGAGATCCACTCATTCAGGGAATTGGTGATGAAGCATACTACTTACCTCCTGACAGGTGTTGTTTTCAACATGAAGAATAAGACATACATTTTTGTATGTGGGGGAAAAAAGAAATGGGTTGGCCCCAAAACAAAAAGAAAAGAGTCATTGAAGCATTAAAATTTTTGTGTCTTTATTAATTTGTTTGTTTACTTTTAGTTTACAAGATTCAGTTCCACAATCCCTTGAGTTTCAATTTTTCTACCCTCTTTCTCCTCCCCCCTCCCCCATGGCAGCATGTAATCAAGTATAGGATCTGCAAATACTTTCACATTAGATATTAATCAGGTTTTAAGGAAGGATTGTAATGGATGGAATGAACAATGGGAAAGAGGAAATAAAACCAAACAAAAAAAAAAAGAAAGAGAGCAGGTAGTTTGCTTCAGTCTGCATTCAAACTCTGTTCATTCTAGTTCTTTCTTTGAATGTAGACATCTTTCTCCATCATGAATCTTTCGGAGATGTCTTATAATCCTGCATTGCTGAGAAGAGTCCAGTCTATCAAAATTGGTCATCACACATACATTGTGTCTGTAATTCTGCACAAATTTCCCCTGGTTCTGCTCTTCTTTCTCAGCATCAGTTTGTATAAGCCTCTCCAGGTAAATATGAAGTCCATCTGCTCCTCATTTCTTATAGCACAAGAGTATTCCATTACATTCATATACCACAACTTCTTTAGCCATTTCCCAATTGATGGACATCCCCTTAATTGCCAATTCTTTGCCACCACAAAAAGAGCTGCTATAATTACTTCCGGACATATGCGTTTCCCTCTCACTTTGATAATCTCTTCGGCCTACAACCCTAGAAATGATATTGCTTGGTAAAAGGGTATGAAATTATTTATAGCCTTTGGGCATAGTTACAGAGTGCTTTCCAGAATGGTTGAATAAGTTCACAACAACACCAACAATGTGTTAGTGTTCCAATTTTTCCACATCCTCTTCAAGTATTTGTCATTTTCCTGTTTTGTCATCTTAGTCAATCTGGCTGATGAGATGTGGTACCTCAGAGTTATTTTGATTTGTATTTCTCAGATAAACAATGATTTAGAGCATTTTTTCATATGGCTACAGATATCTTTAATTTCTTCCTATGAAAACTGCCTGTTCATATCCTTTGACCATTTATCAATTGTGGAATGGCTTGTATTCTTATAGATCTGACTCAATTCTCTATTTTAGAAATGAGGCCTTCATCAGAGACACTGGTTGTAAAAATTCTTTCCCAATTTCTCACTTCCCTCTTAATGTTCATTACATTGGCTTTGTTTGTACAGAAACTTTTCAATTTAATGTAATCAAGATTATCCATTTTGCATTTTATAATGATTTCTAATTCTTGTTTGGTTATAAAGTCTTCCCTTCTCCATCAATCTGACAGGTAAACTATTCCTTGCTTACCCAGTTTGCTTGCAGTATCAGCCTTTATACCTAGATAGTGCTCCCATTTAGACTGGATTTTGGTATACAGAGTTAGATAAGGGTCTATGCGCAGTTTCTTCCATGCCATATTCCAGTTTTCCCAGCAGTTTTTGTCAAATAGTGCATTCTTATCCCCAAAACTGGGGTCTTTGGGTTTACCAAATAGTAGGTTACTATGCTCATTGACTGCTGAGTCTTGTCTACCCAATCTATTCCATTGATCCACTACTCTATTCCTCAGCCAATACAAAGTAGTTTTGATGACTGCTGTTTTATAGTACAGATTAAAATCTGGTATGGGTAGGCCACCTTCCCTAGCATTTCTTTTCATTAATTCCCTTGATATTCTTGACCTTGTGTTCTTCCAGATGAATTTTGTTGCTATTTTTTCTAGCAACATATTACTTTATAAAGTAATATTTTTGGGAAATTGATTGTTATGGCACTAAATATGTAATTTAATTTAGGTAAAGTTGTCGTTTTCATTATATTAGCTTGACCTAGCCACAAGCAATTGATGTTTTTCCAATTAGTTAGATCTGACTTTATTTGTCTGAAAAGTATTTTGTAGTTGTTTTCATACAGGTCCTGGGTTTGTTTTGGCAGGTAGATTCCCAAATATTTTATAACGTCTACAGTAACTTTAAATGGGATTGCTCTTTCTGTCTCTTGCTTTTGGATTTCATAAGAAATATATAGGAACAGGGAGGCTAGGTGGTGTAGAATATAGAAAACTGGCCCTGGAGTCAGGAGGACTGGAGTTCAAATCGAGCCTCAGACATTCAATGCAAAAAAAAAAAACAAACAAAAAAAACTAGCCATGTGACCTTGGTCAAGTCACTTAGCCCTAATTGCCCTACCTTCCCCTTGCCCCCAAAAAATGCAAAAAAAAAGAAAACAAACAAAAAAAGAAATATATTCGAATGCTGAGGATTTATGTGGGTTTATTTTGTATCCTGTAACTTTGCTAAATTTATTATCTCCAGTAATTTTCTACTTGATTCTTTAGGATTCTCTAAGTATATCATCATATCATCTGGTAGCTGAGTCTCTTCTTTGCCTAATTGGATTCCTTTGATTTCTTTTTCTTCTCTAATTGCTACTGCTAACATTTCTAGTACCCGATTGAATAAGAAGGGTGATAGTGGACATCCTTGTTTCATCCCTGATCTTATTGGAAATGCTTCTATCTTATCCCCAATACAAACAATACTTGCTAATGGCTTTAAATAGATGCTATCTATTATTTTAAGGAAGACTCCATTTATTCTATTACTTTCTAGTGTTTTTAGTATGGATGGATGTTTTATTTTGTCAAAAGCCTTTTCTGCATCTATTGAGATAATCATATGGTTTCTGCTAATTTTATTGTTGATATGATCAATTATACTGATGGATTTCCTGATATTGAACCATGCTTGCATTCCTGGAATAAGTCCTACCTGATCAAAGTGTGTTATTCTTGTGATAAGTTGCTGTAGTGTTTTTGCTAATATTTTATTTAAAATTTTTGCATCTATTCATGAGGGAGATGGGTCTATAATTTTCTTTCTCCATTTTTTCTCTTCCTGATTTAGGTATCAGTACCATATATGTGCCATAAAAAGAATTTGGCAAGACTCCTTCTTCACTAAGTTTTGCACATGGTTTGTTGAGTATTGGAATCAATTGTTCATTAAATGTTTGATAGAATTTGCTAGTAAATCCATCTGGCCCTGGCGATTTTTTCCTACAGAGTTTGCTGATGGCTTGTTTGATTTCTTTTTCTGAGATGGCATTATTGAAGTAATTTGCTTGCTCTTAACTTAATCTGGGCAACTTATATTTTTGTAAATATTCATCCATTTCAATAAGATCATCAAATTTATTGGCACACAATTGGGCAAAATAATTCCTAATTATTATTTCAATTTCCTCTTCATTGGAGGTGGAGACACCCATTTCATTTTTGATACTCACAATTTGGTTTTATTCTTTCTCTTTTTTATCATATTGACTACAGGCACATCAATTTTATTGGTTTTTTTTTTTTCATAAAACCAGCTCTTAGTTTTATTTATTAATTCAATAGTTTTCTTAATTTCAATTTTTTTTTAATCTCTCCTTTGGTTTCCATTATTTCTGATTTAGTATTTAATTGGGGATTTTCACTTAGTTCTTTTTCTAGCTTTTTCATTTGCATGCCCAATTCACGGACCTCCATTTTCTCTAATTTATTCATGTATGCATTCAGGGATATAAAACTTCCCCTAAGAACTGCCTTTGCTGCAGCCCACATGTTTTGGTATGATGTCTCATTATTGTCATTCTCTTGAATGAAGTTACTGATTATTTCTATATTTTCTTGTTTGACTCACTCATTCTTTAGGATTAAATTACTTAGTTTCCAATTAGCTTTTAGTCTACCTTTCCATGGCTTTTTATTGCATATGATTTTTATTGCATTATGATCTGAGGATAATGCATTTAATATTTCTGACTTTCTGCACTGAATTGTGAATTATGCTATAGTACATGGTCGATTTTTGTGTATCTGCCATATACCTCTGAGAAGAAGGTATATTCCTTTTTATCTCCATTCAGTTTTCTCCAGAGATCTCTCATGTCTAGGCTCTCTAAAATTCTGTTCACCTCCTTAACTTCTTTCTTGTTTATTTTGAGCTTAGATTTATCAAGTTCAGAGAGGGGGAGATTGAGGTCCCCCATTAGTATAGTTTTGCTATCAATTTCTTCCTCTAATTCCCTTCACTTCTCTGCCAGGAAATTTGATGCAATACCACTTGGTGCATTTATATTAAGTAATGATATTGCTTCATTCTCTATGGTCCCTTTTAGCAGGATGTAGTTTCCTTCCTTATCTCTTTTAAGATCTCTTAGATCTATTTTTGCTTTTGCTTTATCTGAGATGATGATTGCTACCCATGCTTTTTTTTTTTCACTTTAGCTGAAACATAATATATTCTACTCCAGCCTTTTACCTTTACCCTGTGCATATCTTCTTGTTTCAAATGTGTTTCTTGTAGACAGCATATTGCAGGACTGTGGTTTTTAATACATTCCGCTATTCACCTTTGTTTTATGGGAAAATTCATCCCATTCATATTCACAGTTATGATTACTATCTCTGTCTTTCCCTCCATCCTATTCCCTCCCCTGTTTATGTTTCTGTTTCTTCCTTCTCTCTTCCCCTGATTAAGAGTTTTCCTTTTGACCACCACCTCCCTCAGTGTTCTCTCCCTGTGATCCCCCCTCTTTACCTACCATTTCCCCTTACTACTATTTCCCTCCCTTCCAACCCCTCTCCCTTTCTATTCTCCCTTTACCCCTCCTACTACCTGGAGGGCACAATGGATTTTTATACTTTCAGGTGTATGTTATTCCCTCTTTGACCCCCAAACCAATGAGAGTAAATTTCATGCACTGCTCTACTCCCTCCTTCCTTTCCCTCTATTATAATGAGTTTTGTGTCTTTTCACATTAGAATCTTAAACTTGACTGATTATGTTTATCCCCCTTTGAATGAGAACCAACGAGAATAATGTTCATGCGACGTTCATCTCCCTCCCTCCTTCCCCTCTTCTATAGTGTGTTTTTATGCCTCTTTGTTTTGCATAATTTGCCTTTTTCTGCCTAATCCTTTCCTTTTCTGACATTACAGTCCCTTTGAACCCCTTAACCAGGATTTTTTAAATCATCACAATAGGTCATTTATACCCACACCCTCTATCTGGGTCTTGTGTAATCCTCACTGTAGTTCCATGATATTTGAGTTGTTCCTTCTTAGCTGTTTGAGGTATTTTCTCCTTCACCTTGTAATTCTGAAATTTGGCTACTATATTTCTTGGAGTTTTCAATTTGAGATCTCTTTCAGGAGGAATCTGGTGAATTATTTTGATAACTATTTTACTCTCTTATTCTAGGACCTCAGGACAGTTTTCTTTGACAATCTGTTGGAGGAGGTTGTCCAGGCTGCTTTCTCCATCATGGTTTTCTGGTAGACCAATAATTCTTAGGTTATCTCTCCTGGATCTGTTCTCTAGATCAGTTGTTTTTCCAGGGAGATGTTTTACACTTTCTTCTAATTTTTCAATCTTGATGTTTTGTTTGAATGACTCTTGATGCCTCATAGAGTCCTTAGCTTCGATTTGACTGAATCTAATTTTTATTGAATGATTTTCCTTGGTTAGTTTGTGAAGATCCTTTTTTTAGGGAGGTATTTTCTCCAATTAGATTTTGAACCTCCTGTCCCAGTTCATAAATTTTACCTTTTTGGGGATTTGTTTTCTTCAATGAGATTTTTTTTCCAGTTTGGTCACTGTAGATTTAAATTTATCTTCTACCTCTCTAATTTGGCTTTTAAAATCTTTCTTGAGCTTCTCCAGGAATGCTTTTTGGGCTTGAAACCAATTCATATTTCCTTCTGTGATCTCCTGTGTGAGAATGGAGTCCATGTTTCCCTCTGTATTTGGTTGTTCTTACTCATTATTATAATATTGAATTGATTTTCTTGCTTTTCACGTCTCGGCTTCCTTCTTTCCCATTGTGATTTCCTATTTCCTAATTTCTCAGGCTGGGAGCTAAGGGCTTGGTTGTTAACTTTGTGTGCTATAGCCTCTGGGTGTCTAGCCTGAGGCCAAGGCCAGTACTCTCAGTGTTTCCCCTGAGTTAGAGAGGGGTGGTCTGCGCACTTCAGATTTCTTCCTCTATGCCCCTGGGCTACAGCTTAGGCAGGCTCAGCATCTGGCAGCCAACAGAGCTGGTTTCCATAAATTCCTCTGGTGGTGCTAAGGCGCACCTGGATTTCTGTTGTTAGAGCTTCCTGGCTCCACCCTCCTGGGTTTTGAAAGCTCCTGTTGGTCAGCTGAGGTGGGGCTTGTTGGGACCTCTCCCACCCTTGACTTCTGACTCCTTACTGTCTCAGTTACAACCTTTCTCAGTGACTCCTAATGGAGGCTATTTCCACTTTTTCAAGATTTCACTCTGGTTGGGACATTTATCTCTGGATTTTCTGGTCAGGGATAGGGAATTGGAGCAGCTAGTGTTTACTCTGCCGTCTTGGCTTCTGTAAGTTCAGGTAGGTGATTTTTAAATTTCCAGGCTGTGGCCTGATAGCCCCAGGAGAAGATACTGTTGCTACTGTGGGCCCTGCACTTTCTCTTACCCAGTTCCAACCTATCCTCGTCCTGTGTTGAGATGGCTGCAAATTGCCCTTGCGGTGGGTCAGTCTGCTGGCTGGGGCTTCTTGTCACTTTGCTATAGTCTGCTCTCTGGTCAGTGCTGATGCAGCACCCTGTTATCTGTGCTCCCCCTGCTCAGACCTACATGGACACTTTGTTGGGCTGGGAATCTGCCATGCTCCATCTCCCAATGGATTCTGTCACGTTAAAATCTGTTCAGTCTCACTTTTTATATATTTTTTATTTTTTCATATATATATATATAGATAGATAGATAGATAGATAGATAGGTATATATTTATAACATTTGATTATAGAACTTTAGATTCTAGATTCTTTCTCTTCCTCCCTCATCACCCACTCCCACCGGAAGGACAAGCAATCAAATACAGGCTGAACATGTGAAATTATGCAGAACCTC
>CM053585.1:468250149-468294136 GCA_028646515.1 Pseudochirops corinnae
CCAAAGAAGGAATCTAGGGTTTGGTTACTGTTCTTACTTTGCTTCTTATGCTTATTCTTCTCATGGTTGGTCAGTCTGTGATTTTTTTTTTTAAATCTCTGTGGGGCTCTGCTTCCAGAAGGAAAAGCTCTGTCCCAAATCACTGGGGTCCTCCTGGCTGCTGTAGCTCTCAAGAAGGTGCTGCATCCCTTTTCTACTTACTTCCGACTCACTGGATAATGAAGCCTCCAGGACCGAGGCCCAAGACTGTGATCCAGATCCAGGCCGCTCAAGGCCAGAGCACTTGGCCTCTGAACGATCGCTTAGTCTCTCTACTGTCTGCAGGCCACGGGAGCGGAAGCTGCTACGTGGAGGCAGGTGCAAAGTCTCTGCCTTTCACTTTCCAGCCCTGGAGGCCTTTTGGCCGGACTGCATTTCTTCCCCGATTTTGCAAGTCCCACTGACCTAGTTCTGAATGCTGTTCCCAGCTGCCACTAATCCGAGGCTCCGAGGCTCCTCCCATCTAGCCACCCCCGGGGCTCAGCCAGGGCTTCAGGCCAGGCTGGTTTCAGTTTGCAGTCCTGATATGGTTCCTCGTAGCTGAGCTGACTTTAGTGGAAAGTATATTTGTGTGCGTTTTGGAGTTCTAGGATTAGTTTAGAGTCATATTTTATGGGTATTTTGGGGTGGCTATGTGAGAGCTGCCAATATGTTGCTGCTCCTTCACCGCCATCTTGGCTCCGCCCCCAAAAAAGCTCACTTTTTATATTTAGTGACAGAATTCATAGAGGAGCTTAGAAACGTTCCTGCTTCTGATCCACCACCTTGGCTCTGCCCCCTTGAAGCATTTTTTTTTAAAGTGGAAAGCCAGAAAAAAAAATCACAGATAAGCAGAATGGCTTTGAAAGTTACATACCAAATTTATTATATACTTAAAAAGAAAACCAAACTCTACATAATAGATTTCTTTTTTTCTCAATTGAATCACTAAAGTAATATGACTATGTGTCTTGGATTTTGCTGCCTGCCAGTTTTTTTTTTTAAGCAATCTATGTACTCTTTCAATTAGCACTTTTTTAAATGTTCACAATTTCTGTGCTATTTTCTTGTATTATAGTGTTTAGGATATTTGACCTGTCATATTCTTTTGGGAGACCTATAACCCTAAATTATCTCTGCCTATCCTCTCTTTGGGATGAATATGTTTCACTTATATGGGCAGCATGTTTTCTTTTAATGTTATTGCTTCCTACCTTCAGTCTGGGCCCTTGCCCCCATGGTGACAGGTGGTGGAGGCATGGTGTATGCAGCCTCTCCTTGTGGCTGCTTTCAGAGCTCTTGGCCTGTAGATCATAGGGGGACCAAGTGACCATTCAGAGGGTAATTACTCTTGCTGTTACATGCTTATATCTGGATCACAAACTTGGGAGGTGGTCCTGGGGGGAGGAACACCAGTGTGCCAGAGCTTGTGGTTGCTGTAGAGAGGGCGCTCCCGTAACAGGTCTAACAACAGATCTGACAACTGCAAAAAAATGAGAAATTTGGGACACAGCTCTCTCCACTCTGGAAGCAGAGTTGTACTGTGGTAAAGATCTCAAAAAGTCAAGTAACTGGCTGGCAAGAATAGCAAAGAGAGTAAGTGCAATTAGACTATAGAATCCTTTTTTGGGGACAAAGAGGATCAAACATGGAGCCAGAAGAAGACAACAAGGTCAAAACTCCTGTATCAAAAGCTTCTAAGAAAAATATGAACTGGCTGCAGGCCATGGAGAAGCTCAAGAAGGATTTTGAAAATCAAGTAAGAAAAGTAGAGGAAAAATTAGGAAGAGAAATGAGAATGATGCAAGAAAATCATGAAAAGTGAGTCAACACCCTGACTGAAGAAAATAACACCTTAAAAATAGACTAACTCAAATGGTAAAAGAGGCCCAAAAAGCCAATGAGGAGAAAAATGCCTTAAAAAGTTGAATTGGCCAGATGGAAAAGGAATTTCAAAAACTCTTTGAAGAAAATAATTCCTTCAAAATTAGAGTGGAGCAAATGGAAGATAATGACTTTAAGAGAAATCAAGATACTATAAAACAGATCTAGACAAATGAAAAAATAGAAGGCAATGTGAAATATCTCTCTGGAAAAAAAACACTGACATGACAAATAGATCCAGGAGAGGTAATTTAAAAATTATTGGACTACCTGAAAGCCATTATAAAAAAAAAAAGAGCTCAGAAATCATCCTTCAAGAAATTCTCAAGGAAAGTTGCCCTGATATTCTAGAAGCAGAGGGTAAAATAGAAATGGAAAGAATCTACCAATTGCCTCTTTAAAAAGATTCCCAAAAGAAAACCCCTAGGAATAATATACCCAAATTTGAGAGTTCCCAGATCAAGGAGAAAATATTACAAGCAATCACGAAGAAACAATTTGAGCACTGTGGAAACACAATCAGGAAACACAAGATCTAGCAGCTTTTACATTAAAGGATCAAAGGTCTTGGCATATGATATTCCAGAGGTCAAAGGAGCTAGGATTAAAACCAAGACTCACCTACCCAGCAAAACTGAATATGAAGCTTCAGGGGAAAATATGGTCATTCCATGAAACAGAGGACTTTCAAGTGTTCTTGATGAGAAAACCAGAGCTGAACAGAAATTTTGACTTTCAAATATGAGAAGCAAGACAAGCATGAGAAGGCAAACAGGAAA
Source organism: Pseudochirops corinnae (assembly GCA_028646515.1). Lineage (NCBI taxonomy): Eukaryota > Metazoa > Chordata > Mammalia > Diprotodontia > Pseudocheiridae > Pseudochirops > Pseudochirops corinnae. The sequence goes on from CM053585.1 coordinate 468,252,831, forward strand.
AAGAAAACATAAAGAACTTATTAAAGTTGAGTTATTTATATTCCTACATGGAAAAATGATAATTGTTAACTCATGAGACTTTTCTCAGTATGAGGATAGTTGAAAGGGATATATATGCATATATGAATATATATTCATATGTATATGAATTTATAGGAGAGTGTATGTGTGTATAAATATATATGAGAGTGTGTGTTTATGTGTGTACATGTATATATTGAGAGAAGGCACAGGATGAGTTGAATAGGAAGGGATGATATCTAAAAAATAAAATTAAGAGGTGAGAGGAATATGATGGGACAAGGAGAAAGGGAGAGATAGATAAGTTAAATTATCTCATATAAAAGAGGCAAGAGAAAACTGTTACAATGGAGGGGAAGAGAGGGAAGGTGAAAGGGAATTGGTAAACCTTACTCCCCTTGAATTTGGCTTAAGGAGGGAATAACATACATACTAAATTGTGTATCTTACCCTACAGGAAAGTAGTGGAGAAGGGGATAAGAGAGGGGATGTTGGAAGAGAGGGCAGATTGGGGGAGAGGGTAGTTAGAAGCAAACACTTTTGGAAAGGGACAGGGTGAATGAAGAAAATAGAATAAGTGGGGGGGGGGTCAGGATAGGATGGAGGGAAATATAGTTAGTCTCTCACAGTATATCTACTATGGAAATGTTTTATGTAACTACACACGTACAACCTATATTGAATTTCTTGTCTTCCCAATAGGAGTGGGTAAGGAGAGAAAGGAAAGAATCTGGAAATCAAAGTTTTAAAAACAAATGTTGAATAAAATTTAAATTTTTAAATAAATAAATAAAATTCCATAAATTCTATTATCTCATGAGGTGTTGAATAATTTTCCTATGTTTTTCAGCATTTATTCATGGATCTTGAGGTCATATTTTCTTCTGCAATTAATTTATTTCCCATTGTTTTATCTTCTCATGTTCAAGATCTTTGAGTTCTCTTCCTCCTCAGATCTTTCATAATTTGTCTCTCCTCCACCATTATCTCTTCCTATTATTCATTTTCCGACTTCCTCTACTCTAATGGTGTTTTCTCTAGTTATTGAATCTCAAGGCATCTTAGCATCCTCCCATGCTGAACAATTTATGGTTCAACCATTTAGTCTCTGACCCAAATTGAATTCCGAGGGTACAAAACTGGCTTTAGCTGAATGCTGGTCTCTTTCCTTCAGTTTTAGTGAAATACCACATAGCACCTCTTCCCCACCACACACATAAATGATGTCCTGTCTCTTCCCCACTTTTTAAAAATTCTCTGACCCAGTGATACAGTGTGCTTCTATGCTGGTACTATTATAGCCTGGGCAAACTTCTGACATTTGTAACTTGCATCTCCATGGTACTGGAAAGAGGGAGAGTAGTAAGGGTATGGGAATGAATTCTGATGTAAATCCATAGTTTGGTAGCCTACTGCATTCTTGCTGCCAGGATCATGATAACATTTTGGGGGAAGAAGGTACTGAGTGAGCATGAATTAGAAATTAGTTCTTGAACCTTTAACTTCTTTGCATTCTTGGTGCCCTACCAGTGGTATTAATTCAAATTGAAACAAATCCCTGTGGTTTCATATCAATTTAGAAAAACTCAAATTGAACATAATCCATGTTGCATTATATTTTAAAATTTATTCTATTAAACATTTCTCAATTACATTTTCATCTGGTTTAGGCTACATGGGGCAGTGGTCCTGAGTTTGACACCTATTTTTAAACTATGAGACAGCTGAAATTGCTTTATCTCTGGTTCATAAGTTCTATTTTAGAGACATTCTGAGAGGTTGTGAGGATCGAAGAAACTATCTAATCCTCCATCTTGTTGGCTACAAGACCCAGGTTTGAACAGTTCTCTTCTCATGTTCTGAGATTATATATGTATATATTTGTATATACCCATCCATGTTATTTGGTATTTGTTAAGATCTAGATTTTTTTTTTTAATGAACAAAGTCCAGGGGAGAACCTATAGGTACCCCCACAATTAGAAAGCACCTTCAATATAGATTCAGAAAAGGAGAAACAAGAAGGAGTAATCACAAGAGCAGAAGAACCAAAAGAGTTGTGTAATGAAAACCCAGAGGAATGAGTGTATTCGGGAAGAGGACAGTGGTCAGTAGTACAGAATGGGAGAGAAAGATAAAGATTGGTAACAATTGAGAAAAGATCAAGTTTGTGAATTAGGATAATACTGGTAACTTTATTCATTTATATATTTGCTTTTTTGGAGGTGGGAAGGCAGGGCAATTGGGGTTAAGTGACTTGCCCAAGGTCACACAGCTAGTAAGTATTAAGTGTCTGAGGCCAAATTTGAACTCAGGTCCTCCTGACTCCAGGACTCTATCCACTGTGCCACTTAGCCACCCCCCTCCCCACACTGGTTACTTTAGAGAGAGAAGTTTTGCTGTTTTCAGTTTAGTGATAAAGTCAGAAGGCAAATTGCAAAGAATCCTAAGTGTCTTATGGGAGAGGACATGGAAATTATGATTGTAATTAATTATGATTGTTATCTGCCTCTATAGTGAATGTCCTCAGATCCTCTTCGCCTCAATCCTATCTTATTGGTACTTAGACCTTGAAGTGTTGATGCTATGTAGTAAACTTGGTTCTTGCAAAAGGTCCATTATCCTAGCTATCCCAAATTAATGGCTCACAATGGTACTAATCAGCCCTGATTCAGCTGTTCTCTGCCAGTCTCTGAAACAAATGCCAACCGCTTTGCACAATGGAAAAAATAAGTATGTCAATATGCAGAAGTGGCTATATTTTAGTGTGATGTTTACCAGCTTTCTGAAGTCACCCAAGTTGACCTAGTTTCATAAATCACTCCACTGCCTAAAGAAAGTTTTTTCTTACAAAATGCTATATGTCATGCATTTAGGTGTTGACTTTTATACTTTTTGAAGAAATTTGTGAGTCTCCTTGTAATACCTGGAGAAACCTTTGAGTGTCATTAAATCAAGGCTGATTGGTAGTAATGAATGAATGAAACAATAGCTTTGCATTATTTTTATAATACTTTTTTCATTGTAAGTTAAAAGCAACTTGAAGCCAGGACTTTATTTTCAGTGACATGAACTTCTGTTCATTCAAGCACCAAAGCACATGTAGCCGTTTACCTCCTTCTGTCACATCATCTACCCTTTATGATAGAAAAAATGATAGTCTTCAAATCTGTATCTGAGATAATAAAGAATCAGATCAGTATTACAATTTAAGGTTTCTGAAAGTGATTTCCTAAACAATCCTGTAAATGATGTAACACAAGGATTCTTCCACTTTAAGACGAGTAAATTTAGACTCAGGGAGAATGTGGCCTGCTTAGGGTGAAAGAGTGAATGTCAGAGGAAAAGTCAAGCTCAGGTCGCCTTATATGAGGTTCTGTGATCCACTCGATTTGACTCTTCTCGGAAGTCAGAAAAGAAGAAGGAACATGAAGTCTAGAGTCAATGAAAGACCTTTGCTCAATGACACATATGTTGCAATTCCAGGATTTTTTATTTCCTACTTGAATTCAGACTGGTGAAATGTCTTTGAATTTTTTTTCAGAACTCACAGTAATGTAGAGGTGCAGGTACATAGAAGATTTTTTAAAATGTTTTCTCTGAAATTGTTTACCTGTAATCTTAAGGTTGTGTGTACATAATATGTTTTTAAAAGTTTGAAATTAATTATATTAGGAAATTTTTTTATAAGGTACCATATTTCCATTACTTCCCACAATACATTTGTGGCTCCATAAAGTTGACTAGTTTTAGCATATAGAATCAATTCAGTTTGACAGTGAAATTTGGAAAATATTAACTGCAATGCACAAAGCACTATGCTAGTTTAAATATAAAATTATGAAGAATGCTAAATGTGAAAAACATATTTCCTTTCTTGGAGGATATTGCAATTTAATGGAGGTGAGGGATTATGAATGCATATAAAGTATGATTTAAAAAGATACTGTCATAGAAGGAAAGGAAAGCAAAGCAAAGTGCCATGAGAAGTTCAGGAAGGGAGATATTGGTCTGACCTGAGGAAGGATTTGTGGAGAAGGTGGTACATTAATTCATCTTCAAAAGAAAGGAAGGACTACAACAGATGTAAATGTAGGAAGAGGAGTCTATGGCAAGCCTGAAGAATGGCATGGCACAGAGATGAAAGAAAAAAAGAGGCAAAATGAGAAAGAGAGAGTGATTCAGTTAAGTAGGAACACAGAGTATATGAAGGGTAGTAATATGAAACAAGACGGGACAAATAAATTAAAGCCATTGGTGGGAAGGGTATAAGTGCTCAAGTGCCAAGGTCCAAGCTCTATTTAGTTGGTAATGAAGAGCTACTTTTTTTTTTCAAAGGAGAAGAGTGATATGAAAACATAGATATGGGTGAGATCAAGATACAGAGGGTAGACAAACAAAAAGAAGAGGTTCAAGAACAGAACCTTGCTGGACAACAATACTTAAGGAGTAAAGTCAGCAAAGTCCCACAATGACACCAGAGAGGTCATGAAAAAAAAGACCAACTAAGAGATCATTAGTGACACTGGTTATTCTGAAGTTAGATTACAAAATACTGAGGAGTAAATTGATGGCACAAAAAGTTGATGCAGTGAGTGTTAGCTACTCATTCTAAAGATTTTATAGCTAAGGAAAGAAGAGAAAGAATAGGTAAATGGGTACCAGAATTTAGGGAAGCTTCTTGTATTTTTTTTCTCATAGGATACAGATAGGAGGGAATGGGATCAAGCATGCTGACTGAGGAATTAGATTTGCTATGGCTATCTGCCCTATCATATGAGACTATGTTCTGGGCTGAGCCTGATTCTGATTCAGATCAGTTGACTGATAGTTTAAGTTCAATATCAAAAGAAAATGAGATACTCATATTCAACTGTTAAGAAAAAAAAAAAAATTCAGAGGATGAAGCCAAGATGGCAGAAAGGAAGCAGTAACTTTTCTAAGCTCCTCCAGGAATTCTGTCTCTAAACTTTAAAAAATGAATTTGAATGGGCTTCAGAGTGACAGAACCCATTGGGAGACAGAGTATGGCAGATTCCCAGACCAGGGAAGTGCCCACATAGGCCTGAGCAGGAGGAACATGGAGCACACAAGGGCTGCACAAATGTGGATCTGAGAGCAGACTACAGCAGAGTGAGAAGGAGCCCCAGCCAGTGGACTCACCCACCGCAAGGGTGATCTTCAGCCATCTCACCACAGAACAGAGGATCCTTGGAGCTGGGTAAGAAAAAATGCAGGCCTTGCAGCAGGGACAGCAGCTTCTCTGGGGGCTATCACCTTGCAGCCTTGATGTTTAAAAATCACAAACCAGAATTTCCAGGACTCAAGATGGCAGAATAAAACCTAGTTGCTCTGATCCCCCTTCCCGGACCCAGAAAACCTAGAGATAAATATGCCATCCAGAGTAAAATCCTGAATTGGTGGAAACAGCTTCAGGCTTGGGAGTCCCTGAGGAAGGGGGAAGTGAGGCAGTACAGAGTCTAAGCCCAGGGGGGTGGAGCCAGCAAGCACTAACAACACAAGCCCAAGGGGGCCTCTGACCTACTAGGAGACTCTGCAGACATAAGACCTGCTGGCCTCCAGCTGCTGAGTCTGCTTGAGCTGTAGCCCAGAGGCACAGAGGTAGAAACCTGAAGTGGCCAGACCAACCCCCGCCCACCCCCAACAGATTACTCTGTGAGCATCAGAGTAACTCAAGGGAAACACTGAGAGTTCTGGCCTTGGTCTCAGTCTTGACACTCTGTAACAGTAATTAATTTAGCAGATACTTAGCCCTTAGTAACTTAGGGGCTAAGTACCTCCTGAAAGAAACAGAAGGTATGAACTCTGTCTCCTGTTGCTGACATAGCAGGAAGGGGTTGGCTGAGACAGGAAGCCAATAAGGTGTGTATATAAGAAGAGTTCCAGAGACAGAGAGATAGAATCAAGAATTTTCCTCCTGGTGGCTCTTGGTGGAGGGAGCAGAATATTCACAGCATCTGGAAGCTGGGCTACTGGACTAAGAACTGAGTTGTAGTTTTCTATGAGACAAGAATCTGATGAAGGCTGAAGTTTCTGTGGAGAAGGCCGCCTGGAAGGCTGAGATTTCTTCTGGGTCCTAGGGCCAGCCGAACTGCTGGAGGACTGAAGAAGCATGACCAGGATAAGATTTTGTTTGTTTGTGGCTTGGTTGATCCTTGAGCTCCCAACAACAGAAGTGGTGAAGGTTTTGAGATGTGCTGGACCCTGTGAACTTCAGTGTGTACCAGGAACTGCCTGGAGGACTGGATGAGGACCTGGGAGCTGTCTGCTTCTGAATCCAGGTGACTGTTTGGTGGATTCAGGTAGGAGCTGGGACCATGGAAGGGGATCCAGGGAATCTGAGAAACCACTCTGAGCCAAGATGAAGAAAAGGCCTGTCCTCGGATATAGAATGCCTGATGAAATTGAAGTTTACTAGACACAGAGGGTTGGAGGGTTTGTATAATTTTTTAATGACTGTACTTAGTGATTAATGATATTTAGTAATTGTGAATCTAGATAATTGATTGATTAAGTTAATGTATAATTGCCCCATGAGTGGAAGATTGGTTATTGTATTGTGGAATGATTGAATGATTAAGTAAGAGGGTTTCCCCCTTAGGGAAACCAAATGATTATTCTTTTGGTTTTTGTTCTAAATATTGTGATCACCGTAGTGAAAACTATGTGGCCATTCTAATGTTAAGCTGTTGTGAACACTATATCGTGATTTTTCTGTGATAAGAGGTAATGTTGTGAATATCATATTGTGATTTGTAGTGAATTTTTGCCTTGATTTGTAATGGAACAAACGGAGTGTTCACTATACTGTGTAATCAGAACCTTAACAGCTGTTCACAGTAGCATTCTTTTGGGAATCTGCTAGTGCATGTTGTTGCACACTGTAACAATAATGCAATATTCACAAAACCTACGGTGGTTATGAATATGCTGGTATAGTTGTGAATCACAAAATGTAGCAAACTCTCCACATAGAGGGCAGAACTAAAGCCTTTATTCAAATACCAGAAAACTGAGTCCCAGAACCAGAAAGCCAAAGTCATTACAGTAGTCATGAAATTGATACACATGGTTAATGCAGTGAACACCCACATTCCCAAGCCTTAACAATAGAACAGGCTTCCTCAAGCAGGGATTTCTCCCTCACTCATGATAGCTCCTCAGCCTGGTTCTTGGAAGTTCTTGGTAAAAGTTGCAGAAGGAGGGTCTTAGCAAAAAGGTGCAGTCTCCAGGTGGTCACTGAGAGAAAATCTGACTGTCCTGCTGGTTGTCTTCCTTATATACAGTATAACTCCTCCCTGTTCTGCCCCTTCCTGTTAAGGTGTTAACTGATCCCAAGGTGTTATCTACTTCTGTGTTAGTTAAATAGCTTAAACAAGGTGTTAACTTGAAGTAAGGTGCTAAGTGCCTGTTTACTATGTGCCAAGACTAAAGGGCATGGAAGATCTTCAGATTCCATTAACATTACACACACACTCAGAGGCTACAGCTCACAATGTTAACAACCAAACTCCTACCTCCAAGCCTGAGAAGCACAATGCATCTGCACCCCAGAAGTAGATATCCACTCTAAAAATTCAGGACATAGGCAATCACAGTGGGGAAGAAGTAATCTGTGAGATCTAGAACCATAAAATCCTTCTGTAGTGAGTAAGAACAAATAAATTCAGAGGACAACATGGACTCTGTACTCACACTGGAGATGACAGAAGGAAATATAAACTGATCTCAAGCCCCAAAAGCATTCTTGGAGGAGCTCAACAAAGATTTTAAAAAACAAATTAGACAGGTAGCAGATAAATTTAAATCTACAGTGACCAAATTGGAAAAAGATTTCACTGAAGAAAACAAATTCTTAAAAAGTAAAATTGGCAAACTAGGATAGGAAGTTCAAAATCTAACTGGAGAAAATATCTCCATATAAATGAAAACTGAATATATGGAAAAGGAACTTCAACAACTAATTAAGGAAAATAATTCACTAAAAATTAGAATCAGTCAAATTGAAGCTAAGGACTCTATAATGCATCAAGAGTCAGTCAAACAAAACATAAAAATTGAAAAATTAGAAGAAAGTGTAAACTATCTCACTGGAAGAACAACTGACCTGGAGAATGGATCCAGGAGAGATAAACTAAGAATTATTGGTTTGCCAGAAAGCCATGATGAAAAAAGTAGCCGGGACAACATCCTTCAAGAGATTGTCAAAGAAAACTGTCCTGAGGTCCTAGAATCAGTTATTAAAAAATAGTCATTGAAAAAATTCACTGTACTCCTCCTGAGAGAGATCCTAAATTGAAAACTCCAAGAAATATAGTAGCCACTTTCCAGAAGTACAAGGTCAAGGAGAAAATACCGCAAGCAGCCAAAAAGAAACAATTCAAATATTGTGGAACTACAGTTAGCATTACAAAGGACTTAGCAACTTCTACATTAAAAGATAGGAGGGATAAGAATTTGATATTTCATAAGGCAAAAGAGCTAAGACTGCAACCAAAGATGAGCTACCGGGCAAAAATGAGCATAATCTTTCAGGCAAGGAGATGGTCATTTAATGAAATAAAGGACTTCCAATCTTTCCTGATAAAAAAGCCAGAGCTCAATGGAAAATTCAATCTGAATTTACAAGACCCAGGAAAGACATAAAAACACACTCACACACACACATACACACATGCATATAACTTGGGACTCAATAAGAGCAAACTGTTTACATCTCTGTATGAGAAGCTGATACCTGTCAATATTGAAATTCATATAATTATTGCTACACTTAAAAAGGATGTACATAGATAGAGGGTGTGGGTATAAATGAACTAATCCAAAGATTAAAAAGACCCTATTAAGGGGAACAAAGGGAGTGCAATGAAAGAAAAGGAAAGAATGAGGCAGAAAATAGTAAATTATGCCACATAAAAAGGCATAAAACATACTCTAATAGAGGGGAAGTAAGAAGGTAGATGAACATCATGTGAACATTATTCTCATTGGTTCTGATTCAAATAGTGATCAATATAATCAGTTAAGTTTAGGATCCTAACCTTAAAAGACAAAATCTCATTATAATAGAGGGAAGGGAGGGAAGGAGAGGAGCATCATATGAAATTTACTCTCATTGTTTTTGGTTCAAGAAGGCAATAACATACTCCATTAAGTGTAAAAATCCATTGTGCCCTACAGGCAGTAGGAGGGATAAGGGGGGGGGGGTGTAAAAAAGGGTGGGGTGGTTAGAGGGGAAGGAAAGAGTAGTAAGGGGAAAGAGTAGGCAAAAATGGGGTACACAGGAAGGGAATATTGAGGGAGGCAGTGGTCAAAAGGAAAACTCTTAAGCAGGGCAAGGGAGAAGGAAGAAAAAAAATATAAACAAGGGAGGGAATAGGATGAGGGAAAGTCGCAAATAGTAATCATAACTGTGAATGTGAATGGGATGAACTCTCTCAATAAAATGGAGGTAGATAGCAGAATGGATTAAAAATCATAATCCGACAATATGCTGTCTACAAGAAAAACATTTGAAAAAAAGGAGATATGCACAGGGTAAAGGTAAAAACATGGAGTAGAATATATTATACTTCAGCTAAAGTAAAAAAAGCAGGGGTAGCCTTCCTTATCTCAGATAAAGCAAAAGCAAATATAGATCTAATCAAGAGATAAGGAAGGAAACTACATCCAGCTAAAAGGCACCATCAAGAATGAAGCAATATTATTACTTAACATACATGCATCAAGTGGTATGGAATCCAGATTCCTAGAGGAAAAGTCAAGGGAATTAGAGGAATAAATAGGTATTGAAACTATATTAGTGGGGGACCTCAATCTGCCCCTCTCTGAACTTGATAAAGCCAACCTCAAACAAGAAAGAAGTTAAGGACACAAATAGAATTTTAGAGAGTCTAGACATGCTAGATCTCTGGAGAAAACTGAATGGGAATAAAAAGGAATATACCTTCTTCTCAGAGGTACATGGCAGATGCACAAAAATTGACCATGTACTAGTGCGTAAAACCCTCAAAATTCAGTGCAAAAAGTCAGAAATATTAAATGCATCATTCTCAGATCAGGATGCAATAAAAATCATATGCAATAAAAGGCCATGGAAAGGTAGACTAAAAACTAATTGGAAACTAAGTAATTTAATCCTAAAGAATGAGTGAGTCAAACAAGAAATTATAGAAAAAACCAGTAACTTCATTCAAGAGAATGACAATAATGAGACATCATACCAAAACATGTGGGCTGCAGCAAAGGCAGTTCTTAGGGGAAGTTTTATATCCCTGAATACATGCATGAATAAATTAGAGAAAATGGAGGTCCATGAATTGAGCATGCAGTTGAAAAAGCTAGAAAAAGAACAAAGTGAAAATCCCCAATTAAATACTAAATTAGAAATAACGAAAACCAAAGGAGAAATTAATAAAATTGAAACTAAGGAAACTATTGAATTAATAAATAAAACTAAGAGCTGGTTTTATGAAAAAAAAAACCCAATAAAATTGATAGAACTTTAGTCAATATGATAGAAAAAAAAGAGAGAAGAAAACCAAATTATGAGTATCAGCAATGAAATGGGTGACTCCACCTCCAATGAAGAGGAAATTAAAACAACAAATAGCAATTATTTTGCCGAATTGTATGCACATGACTTTGACAATCTTATTGAAATGGATGAATATTTACAAAAATATAAGTTTCCAGATTAACTGAAGAGGAAGTAAATTGCTTAAATAACCCCATCTCAAAACAAGAAATCAAAAAAGCCAGCAGCAAACTCTCTAGGAAGTAATCTCCAGGGCCAGATGGATTTGCTAGGGAATTCTATCAAACATTTAAAGAACAATTGATCCCAATACTCTACAAACTATTTGGGAAAATTGGTGAAGAAGGAGTCCTACCAAATTATTTTTATGACACATATATGGTACTGATACCTAAATCAGGAAGAAACAAAATGGAGAAAGAAAATTATAGACCCATCTCCCTCATGAATATATATGCAAAAATTTTAAATGAAATATTACCAAAAAGACTACAGCAACTTATCACAAGAATAATACATTTTGATCAGGTAGGATTTATTCCTAGGATACAAAGATGGTTCAATATTAGGAAAACCAACTGTATAATTGATTATATCAACAATAAAACTAGCAGAAACTATGATTATCTCAATAGATGCAGAAAAAGCTTTTGAAAAAAATACAACATCCATCTGTACTAAAAACCCTACAAAGTATAGGAATAAATGGAGTTTTCCTTAAAATAATAGGTAACATCTATTTAAAGCCATCAGCTAGTATTATATGTAATGGGCATAAACTAAAAGCATTTCCAATAAAATCTGGGGTGAAACAAGGATGTCCACTATCACCCTTCTTATTCAATTTGGTATTAGAAATGTTGCCAATAGCAATTAGAGAAGAAAGAGAAATCAAAGGAATCAAATTAGGCAAAGAAGAAATGCTCTTTGCAGGTGAAATGATGATATACTTGCAGAATCCTAGAGAATCAAGCAAAAACTTCTTGATACGATAAATAAATTAGGGAAAGTTGCAGGATATAAAATAAATCCACATAAATGTTCGGCATTCCTATATATTTCTAACAAAGTCCAAGAGAAAGAGATAGTAAGAGAAATCCTATTTAAAGTTACTGTAGGCATTATAAAATATTTGGGAATCTACCTGCCAAAACAAACCCAGGACCTATATGAACACAACTACAAAATACTTTTCACACAAATAAAGTCAGATCTAACTAATTAGAAAAACATCAATTGCCCATGGCTGAGTCGAGTTAATATAATAAAAATGACAATTTTACCAAAATTAAATTACATATTTAGTGTTATACCAATCAATCTAACAAAGAAATATTTTATAGAGCTAGAAAAAATAGTAACCAAATTCCTTTGGAAGAACAAAAGGTCCAGAATATCAAGGGAATTAATGAAAAGAAATACTAGAGAAGGTGGCCTAGCCATACCACATTTTAATCTGTATTATAAAGCACCAGTCATCAAAACTATTTGGTACTGGCTGAGGAACAGAGTAATGGATCAAACGAATAGATTGGGTACACAAGACTTAGCAATCAATGACTAGAGTAATCTGCTCTTTGATAAACCCAAAGACCACAGTTTTGGGGATAAGAACTCACTATTTGACTAAAACTGCTGGGAAAACTGGAATATGGTATGGCAGGAATTGGTCATAGACCATTATCTAACTCCGTGTACCAAAATCAAGTCTAAATGGGTACATGAGCTAGGTGTAAAGGCTGATACTGTAAGCAATCTGGGAAAACAAGCAATAGTTTACCTGTCAGATTGATGGAGAAGAGAAGACTTTATGACCAAACAAGAGTTAGAGAGCATTATAAAATGCAAAATGGATAATCTTGATTACATTAAATTGAAAAGTTTCTGTACAAACAAAGCCAATGTAATGAACATTAAGAGGGAAGTGAGAAATTGGGAAAGAATTTTTACAACCAGTGTCTCTGATAAAGCCTTATTTCTAAAATATACAGGCAATTGAGTCAAATTCATAAGAATACAAGTCATTCCCCAATTGATAAATGGTCAAAGGATATGAACAGGCAATTTTCAGAGGTAGAAATTAAAGATATCTATAAGCATAGGAAAAAATACTCTAAATCAGTATTGATTAGAGAAATGCAAATCAAAAAAATTCTGTGGTACCACATCTCACCAGTCAGATTGCTTAACATGACAAAACAGGAAAATGACAAATGCTGGAGAGGATGTGTAAAAATGGGATCACTAATGCATTGTTGTAGGAGTTGTGAACTGATTCAACCATTCTTGAAAGCAATCTGGAACTATACCCAAAGGGCTATAAGTAATTGAATGCACTTTGACCCAGCAATACCGCTTCTAGTGTTGTATCTCAAAGAGATCGTAGAAGTGGGAGGAAGACCTGTGTGTACAAATATATTTATTGCAGCTCTTTTTGTGGTGGCAAATAATTGGAAATTAAGGGGATGCCCATCAATTGGGAAATGGCTAAACAAGTTGTGGTATATGAATGCAATGGAATACTATTGTGCTATAAGAAATAAGGAGCAGATGGATTTCATATTTACCTGGAGAGGCTTATACGAACTGATGCTAAGTGAGAAGATCAGAACCAGGAGAAATTTGTACACAATTATAGACACTACGTATTGTGAACCCCAGCTTTTATAGACTGGACTTTTCTCAGCAATGCAAGGTTATAAGACAACTCAAAAAGACTCATGCTGGAAGGAGATGTGTACATTCAAAGATAGATCTAGAAAGAACAGTGTTTAAGTGCAGACCGAAGCAAACCACCTGCTCTCTTTCTTTTTCATGTTTGGTTTTGTTTCCTCTTTCCCATTGTTCATTCCATTGGTTACAACCCTTCTTTACAACTATACTAATGTCTAATGTGAAAGTCTTTGCAGATCCTGTACTTGATTGCATGCCACCATGGGGGAAGGTAGGGAAGGGAGAAAATTTGAAACTCAAGGGATTGTTGAACTGAATCTTGTAAACTAAAAGTTAAAAAAAAAAATAAATCAATATTTTTTTTTAAAGAAAACTATATTTGGCCATAACTAAAGGAGAATATTAAAGAAAGTTAGACACTGAAGACATCTGAGTTGATTCTGCTGTGCAAAGTTCCCATCTCCCAAATATCTGAGAGACCCCTCCAACTTCTCTTGGCTTTTTTAGGCACTAAGGAATTAGTATCAATGATGAACACATGCTCATGTACATCCATACAGAGTCTACTTTAGACTGAATAATTAAACATGGACTTTGATGACTTGTCACTTTATATATCTTATGTGTGACAGAATATTATAGTTGAAAGAATATTGCCTTAGGAGCCACGTGACCTGGAATGAAGTCTCCCTCCACTACTTGCTGAGTGACTTTTGGCAAGTGACTTAGCTTCTGGGGCTCCCTGTTACCCCATCTATAAGTTGAGAGTAATAACATATATAGCAGCCCCAATTCAGTGTTCTTGGCCAAATAATGATCTCCTGTTGGCTTGTCCAACTCAAAGATCTATGATAGAAAGTCAAGTAGTAGCAAATGGACTTGTGAACTAAGATATATCATTTTAATTGTTTCAAAGATGGAATTACTTCTAGTAATTCATGTAACTCTAAACTTGACACTCTGACCTGAATCAGAGAGGTAGTACCAGGGGAAGACAATTTATTTTCTTCCCCCCATTGCCCAGGCAGAGTAAGAATTATTTTCTTCTTTTAGTTTTCCTTAGACAATATAGTACCACTCTATAAACCAAGAAATGGAATATAAAACCTGCCCTGATAAAATGTAAATAAGGTATTTATGCATTATCCTCTCTGCCAACTAATATATATTAGAATAGCACCTCTAGCCCATTAATTTTTTTTTTAATCTTTGTCTTAAGTCTCTTTAACCTTGAAACAAATTCAGACACAGAAACTGGCAGTGAAGAAAAATCTTGTTTTGGAAGCATACTGTTGAATTTTCTCTGTTGAGAAAAAGTAATGTCTTCTTCTTGAGGCACAAATCAAAGGCTTTTGTCCTAATGCACCGCCAGGGAGGATCTGGGTTGGAATCAAATGAACCAAGTCCCATTTCATCTCATGATTTCCATTTGGCATTAGTTATATTTGATTTGCTAAAGATATTAAATATTTCCTGAAGAACAAAGATGAATGACACCAGTTTCTATTTTGGGGCTACACACTTCCCCCAAACCTACAATTTTCATAAACATCTCTGTATAGGCCCTGAGCCATTGTTAGGGGATAACTTAATAATTGTATAATTGCCTATGTACTTTTTGTCATCAATACTGTTTTCCCTCAGTAAACCCAAAGCAAAATAAATGAAAGTAAAATGGAACTGTCTTATGCCTCTAAAACATAGTTGAGGCACTGAGTTGTTGATCAACTTTGATAGCATTCTTGGTTCAAGGGAGAGTGTCTGAAATGAAGTGACTACAGCCTCATTCCTTTGGGTCATAGCCTGGTGGAGACATGCATCATAGCACATATAGATGACAGCATATGTGATGACCTAACATTAGTTGTGAAAGAAGCATTAAATTCAGATGCGTTTTAAAACCTCTGCTTTATAAAATATTTTTTAGACTAAAGAAGAGGCAAAAGTTCAACATCTTATAGCCAAGAAGAATGAGTCCAATCTTCCTTCTATATAGCAAGCCTATAAAAAGGTTAAGATGGTTAACAGGTTCACTTTGATGTTTTCTTCTTATGACCAAATATCCTCAGTTCCTTCAACCAGTCCCCATGAAGCAGGGAGCTTCACCATCCCAGGTGTACTCCTCTGAATGTTCTAATGTGTAACATTAGCCATCCGAAAATGTGACACCCAGAAATGAGAAAAATAATACAGATGAGACTTGGCAACAGCAGAGAAGAATGGGACTGTGAATTTATTATTTTTTTTATTAATGAAACCAGTATTTCATTAGATCTTTTAGTCATCACAGTACTTAGTTGATTCATATTGAGCTTACAATATGCTAACTAACTTCTCCCCTCTACCTAATCTTTTTTCTTAGGAACTGTTGTTTAGACATGGTGCTTTTTGAAGCAGACTTTTAACTCAAGGGTAAAATTTATTTTTCCCCCTTTTAATCTAGCTATTGCAGTGGGTTTAGAGCCTTTCTTTTTCAATATGTTGTCATCCAGCACGTGGACTCTCCTCAGTTATGGAAAGGCAGCATAGTATGTTGGAAAGAGTGCTAGATTTTGAATCAGAAGACTGGGGTCCAAATCTCAGATTTCCAGCCTTTGATCTTTATGAACTTGCATAAGTCATTTATCTGCTTTGCTCTTAATTTTCATTTTTTTCCATAAAATGAAGAGCTTGAACTAGATCATTATTAAAGTCTCGTAAGGCTCTAAATCCAGTGACCTCATTTGTCACCTGGAACATTTGATAAGCACATCATAGATTAGATGCCTTCACTCAACTCCTTGAAAAAAAAAATTAAAAGGGCAGATCCCTGGGACTCTCCACTAGAGACTTACTTCATTAATTACATTAATTTATTATTAATGTATTGTTGTCTACATGATATATCTTCATTTTAATTATGAGGGTATATGAGAGATTTTTGTCAAATGCTTAGAGAATCAATCAACAAAAAACAATTATTAAGCACTCACTATGTGCCAAGCAATGTGCTAAGCATTGAATGTGTGTGTGTATGTGTGTGTGTGTGCAGAGACAGAGACAGAGAGAAACAGAGAGAAAGAGACAGAGAGAGACAGAGAAACAGAGAGACAGAGAGCGAGACAGAGGAAGAGAGAGACAGAGAGAGACAAAGACAGAGAGTCAGAGAGAGAAAGCCAAAAGCAGCTCCCATCCTCAAAAAAACTTACAATATAATGGGAGAGAATATTACTAACTATAAACAAAAGTTGTCTAGAGCATTTCTCTACTGTTTCAGTTGATTCACATTGTTAAAAAAGAAATTGTTCTGTCATGACCTCTCCTTGGTTAATTGTTTTTACTATTGTTGCTGTTGCTGTCACTGTAGCTCATGTTGTTTGACATTGAGTCTCCCTATCTTGAGGGAAATATCCCTATAATGACAGAAATGCAGTGACTACTCATGGGCCTAATCCCAATACTAATCAACACAGAAACTGTGTCATGTGTCATTTACATTTAGCTCTAGTTCATCACTGAAGCAGCCCTCCTCTGCTCCTAGAGATTTCCCATATTGACAACAGACTTAGTGTAGACATTCATTCAGCTTAGCACTGTTGCAGTTCATATTTCCTGAATTCAAGAAGACCCTCAGCCTTCTCAGTATCAGGGATTATAGGCACACACCAACATACCTTATGATCTGTTTACGTAATGTAAAGCCATTATGACTCTCTCCTATGATTGCTTTCCTTTATTAATGCCCACAAACCATTCTTTGAATGATACACTCTAAAATTCTGACTCAAATTAGTTAACTCCATTGGTCTATAGTTTGCATATTTCACACTTTTCTCTTTTTGAAAATCAGGAAATTTGATTTCTTTGGTCCAGAGCAGACCTGCACAACCTGCAACCTGCAGCCTCTAAATTTTTTGTGGGTCATCTGAAATCCTTTGGTATGCTGCAAGCAGCCCACAGGCCACAGGTTGTGCAGGCCTGGTCAAGAAGCTCATCTCTCATCCTCCATGACATTTCAAAGATTATTGACAGTGGTTCAGTAATCACAACTGCAAATACATTCATGACACTAATTCAGCCTAGCTAAGGCAAGGAGATACTCTTATCTTTAAAATCTTCACTTTCAGTTGGATTTCAATACCCTATTGATTGAAATACACAAATATAGATGGATGTAATTTATACAATACACACATATACATATACAGTAGATATACATTTTATATGTATATCACATATATGTAGATATATAATATGTATGTATATATAATAGATAAAATCTGAGCATATATGTGTATATATATATATTTATATGTGTAGGTATTCACATATATATTTGTTGTTCAGTCATTTTCGGTTGTGTTTGATGCTTCATGACCTCATTTGGGGTTTTCTTGGAAAGGACACTGAAATAGTCTGCCAAATCCTTTTCTAGTTCATTTTACTGAAGAGGAAACTAAGGTAAATAAGGTTAAGTGACTTACCCAGGGTCACATAGCTAGTAAGTGTCTAATGCTAGATTTGAACTCTGGAAGTTGAATCTTCCTGACTCCAGGCCCAGCACTCTATCCATTGTACCACCTAGCTGACATATATCTATGTCTACATCTACATCTATGACTACAACTACATTCATATCCTTATCCATGCTTATATATGGATATAGGTACAAATATGGATATAGATGCTGATATATAGTTAGATACATATATATTAATATGTAATATATATACATACATATATATATACACATATATAAATTTTATCTATTTTAAGCATTATCTTTTTCATAAAAAACAGAAACAAAGTACGATTTATTATATCAAACACTTGTACCTGGAAGATGCCACAAAATCCAAACCCATCATTTTTGATATGAGGAACTGTGGCTCAAAATGTTTAAGAGAAAAGGCTGAATTTGAACCCAAGTCCTTAACTCAAAATCCGGTGTTATTTACACTTCACCATTTTGAAAAGTTCTGTCTTCTTTCTGTCATTTCTTAGCATAATCATGTCTACGTCTATCAGTAGTTTATCTTCCTCCTGCCCCAGTCTAGTTTTTTTCCCCTCAGCCTACTTTACTGTCTTTAAGATTCATTATTTCCCCCAGCTTATTATGTTTCAGCATTCACAACATTGTTCTTATAGGATGAAGCCACTCTTTTACTATTCATCCTTAATTATATGTCTGATTCCACCATCTGCATCCTCCATATTGTTCAACAATGTGATATGGCAGACTCAAAAGCAAATGCCATTTGGGCTGCATTGAGAAACATAGTCTAGAATTAGGGAGATGATTGTCTTATGCTACCTTTTACTAGACCGACCCCATCTGGTTTATTGTAGTGGGTTTGAGGAACCACATTTTAGGAAAGACATTGATAAACCAAATGGTGGCTAGAGGAAGGGAGCCAGTAAAGATAGTGGAAAGAAGCCCACTCCATACTAAGAGTGGTTGAAGGAACTGAGAATATTTGTCTTAGAGAAGGAAGATATTAGATTGGAGCAGGAAGCATGGTGGTGGTCTTGGAGTATACTGGCAACCTTAACATCTCTCTGCCTCAGTTTCCTTAACTATGAAATGGGAATAATAATAATAGCACCTGCTGCCTAGGGTAGTTGTGAGAGTTGAATAAGGTTTTTGCAAAGCACATAGCATCTATTAGACACTTAACAAATGCTTGTTCCAGCCCCTTCCATGCATGTATTGTCTAAATAGTTTTAAAACTCAGAGATTCTTTGATTCTATTATGGGTGTTTTCTTTGGACATATAATAAAACTTTTCTCCACTCAAAATTAACTCACAGAAATGACAAAAGGGACAGTTTCAGAGAAATTGGGAAGACTTGCATTGATAGAGAGAAATGAGCTTAAACCAAGGAATAAATTACATGAAACAAGAACACTGTATAAAACAATTTAGACAAGAACACTAATCAATTTGATGACTGATTATGATTCAAAAGGACCAATGATGAAACATGCTGTCAAATTATGACAGAAAAGGTGATATACTCAAAATTCAGACAGACATTTTCAGATATAGTTAATATAGTGATTTCTTTTGCTTGATTATGAAAAGTCACAAAAGATAACTTATAATCTTTGAATGCATGGAAGACAGAGAAGAAAAGCCTTATCTAAATACAGATGAGAATATTCCCTTTGAAAGTTACATAAAGCAAACTATGTAATGAGTTCACAATTTAATATACAAACTTATTTTTTCTATTCTACTTCATGTATGGCAGTAGAAATTTTATTTAATATTTTCTAGATTGGTGATTTTTTTTTAAAAAAGGAAAAACAAAACAGTTAACTGCCAATCTCAACACTGACCTCATGGCTGTAGCTAATTACCACTAAATTTAATTAATTACATCAAGCAGTCCCATAAGATTTCTGAAATTTTCATATGGTACAAATACTAGTCCTAAGGGATTATGACCTAAACTGACAACCCTATTCCCTAAAGTAGGAGATATTTCCATTTTTTCTCCAGAACTTTCCTTTGTTTCATTCCTTTTCCTTCAGGTATCTAGTATTTCATGTAGTCTCTTAGTTGCCCAGGGTGCCTCAAAAAGTTTGCCCTTCCTGAAGTAGCACCATATGTTTCTGATCCTTCGGAGCCTAATAAACACTTTTTTAAGAGATATAAATTAGCTGGTGGGTTTTAGTGGCAGTCTCCTCTTTAACCCAGAAAGGTGATTCCCACAGTGAGAATTTCAAATAAGGAAAGGTTACATTGTATCCCCATTGTGAGTGGGAGAAAGGAGAGGGGAAGAGAAAGGCAGGGTGAGTAAATTGCTATTCAAATAATGAAATAAAGATTGTGTGGCTTTCCCAGTATTTTTCTTTATTACCTTCTTCTCCCTCCTGACTGTTGCCTCTACATAATTGCCCTCTATGCCTCACAGGATATATGGGTATTCTATGAGATGGAAATAAAGGTGGATTTGCTGTTATTTTCTCTCTCTAAGCTTCCTGTACCAATTTGGCCAATATGGGAGAAAGTGTCAGTAATAAGAAAAGACATTTCATTTTGTAGTATCAGAAAAAATTTATTTCCCTCATGATCTAGACTAATACTCAGCCCACATAGATGTTTAATAAATGCTTATTGAATCAATAAAAAATAAGTAAGATTAAAAAATGTATATAGTATAATATCTGTTCTATTCATCTCAATTTTTTGAAACTCTCTAAAGCTGAGTGAAAGAGTATTTAAAAGTAAGGACAACAGCCCTCTCCAAGGAGAATTCCCCTAGTGAAGAACAATTGTTGCCAGAGAAAAATCCATCCTTATTTACAGTTAAGATAATTGCCTCTTGCATCCCCAGGATTTCTTCAACTATGACTATCCTTCTAAACCCCATTAAAATGAAAACCAATAGCTCTGAAATGTTGGGCCACTTTAATGAACAGGCTCATTTAACTGCATAGTCTGATCAATAGTCCAGAAACCAGAAGTTAAGTCAAATAAGAAAAATACAATTATAAACACACATACAATTCAATTCAGTAAACATTTGTTAAATACTTGTGACATGCCCGGCAACGTGCTAAGTACTAGGTAACTCACTTCTAACATCTAAATGCTCTAGATAACTCTCTAAAGTATAATTCCCTAAGATAAGTTGTTGAGGTATTGACCTGCACTGGTATAGAGAATTTCCTCATTCAGGGCTTTCCTAAATCTGATGTAGTTATGCATGCTTATAATGCATGCTATAGAGAGGCAGGTAGTGGATCTCTTAAACTCAGGAGTTAGTTCTGAACTGTGGTGACTTAAGCTGACTGGATGTCTATAAATCCAGTATGAAAATCATAAGTTCCTGGGAGTGGGAAACCATCAGGCTGGATGAGGAGGAAGAAATCAACACAGGTTACAAATGGAGCAGGTCAAAGTTTTTTTGCCAATCAGTAGTGGTATCAGCACTGTGAATGCCATTGTACATCACTTGGGTGAGATAGGAACACCCAGTCTCCTTCCTTCCCTCTCTCTCACCAAAAAGATCAAGAACTTTCCTATACCAAATAAATGAAAAAAAAAAACTAGTCTATATCCCCAATCTCTATTCTATTTTATGAATACATAAATACACAATTACTATAATATAGAATAATTCCAAATATGTGCAGAAGAGATATACTAATATTTATCCAGCTCTAGATGTCCTATTTTCTGCAGCCGTACTCTGAAGCCAAGCCATTGTCACTATGGTAACAGAAGACAGCCACATAGGATAGTGGTCCACTCTGTATTTTTATCTGTTTTGTGAGTATCTATGACCTGATGATAAGACTCTAAAAAAAAGATAAAAATTAACTCTGAGACCACAGACAAAATCTTTTTGATTTTCAATAACTTGTTGGAAATAATAGCTTTCTTAGGATCACTTTTGTTAAGACTCTATGAGTAGGACTTTTGTGGGAGGAAAGTGGCACGGGAATGACATATAAGGGAGACAACAATTATAAGAATCATATAATGGCTCCTGGATGTGTGTAAGCACTTATTTACTTCCGTCTCAATTTATGATCTTTGTCTAATAACCAAGAAGCTGATCAAAATATGAAAATGCATACTAACATTTGTGACAAAAATTAAAGCAAATGACCAAAAGTTATAGATCTATAGAAGTATGGTTCATAGGTTACTCTTGAGGATGGGAATAAAAAAAGGTAAGGAAAGAGTTGGTTTCATCATGTAGCTAAAGACAACTAGAAACATCCTCTCAGAGATATTTGGTTAGCTCATCTTGCAATTCTTTTTTTTTTTTTTTTACTGTTTTTCTTTTCTTTTATTTAGTATTTTATTTTCCCCAGAAACATGTAAAAACAATTTTTAATATTCATTTTTAAAACTTGGAGTTCCAAGTTCTCTAACTTTCCACTCTACTACATGCCTCATTGAGAAGGCAAGCAATTTGATATAGGTTAAACATATGTAGTTATACAAAATATTTCCAAAATAATCAAGTTGTGAAAGAAAACCTAGACCAAAAAGAAAGTCTCAAGAAAAACAAAGTTTAAAAAAGTATGCTTAAGTATGTATTCAGAAACTCTCTTTCTCTGGGAATGGATAGCATTTTTCATCATAATTCCTTCAGAATTGTCTTAGATTGTTGTATTGCTAAGGAGAGCTACATCATTCACAGCTGATAATCTTGCAATATTTTTGTTATTCTGTACCCACTACATTTCATTTTGCATCAGCTCAATCATCAACATCAGTCTTTCCAGGTTTTTCTGAGAGCACTCTGCTCATCATTTCTTATAGCACCACAGTATTCCATCATAATCGCATACCACAATTTATTCAGGCATTCCACAATTGATAGGCATTCCCTCAATTTCCAATTCTTTGCCACCAGAAGAGCTGCTATAAATATTTTTGTACATATAGATACTTTTCCTTGTTTAAGTTTCTTTTGGGATACAGACCTAGTAGTGGTATTGATAGTTCAAAGGGTATGCATGATTTTATAGACCTTTAGGTATAGTTCCAAATTGCTTTACAGAATGGTTTAATCAGTTCACAACTTCACCAACAGTTAATTAATGTCCCACTTCCCCTCTGTCATTTGTCATTTTCCTATTCTGTCTTGTTAGCCAATCTAATAGGTATGAGGTAGTACCTCAGAATTGTTTTAATTTACTTTTCTCCAATCATAGTGAGTTAGAGCATTTTTAATATGACCATAGATAGTTTGATTGCTTCATCTGAAAATTATTCATATCACTGATCATTTATCAATTGGGGATTGGCTCTCATTTTTATAAATTTGACTCAGTTCTCTACATGTTTGAGAAATGAGTCCTTTATGATAAAAACTTGCTTCAAAATTTTTTTCACTGTGATTATTGCTAAATGTATTTCCCTTCATTCTATCGACCCATTTATTCTATTCTTTCTTTCTCTTTTTACCATGTCCCTCCTAAAAAGTGTTTTGCTTCTGACTACCCCCTCACCAAATCTACCCTCCCTTCTGTCAAATCCTCCCATTTTCTTATGCCCTTCCCCTCCTATTTTCCTGTACGGTAGGAAAGATTTCGATACCCAATTGATTGTTTATATTATTTTTTCTTTGAGCCAATTCTGATGAGAGTAAGGTTCACTCTCTCCCCTCCTCACCTTCCCTATCTTAATCTCTTGGGAAAAAGCTTATTCTTGTATTTTTTTTTTTACTGTGAGGTAATTTACCCCCATTCCACCTTTCTCTTTCTCTTTTTCCTAGTAAATTCCTCTCTTACTCTTTAATTTTATTTTTTTAGGTATAATTCCTTAATATTTTTCTCATTTTTGTGCCCTGTGCCTATATATTCCCTCTAACTACCCTCATAGTGGGAAATTTCTTATGAGTTACAAGTATCATCTTCCCATAGGAAGGAATGTAGACAGTTGAATCTTATTACGTCCTTTATGATTTCCCTTTCCTGTTTACCTTTTAATATATCTCTTAAGTCTTGTTTTGGAAAGTCAAATTTTCTATTCAGCTCTGGTCTTTTCATCAAGAATGTTCCAAAGTCCTCTATTTCACTGAAGGTCAATTATTTCTCCTGAAGTATTATATTCACTTTTAATGGATAGGAGATTCTTGGTTGTAATCCTAGCTCCTTTGCTCTCCAAAATATCATATTCTGAGTATTCTAGTTGTTTAATGTAGAAGCTGCTAAATCTTGTTTTATTTTGACTGTGACTAGGCAATACTTGAATTGCTTCTTTCTGGCTCCTTGCAATATTTTCTTGACATGGTAACTCTGGAATTTGGCTCTAATATTCCTAGGAGTTTTCATTTTGGGATCTCTTTCATAAGGTGATCAGTGAATTCTTTCGATTTCTATTTTCAATTGTGATTCTAGAATATCAAGACAGTTTTCTTCAAAAATTTCTTGGAAGATCATGTCTAGGCTATTTTTTTGATCATGGCTTTCAGGTAGCCCAATACATTGTAAATTGTCTCTCCTGGATCTCTTTTCTGGGTCAGTTATTTTTCCAATAAGATCCTAGTATGGGCTAAGCAACAGAGTCCTGTCTCAGTGTTAGTAGAGACCCCTGTTATCTCCTTGTGACCGATCCAGAAGCAGCCGCTGGTGCTACTGATATAGTGACTCCCAATGCTTGTTCATGGTTTCCTGGGGCCAGAGCTATGCTGGTGTGGCCTGCTCTAGATTGTGTTCCACTCTCATTCAGGTGTGACAGAATGTTTTCTGTTGACCTTCTACAGGTCTGTAGCATCTGTGGCCTGAAAACTTCCACTGCTATCACTGAATCAGTCACCTGAGGGCTGCTCCTAGTTTGCTGGGCTCTGGTCTCTGCTGGTGTGACCTGAACTGGACTGCTCCCTTCTCTCACCATGGTGCAACAGACCTTTCCTGCTGACCTTCCAAACTGTGTTGGACTGGAAAATTGTTTCACTCCATCTTTTTGTGGGTTCTGTTGCTCTAGAATTTGTTTAAAATCATTATTAAAAGTATTTGCAGGGATTTGGGGGAGATCTTAGGCAAGTCCCTGCCTTTACTCTGCTAGCTTGGCTCTTGTAATTCTTATACTGACTACTAGAAAATATAACAGCTTCATGAAGAAATTTATAGCATCTATTGCTGAAAAAAATGCAGCAGCAGAGCAATCTGATAGTAAGAATGATCCTCTGGCCTGAGTCAACATTTCTGATAATTTGTATTAATTTTTTAATTTAATTAAAAGAATAATTACACATGCACAGACATGCATACACACACAGTTGATTAGTTGGTTGTTGCCCATTATTCTCAAAGAGGACCAAAATGACATCATGATGTTGGAATCAAGGTAAAGTGTGTCTGATTGTGGCTGATCAAACCAATATGAGCTTGGAACTACAACTGGTTGGGCACAAATTGTCCATGGGAATATTTGGAATAAAGATGTCTCCAAATTGCACACCTCCCACTTCTTTCAAGCTACTGCAATTCTGCTTTTCTCATTGAGCAAAATGACTTCTTTGATACAGGCATACCATGCTGAAAAGTCTTTTGTGAGTATATCTCGCATCACCCAATCAACCCCAAAATTCTTCAGAGCCCTTGAGAGTGTTCTTGTATTATTTCTTCTGGATACTATGCAAATAACTTCCTTACATGAGTTCTCCATAAAATAGTCATTTAGGCAAATGTACATTTGACACTCAAACAATATGACCAGCCCATCAAAGTTGTGCTATCTGTAGTAAAGTTTAAATGCTTGGCAGTTTAGCTTGAGAAAGGATTTCAGTACATAGTACCTAATCTTGCCAGGTGATCTTCAGAATCTTCCTAAGAGAATTCGAATGGAGGGTGGGGTCAAGATAGTGGAGTAAAAACAGGGATTCGCTTGAGTTCTCTGGCAGAATCCTTCAGACACTTCTAAAAGTGAATCTGAACAAATTTTAGACCAATGGAATACACAAAGAGACAGAATGTAGCAGATTTCCGGCCTGAGACAACTATGAGGGTCAATAGGCAGGATCTGTTGTGCCAGTCCAGGAGTGGAGCACAGTCTAGTGCACAGGCTACACTACCGCAGACCTGATCATAGTGAGGTCAGAGCAGACCCCAGCAGACTGAATTGATGGCAGCAGTGTCAACTCCCAGACCTCTCAGTGCAGGAGGGGGCTCTGTTGGAGCTGGGTGAGAGAGAGGCATGGTCCTGCATGAGGCCTATGATGCTGGTGGCTGCAGCTACTCCTGAGGCTATAAGTCCACAGGCTGATTGTTTGATTGTCACCTAATTAAACTTCTGGGAGCCAAGATGGAGGAGTAAACAGTAAGTTACTCTCACCTTCCCTTGACCTTGAAAAACCCAGAAAATATTGCCCCAAGAATAATCCTAAAATAGTGGAGCAAGAAGACAGGGTTTGGCAATCCTTTAGCTCTAGCTCTGGAGGCTAGGGGCTTAACAGAAAAGCTCCCTCTTGCTGTGGCTGAAGGGAACCAGTGTAGGACATGAGGCATTTCAGCAGGCCAGCAGCAGGCCTCACCTCAGCAGACCAGTAGAGATCTTGAGCCCCAGGGGAGGGGAATTCAAATGGAAGTTATCATATTTCTTGAGATGGCACTGGCATACTATACAGGTTTTACTGGCAACAGGGAACGAGGTTAACACAATAGCGCCATAGACATTCAGTTTGGTAGGCAGTCTAATACCTCTAAAGAAGAAGTATAGAAAGACCATGCTTTCCTTCTTTAATGCCAAGCAAAAGCAATTTCCAAGGTCTGGAATACCATCATAGTAACTCTCCATTTATTCAGTGACAAATTAAGGTAAAGCATTCACAGAAAGGAGAAAATCAAAACACAGGGTAACTTGGTCATTTAGTAAGTTCTCAATCGAATCATAAAGTATCTAATTAAAGTACCTCACCCCTGGATAGTACATTCATTTAATCCAGTGGTTCTCAACCTTTCTAATGCCCTGACCTTTTAATATTAGTATGTGGGAGTATCTGCATGTGGGCGGACCTGCCTGGAGATGGATAGAGGAGTGGTCTCAGTTCCTAAGACCTATGAAATTCCTAAGAAATATGTGTTTTCCCATGGTCTTAGGTGACTCCTGTGACTCCTGTGAAAGGGGTGTTTGACCCCCAAAGGGGTCACAACCCACAGGTTCAGAACTGCTGATTTAGTCAATCACAAAGTCTCCTCAAATGGAAATTAGTTTCTAATCATAAACAAAGTGCATTCATTTGGTCAGTCACAGGGCACAAAAATCAAAGTACTCTACCCCTGGATCACAACTGAGTTACAATTATCGTCAGTTATCCCCAAGCACCTTCTCAAATGGACAGTGGAGAGCACAAAGGCCATCTACCTCCAAGCCACAACAAGGTTATCATCACAGCATTCAATACACAAGGAGAGGTCTTTTCTTTATCTTGACCCTAGGCAAGTTCTCAGCAATCTCTATTCCTGGGGAAACAAAGCTTAACAAAGCCACAATACACACTGCCAGTGTCCTCATCAATTCACTCTCTGCCTGTAGAACACTCTCAGGTCCCCTGAAAACATCAGCAAGAGCCTTCTCCAGGATTTATGTAAACATACAGCAAAATCCTGCTTCAGGGCTTCTGAACTAACAACAAGGTTCTAGAACCTCTGCAACAACATCACTGTCCTTTACCAGCAGACAGATTGTGGCAAAACAACATCAAAACAGAGACAAAATACCGGCATTACAGTCATGCCTCCTCACTTCTCAGCAGCTCTATCCAGGTGGCAGTTCTCAAAAGTCCTGGGCAGCTCCAACTGGCCCTCAGCAGTCCAAGTGGCTTTGGCTGGCAGTTCTCTTTCTCTCTCTGCAACTCTGGCCCCTGGCAATTCTCTCTGTCTCTGTCTCTGTCTCTGTCTCTGTCTCTGTCTCTCTCTCTCTCTCTCTCTCTCTCTCTCTCTGTCTCTCTCTCTCTCTTTCTTCCTACACAATGCTGCTCCCCAAAAATTCTTCAGGCTTCTCTCTGCTTGGGCCTGTCTCTAAATCCACCATACTAGCTCCTCCCAGTTCAGCCCTCTCTCTTCATGTCAACAAGTCCATCCCACAAGTGGGATTCACAAGCTTTGGGTTTCAACACTCAACTCGAGAACCAAGCCAATACAGGGGATCTTTAAATCCCATTACCACTACACTTTCAGAGCTGCCCAAACATTGGTCTAACTCTGGCATTGTTTGTGCCAACCTCATGATCTATGTGTATATCCCTGTAAAGCAGTGTTTCTCAACCTTCCTAATTCCGTGGCCCTTTAATACAGTTCCTCATGTTGTGTGACCCCCAACCATAAAATTATTTTCATTGTTACTTCATAACTGTAATTTTGCTACTGTTGTGAATCTATCTGATATGCAGGATGTATTTTCATTGTTACAAATTGAACATAACCCACAGGTTGAGAACAACTGCTGTAAAGTATGCTGCCAAGGCAAGTGAATTTATCCACAGTCTTCAAAATGTCCCTATTTTCTATAACTATTGGTTCCACATATCAATAATGTGATGATGGCTGATGGTGAACTTGTGTTTTCTTGGTGATAATTATTAGGCCAAAATTAGCACAAGCAACAGAGAATCTATCCATACTTTGTTTTATCTCAGCTTCAGAGGTTGTTACAAGTGTACAATAATCTGTGACTAAAAAAAAAACCAAAATTCATGCACCAACTCTTCCTCTACTTTAAGCCTTGGCTTTGTAGTGCCTTCAAGTTAAATAATTTACCATCAGTGTGGTAACTGACCTTGATGCCATGTTTTTCCTCATTTAAAGCATCTGATATTGCTGAAAATATCATGCTGAAAAGCATGGGAACAAGCACACAACCTTGCTTCACTCCACTGGTAACTGGAAAAGCATGAGAACACTGTCCATTATCCAGAAGCTAGGTAAGCATGATGTCATGAAATTTATATATTTTTCCTATGTGCCCTTAATTTGCTTATGATATCACCTATAAATTTTAAACCCATTTTGAGATTTTTTTGGTATACAGTGTGAGATGTTGGTCTTTGCCCAGTTTCTGCCAGACCATTTTCCTGTTTTCCTGGAAGTTTTTGTCAAACAGTAAGTTCTCATGCCAATGGTTTAGATCTTTGAGTTTATCAAACACTAGGTTATTTTGTTCATTTACTTCTTTTTATTGTATGCCTATTTCTATTGATCAACCACTCATTTCTTTTTTATTTATTTACTATTAGTTTACCACATTCAGTTCCACAGGTTTTTGAGTTCTAAATTTTCTCACCTCCCTCTCTCCCCACATGGTGGCATGCAATCCAATGTAGGTTCTACATATACCTTCACATTAAACGTTAGTCAAGTTTTGAAGAAGAATTGTAAACAATGAAATGAAGAAGAAGAAACAAAACAAAAAAGATGGAGAGCTATTAGTTTGCTTCAATCTGCATTTAGACTCGATAATTCTTTCTCTGGATGTGGATAGCCTTTACCATAATGGGTCCTTTGGAGTTGGCTTATAACTGCGTTGCTGAGATGAGCCCAGCCTAGCAAAGTCAATCATCACGGATACAATGTGTCTGTATTATGTACAATGTTCTTCTGGTTCTGATTTCCTCATTCAGCATCAGTTTACATAAGTCTCTACAGGTTATTCTGAAGTCTGTCTGTTCCTCATATACCACAACTTGTTTAGCTATTCTCCAATTAATGGGCATCCCCTTGATTTCCAATTCTTTGCCATCACAAAAAGGGCGACTATAAATATTTTTGTACATACAGATCCTCCTCCCACTTGTATGATCCCTTTGGGATACAGCCCTAGAAGTAGTATTGTGGGTCAAAGTGTATGCACATTTTTATAGCCCTTTGGGCATAGTTCCAAATTGCTCTCTAGAATGGCTGGATCAGTTCACAATTCCACCAACAATGCATTGCTGTTGCAATTATCCCACGTCTTCTTCAGCATTTATCATTTTCCTATTTTGCCGTGTTAGCCAATCTGACCAGTGAGATGAGATACCTAAGAGTTGTTTTGATTTGCATTTCTCTGATAAATAGTGATTTAGAGTATTTTTTCATATGCTTATAGATATCTTTAATTTCTTCCTCTGAAAACTGCCTGTTCATATCCTTTAACCATTTATTAATTGGGGAATGACTTGTATTCTTATGTATTTGACTCAGTTGTCTGTATGTTTTAGAAATGAGGTGTTTATCAGAGACATTGATTGTAAAAATTTCCTAGTTTTCTGCTTTCCTCCTTATCTTGGTTACATTGGCTATAGTTGCACAAAAAATTTTTAATTTAATGTAATCAAAATTATCCATTTTGTATTTTGTAATGTTCTCTATCTCTTGTTTGGTCATAAATTCTTCCCTTCTCCATAAATTTGACAGGTAAAACTATTTCTTGCTCTCCCCAAATGCTTACAGTAACAGTCTTTATATCTAAATTGTGGACTCATTTAGATTTTATTTTGGTATCTGGTGTAAGATATTGGTCTATGCCCAGTTTCTGCTATACTATTTTCTAGTTTTCCCAGCAGTTTTTGTCAAATAGTAAGTTTTTATCCCAGAAGCTGTAGTGTTTGGTTTTATTAAACAGAAGGTTACTATAGTCATTGACAGCTGTGTCCTAAGAACCTATTCTAGTCCACTGATTTACCACTCCATTCTTCAACCAGTACCAAGTAGTTTTGATGACTGCTGTTTTATAATACAGTTTAAAGTCTGGTATGGCTAGGCCACCTTCCCCAGCCTTTATTTTCATTAATTCCCTTGATATTCTGGACCTCTTATTCTTCCAGATGAATTTTGTTATTATTTTTTCTGGCTCTATAAAGTAATTTTTTTGTAGTTTCATTGGTATGCAACCACTCTCTTCTTATCCAATACCAGATGTTTGTTGTTTACCGCTTATTCTGTAGTTTGAGATGTGGTAGTATTAGGCTGCCTTCCTTAATATTTTTTTTGATCGATTCCATTGATATTCTTAATATTTTGCTCTTAAGTAAACTTAGCCTGGAAAAATGTGTCTCATTTCAATCATTTGTTGGTTATGCCCCTTCAGAATTAAATTGCCATTTTTTTTTAAAGTTCTTTAGAGGGTAATATTGGGAGAGTTTGGTTTGAATGCTCCCTCTTCTGGTTACAGGCCATAAAGGAGTTTCACAAGGATTTTGAAAACCAAATAAGAGAAGTAGAGGAAAAATTGGGAAGATAAATGAGAATAATGCAAGAAGATCATGAAAAGAGAGTCGACAACCTGACTGAAGAAAATAACACCTTAACAACTAGATTAACTCAAATGGCAAAAGAGGCCCAAAAAGACAATGAGGAGGAGCATGCCTTAAAAAGCTGAATTTTCCCGTTGGAAAAAGACTCTCAAAAGCTCACTGAAGAGAATAATTCCTTCAGAATTAGAGTGGAGCAAATGGAAACAAATGACTGTGAGAAAGTAAGATGCTATTAAACAGATTCAAACAAATGAAAAAATAGAAGGCAATGTGAAATATTTCCTTGAAAAAACTACTGACCTGGAAAATAGATCCAGGAGAGACAATTTAAGAACAGGAAGGCAAAAGGGAATGGGTCAACCTTACTCTCATTGAATTTGGCTTAATGAGGGAGTGGCATACACTCTAAATCCAGTATCTTGTCCTACAGAAGAGTAGGGGGAAGGGGATTAAATGAGGTTGATGGAGGGGAGGGCATGTTGACGGGGAGGGTTGTTAGAAGCACATACTTCTGTAAAGGGACAGGGACAAAGTAGAGAATAGAACAAGTGGGGGGCAGGATAGGAAGGAGGGAAATATAGTCAGTCTTTCACGATATGTCCATTGTAGAGATGTTCTGTGTGACCACACAAGTAAGGCCTGTATTGAATTGCTTGTCTTTCTAGTGGGTGTGGGTGATCAGGGAGGAAGCAAAAGAATCTAGAACTTAAAGTTCTAAAATCAAATGTTAATACATATGTTTAAATAATAATAATTATTATTATCTACATGCAACTGGGTAATAAGATACACAGGCACTGGGGTAGGGAGATCCATCTTGCCCTAGCAGAAAGTCAGAGGGGTGATGGGGGAAGATATAGAAGAGAGCACATTGGGGTTGGGGGCATATGATGGTATTGCTATTTTGGTGTGGTGGGTATGGGAAAGACGGGAAGAAAATTTGTAACTCAAAATCTCATGGAAATGAATGATGTAAACTAAAAATAAACAAAAGTTAATTCAAGTATAAAAACATAAATAAAGCTCTTCCTTGCTAAAAAAAAAAAAAAAAAAAGATAAGTAGTAGACCAATGAGTTGGGAATACAACTAAAAGAAGCAGAAAAATTTTAAAAATTAACAATTAAGTGACGATATAAAAATTTTAAAAATCAAAAGAGAGATGAATAAAATTGAAAGTTAAAAAGATACTGAATTAATAAATAAAATGAAGAGCTGCTTCCCCCACAATTCCCAGGACTGGGTGACTTTACAATCAAATTCTATCAACTAATTAAAGAACATTTAATTCTAATACTATGTGAACTATTTGAAAAATTGGATAAACAATGAGTTCTACCAAATTCCTTCTATGACAAAAACATGGCTTTGATTCCTCAAGCAGGGAGATTAAAAAAAAACAAAACTATAGATCAATTTCCCTAATGAATATTGATGCAAAAATTTTAAATAAATATTAGGAAGGAGATTACAGAAATATGTCACAAAGATTATAGATTATGACCAGGTGGCATTTATACCAGTAATGCTGGGTTCATTCAATATTAGGAACATTATAAGCATAATTGACAACATCAATAATAAAAACAACAAAAGTCATATGATTGCATCAATTTATATATAAAAAAGCTTTTGACAAAATATAATACAATTCTTATTAAAAACACTAGACAGCATAGGAACAAATGGAACTTTTCTTAAAATTATAAGTATTATTTATCTAAAACAAAGATCAAGCATTACCTGTAATGTTGATAAACTTCTTGATGAGATCAAGATGTTGATCTTGAATGTTGACACAAACATGTTCATTTTTATCATTATTATTCAGTATTATGGTAGAAATGCAGTTATATCAATAAGAAAAGAAAAAAATAAATTGAATAATAATAGGCAATGATGAAACAGATTCATCATCCTTTACTGATGATACAAATGTACACTTAAAAAATCCAAAATAATCAGCTAAAAAACTAGTCAAAATTATTACCTATAACAAAGTTGCATGGTTTAAAACAAACCCACATAAATCATCAACATTTTTATATATTAGCAATAAAACACAGTGGCAAGAGATAGAAAGAGAAATTTCATTTAAAATAATTACACACAGTGTAAAACACATGGGAATCTACGTGCCAAGACACACAGGAATTGTATGAACAAAATTATAAAACACATTTCACAAAAATAAATATAGATCTAAACAATTAGAGAAACGTATAGGATGTGTAGGATTACTCATGTGTAGGATGAGCCAATATAATTAAAAGGACAATCCTATCTAAATTAATTTACTTATTCAAGTGCCATATCAATCAAGAAAATCTAGGTGGCACAGTGAATAGAACACAGAGCCTGGAGTCAGGAAGATTTGAGTTCCAATCTGTCCTCAGACATTTACTGTGTGACCCTGAGCATGTCATTTAACCCTGTTTGTCTAAGTTTCCTCATCTGTAAAATGATATGTAGAAGGAAATAGCAAACCACTCAAGTATTGGCTATGAAAACCCCAAATGTGGAGCAAAGAGTTGGACATGATTGAAGTGATTGAAGAACAACAAAATACAAATCTAGCTTCCGAAGAATTATTTTATAGAGCTTAACAAATAATAACATTCATCTGGAAAAATAAAAGGTAAAAAATATCAAGGAAACCAATTAACATATGAAGGAAGGTGCCTATCAGTACCACATTTCAAATTATATTAAAAAGCAATAGCATCAAAACAATAAAGTATTGGTGGTAAAAATAGAGTGGTGGATCAGTGCAATAGATTAGGTTCACAATATAAACATGCATAACCATAATAATCTAATGTTTAATGAATCCAAAGATCTAAAGTTTGGGGGAAAAATCCCAGTATTTGAGAAAAATTTCTGGAAAATCTGGAACAGTTTAGCAGAAACTGGGCATAGACCAACATTTCACACAATATTTAAAGATATGGTTAAAATGTATTCATGCTTTAATCATAAAAGGTAATATAAATAGCAATCTATGAAAAAAAAATTACCTGTCAGATCTATGGTTAAGAGAATATTTTGTGAAGAGTGAGATAAATAGCATCATGGGAAGTAAAATAGATAATTTTGTTCACATGAAATTAAAAAAAAGTTTTTGCACAAAAAAAATCTGGAAAACAAGAAATGGGAAAAAATAAAAGCAAGTTTCTGTGATGAAAGCCTTATTTTTAAAACATATAGGAAAATGAGCCAAATTTATTAAAAAAAAAAAAGAGCCATTCCCCAGTTTATAAATGGTCAAAAGATATGAACAGGTAGTTTTCAGAAGAAGAAATCAATAGACAAATGAAAAAAATGCTCTAAATCTACATGGTAATTCACTGTTGGTATAGCTGTGAACTTGTCCAAACATTCTGAAGAATAATTTGAAACTATGCCCTGAAGTACATAATACTGTACATATCTTTTGGCCCAGAAATACCACTACTGGATTTGTATCCAAAAGAGATAAAAGAAAAAGGATCTAGATGTACAAAAATATTTATAGCAGCTCTTTTTGTGGTAGCAAAGAATTGGAAATTGAGCAGATTCCCATCATTTTGAGAAGGGCTGGAAAACATTGCAGCATATGATTTTGATGGAATTCTCTTGTGCTGTAATAAATAAAGGGAAAAATTTCAGAAAACCTGGGAACACTTATATGAACTATTATAAAGTGAAGTGAGGGGAGCCAAGAGAATATTTTACAAAGTGACAGCAAAATTGTAAAGATGATATCAGATGTGAAAGAATTAACTAATCTGATCAATATAATGATCCATGACAATTACAATGAATCATGATGCAAATGGTTTTCCACCTCTAGAGAGAGAAATGATAAACTTCGAGTGCAGATTGAAGCATATTTTTCCACTCTTTTTCTTGTTTTTTTTTTTTTTTTTGCAACATGGTTAATATGGAAATTTGTTTTGTGTGACTGAACATGTATCATGAGTGTCATATATTTTACCTTCTCTTTGGGTGGGTAAGGGTATGAAGGAATGGAGAGTATTTAGAAATCAAAAGTCTTAAATTAATATTGAATAATAAATTTAAGAAATATATGTTGGCATAGTTATCTATGAAAAAGTAGTTTTTTTTTAATTTTGATTTTATTCCTTCAAAAAGTATCTTACCATTGCATTCCTATGATTCCTAATCTGTTTTGGCAAACATATTCTCAAATGCTTTATATTGTCTGTAGTTACTTTGGATGGATTTTGTCTTTTTAGCTCATTCTGTTGAGTTTTGTTGGTTATGTAGAATCAAATGATCAACATTTATTAATTACCTACTATCTGTAAGGCATTGTGTTAAGCACTGGAAATACAAAGTCTAGCTTACAGTCTAATGAAGGAGAAAAGATTTTAACATATATAGAAAGCAAGCTATATACATGGTAACCAGGAAATAGTTAGTAGAGGGAAGGAATTAGAATTAAGAAGGGTTGGGAAAGGCTTCCTTTAAAGATGTAATTTTAGTTCTGACTTAAACAAAGATAGGGAAGTTAGTAGGTGGAGTTGAGGAGAGAAATCATTCCAGTCCTGGGAAACAGACATAGAAAATACATGGAGCTGACAGATGGAGTGGAACAAACAGCCAGGAGGCCATTGTCACAGGTTTGAAGAATACATTACAGGCAATGAAGAGGACTGGAAAGGAAGGAGGTGGTTAGGTTATGAAAGGTTTTGAATGACACAGACTTTTGTGTTTGATCCTAGAATCAATTGAGAGCTATTGTTTTTTGTTTGTTTTTTGTTTGCCTATTTTGGACTGGGGAAGGAAGGGCAATTAGGGTTAAGTGACTTGCTCAAGGTCACAAGCTATAAAGTGTTAAATGTCTGAGGCTGGATTTGCAGTCAGGTCCTCCTGACTCCTGGACCAGTGCTCTATTCACTGTGCCAACCAGCTACTCCAAAGAGCCACTGTTTGTTGAGAAGGGAACTGACATATTTAGACCTGAGTGATTTAAGAAAATCACTTTGGTGGCTGAATTGAAGATACATTGGAGTGAAGAAAAACTTGAGGAAGGCAGACACCACCAGGTGATTACATGCTATGACTGGGCTCAGCCTGGAATTCATTACCCCCTTTTCATCTTTCGTTTTACTATTCTTAATTTTGACCTTTGTTTTTTTTTTTTTTATGAGTAGGCTCACATCTACAAATGAGATGTTGAATATGCACTCTTACTTCACTACCTTTCTCATTTTCAGTACTATGTAGATCAACATGACGTCATTATTGTTTCAGAAGGTTTTGTAGCATAACTTACTTTTATTGTGTGGCCTTGAAAAGGAGGCAGCATAGACATAGTATGATATACTGGGGAGATTTATTTCAGAAGATCTAAGTATGTGTCTAGTATTTACACATCATGTGGGTGATTATTAAGTAAATGTACCTCTTGGAGTCTCAGCTTTCTTATCTATAGAGTGGGGATAATTGAGCATGGGCAAATGCTTTAACTGCTAAACTAACTGCTAATGCTTCCTTGTTTATGAAAAAATGTTAGACTAGATGGTCCCCATAGTCCTTCTCAATTCAAAATTCTTTGCTTTATTTTTTTCCCCCTTGTATTAACTAACATACAGGTTTGGTATGAGGAATGTGTATTTTGCAAATCTTGAAGTGTTAATATATGGAAGTCATTAATATCATTACAAAGAGTACATCATGATGATTCTCATCAAAAGAACATGATTAGGGGTGGCTGGGTGGTGCAGTGAACAAAGCATTGGCCTTGGAGTCAGGAGGACCTGAGTTCAACTACCTCAGTGTATTTGTGCCTCAGTGCCTCAGTGTAATGGTATGTAATTTGAATTTGAAAATCCCTTTGTGTTGGCAAAGGTAATATGTACTTAGCAGTTAAGTAATTGATCAACCCTCTTTTGGGGAAACAGAAGGTATGAACTGTCTCCTGTTGCTGATGTAACAGGAAGGGGTTGCTGAAACAGAAAGCTAAAGCTGTGTGTATAAGAAAAGCCCCAGAGAGGGAGAGGGAGATTTTCTTGGAGCAGGCTTAGTGGAGGATGAAAAAGAGCCAAGGAGGCTAAAGAGGAAAGCCCTATCCCAGGTTAGAGAGAATAATTTAGATTTTGAAAACCTGGATGGAATGATTTTGATTTTGGGAACCAGCTGAAACTTCATATGAGTCCGAGAGCCAGCCAGAGTTGCTAAGGATTTCTGAGAGCCAGTGAGGTTGAGGACCAGCTGGACCTGTTGAAAATTTCTGAGGGCCAGCAGAAGTTGCTGAGGCTGCTAAGGATTTCCAATGACCAGCCAGAGCTGAGGGCCAGCCATAGCTGCTGAGGAGTTGCAGAGGATTTCTGAGGGCTAGCCAAAGCTTCCAAAGACTGAAGAAGCATGATGATGATGCTGGTACTTTTTCTGAACTTGTTTGTGGTTTTGTGAAGCCTTGACTTCCTGGGAATGGAGACTGGAGAGGTTTTGAGATGGACTTGATACTGCAAGCTCTAGTGTGGAGCAGGAGCTGCACAGAGAGCTGGACAAGGACCTAGGAGCTGTCTGCCTTTGAACCCAGGTGACAGTTCGGTGAATCCAGGTAGGATCTGGGACCATGGAAGGGGATCCAGGGAATCTGAGGGACCACCCTGAGTCGAGCTGAAAGAAGACTTTATTTGGCTACAGTGTACTGACTGAGAAATTGTAAATTTACTAGTGACCTAGGGGTAGAGAGTCTGTGTATTTTCTAGTGATTGAATAGTTAATAATGAAGGATGATTGATTGATTAAATGATTGTACTTAGTGATTGATTACTGAATAAGTAATTGATTTGTAACCTAGTATGCCCCATGAGTGGAAAACTTTGACTATTGTACTTCGTGATTGAATTAAGGATTTTGTGAATGCTTGAGTTACTAAATGATTATTCTTTGTTCGAATCTTTGTGACCACTGTAGTGGAAAGTATGTGGCCATTTTCTGTGATAAATTGTTGTGAATGGTGTACTTTGATTATCTGTGATAAGTTATAATATTGTGAATGCTCTACCTTGATTTCTGTGAGTGTTTTGCTCTGATTTGTTATTAAATAAATAGAGTGTTCGCCATACAGTGTAATCAGAACCTTATCAGCTGTTCACAGCAGACATCCTCTGGAAAGCTGCTTGTGCTTGGCTTTATACTCAGACACTTAATATTTCCTAGCTGTGTGACTTAACTCCAATTGCCCTCCAAAAAGAAAAAGAAAAAGAAAAAAAGGGAACAATTACAATCACCACAACTTTGTCCAGATTTTGCAGAAAGATTATTGCAAAAAAAAATTTATAATTGTTATTTTTAATACTAGAGACTCCCTGCCATGGCTTATTCCTCTCATATATCTGAAACTTGATGGTAAAGACTTGCCTTATACCATCAATTCTGGAAATGTATGTAGAAAAGAGTTGTAAAGTCTTAAGCCCCATAGGCAGTATTTTCTTCAACAGTTTGGCCATGCTCCTCAGTTTCTGATTTGTGATTTCTGTCATTGACTTATTGTTTTCTGAATTAGCTGCTTGATGGTATGATGTGAATTTGCATCCTTTTCCTCTTTCTCTGTATTTCTGCTTGTTCTATAGAAGACTCCATCATCTGCCACACATAATCTATTTTGGTTCCACCTTTACCTTTTTAAAGTCTCTTGAGTCTATCACTTTTCTTCTTATAGACTACAGAATACCTACAGGGATTTGATGTGTTTTATTTTTTATTTTTTGCCTGGCATTTTTATTTCCTGCAATTCAATTCAGCCAATCGTTACTAAGCACTAAGTATATATATATATATATATATAAAATACATATAAGACACTTCAGTGGGACGATATATATCAAGGAGGATCAATTATAAAGTTAATAGGAGAAGCAGGAGAGAGTTCTAATGGAAACAAAGTGGAAAGAGAAATTCCAGAAGGAGGGGTGATATCTAGGACCAATTTTAGCAAAGAGGTCAAGGACAATAAAGAATTTTTGGGACCAGTGGATCTAATAATCAGAGAGTGACCTTGGAGACAAATGTTTTAGTGAAGTGGTAGGAACTGAAGCCAGATCAGATTGTAGGGTGTTAAAGGAATGACATGTTTATGCAGGCTTCCCTCTCCTTTCTTCCTTTGTGCTTTGCTATTTCTTCTCCAGTTCTTTAATTTTGCTTTTTTATCATTAATCTTTTCTGCAAATGGAAATAGCCATTTTTGTCTTTAAAGCTTTTGGCTTTACTCTTTCCCTTGTGAGCTCCAGTTCATTTTTCAATAAGTTTCACCATTATTTGGCATCCTCAAAGGGGAAGAGAGTTTTTCTTCCTTTTATTCATCTAATCATAGTTTTAATTTCTCTCTATTCTAATTATTTTTTCATTTGGTAAAAAATTTTAGATTTTAGGCATTAAATTAAACTACTTTGCATGATCAGAATACAGTATTTTTATTTTATGTGCAACAACCACTAGCATTTCTTAGACCTGGGTCATCATAATCCTACTTACCCACATTCTGTTGCTTTTAAATATATTACAGACTATAATCATCTAAATTCAAATGGGTATTCTTCAACTCCAAGTCCTTATGTACTGATTCTAAATATTTTGCTCTCCAATTTTCATTACTTGTGGCACTATCACTACTTCTAAGAAGAAATGGAAATCTCCCTGTAGCTAAATTATTTTTGCATGACTACATGATTTAGTAGACTATGAATAGTGACTAGAGTACAGCTATAGAAGGAGATAGATAGATAAATAGATAGATAGATAGATGGATAATTTTAAAAGAAGAAAATAGATAAAATGATAGTCATAATTAAATTTTCTATTAAAATACATTAATCAAAAGAAAATCAGAACCTGAATGGGGAAAACAAGGCATGATAAAGGACATTTGGGTAAAGATCAATAAAAAGAGAGAGAAATCATAATATTATGGTAGGAATATCTTTCTATAAGATCAGAAGGAAGAAAGATATGCAGAATTCAAAGAAATAGGTCACATACCAAGCACAATGGCATCATACCCTGGTAGTAGGTGTCACAAATATTCAGACATTTCCTCAAACTCTCTCTGAAGAAACTGAAGCAGTTATTGATTTATTGACTCTTCTTAATAATACTTTGTTTCTTTAAAATATAATGAAAACAATGAGGAAAATGATGTTCTGATTTGTCACTATCCCCCTGAAAAGTAAGGAGACACTGGTTGATAAATTTGGATTGGTACAAACCCATGGAATAAATATAACACTTTCCCTTAGAATTTTTCATTAATAATAGGATATCTAAGCACCACATATATGTTAAGATACCCTATACGTTTGTATGATCATGGAATGAGGATGACCATGTTACCTATCTTCTCCCCAATTCAATGCTTCCTTATTATCTTCAGAATGAAATATAACCCTCTATTTGGCTTTTAAAGACCTTTATACTCTAACCCTCTTTCATTATCTTTCTAGATTACTTGTATTTTATTCCCCTGTAATCCATTAGCATTGACCTTCTTGCTTTTGCTTACACTTGTCCTAATTGTTCATTTTCACTGGCTAACCACCATGCCTGAATTCTCATCTCTCTTCATTTCTCTTTCCTAACTTTTCTGGATTCCTTCAAGTTCCAGTGAAAACCCTACCTTCTGCAAGGAGTCTTTCCTAATCTCCCTTATTAGCAGGGCCTTTCCTCTGTGATTATCTCCAATTTTTTCTGTATATATCTTATTTACACATAGCTGTTGGCATGTTGTCTCTGTGACTGTGAGCTACATGAGCTTTTGTTTTTTTCTATTATTTGTATCTCCAGTGCTTAACATAGTGGTTGGCACATAATAATCACTTCAAAATGATTGTTCACTTGCCTTAACTTGACTAGCCTAGATTTAGAGAGAGAAATTTTTAAATAATTCAGAAAAAGAAACCCAGCATCCAAATTATGTAGTAGAAGTTTGCCTGAGTGGGAAAAAGAGGTCTCAGTAAGAGAATTTATGAACACAGAAACACAAACAACTCAAATAAGGAATGAAAAAGTAAACTTTCTTTTAAAAAATATCTATGCATTCAGAAATAATTCCTGCTCCTTAAATATTCCCAATAATGCTACTAAGATGTGTTGCAAAAATGGCAGCCAATCTGTGACAATGCCACTTAGCATTGGCCTGCCTTGCACTGTATCCTTGGCACTGTCCTATCTGATCCTTAAAATGCCATTTCCCACCCAATACACTAGCCAGCTTATGTTTGTCACTATTGATATTTGTCACTATTCCCCTATCAATTATGTCAGATTATCCTTCAAACAGAATATAAGTGCATATTGCTATATTCCAACTGTCTGATCCATGCTATCAAGTCTTAAGGTACCTGGGCAGTCACAGACACATTC
>CM053585.1:468294636-468345754 GCA_028646515.1 Pseudochirops corinnae
TCCCCGGCTTTGAAAAACCCAGATGTTGGTGCTTCCCTCTCTGGTAACTGACTAGATAACTGATGTAATGGTCAGACGCTGGAAGCCATCTGCTGATCTGTTTTTCTGTTTGTTTGTAACTTCTGTTTGTATTCTCTGAAGTTCAGGGTGCTGACTTTTCCCCCTGAACTAGGTAAATGATATATGTTTGATTGATTAAAGTGAAACCGTTAACCCATTTTGAGTTGCTTTCCTTTAGAAAAGCACATCTAAGAACCTGTGCTAGTAGCCGCCCTAGGTATGCTAGGGTGCTTGCTGTTACACCAGGACATAAGTTATTCTCATAAACTTTATTTTGGTTTAATAAGTTGTTAGAATGTGTTTGCAGTGTTCTTTCATCTTCTAGGTCTTGAGTTGTGTAGATTTTAAACAGGAAGCTATTACTGAACCCTAATAGAAGCATTGTATAACCATGGCAGTGGAGGCCCTTTCTGAGATCTGCTGGTTTATAGGTGCTGTTAAAATTTTTCCAATACCTTAACACTAGTTGAGGCTTTTAAAATGTTTAATTTTGCAGACTAGTGACCAACTCCTTTGCAATGAACCT
Organism: Pseudochirops corinnae; assembly: GCA_028646515.1. Classification (NCBI taxonomy): domain Eukaryota; kingdom Metazoa; phylum Chordata; class Mammalia; order Diprotodontia; family Pseudocheiridae; genus Pseudochirops; species Pseudochirops corinnae. Next base: position 468,295,223 of record CM053585.1, read on the forward strand.
TTTTTTGCATTGTCCATGTCATTCCATTTTTAATGTGATAGCATATACAGAATAACTTTAAAATTACTTTCAATAAATTATGGATAAGCAATATATTTCAACAACAGAACCCCATACTGACATGTGCCATTTGTCTGAAGGAAAATGCATATTGAAATTTATCATGCTATCAAAGAACTCATATTCATTTTATATATATATATAGAGAGAGAGAGAGAGACCTATATGTAAATATGTATATATATATATATATATATATATATATATGTATATGCATGCATATTTGTATGTGCATACAGACATACACTGTGACTAACTTTCAAGGAATTGCCATGGTGGTAGTGCAAAGATGGTGAAATTGACCGAAAGAATCCTTCATCACTCCTGAATGTACTTCCATCAGGTCCTCTAAACTTGCTCTTCTCCCCCTGATACCCTGTGAAGACCTCTATCAATCCCAGATATTGATTACAGTATTCTGCCAAGGTTTGCCCTCTTCAGGGCAGAACTTCTTGCTTCAGTTCTTTTTATACTAATACATTACAGATTTTACAAGCTACAATTTCCTTGTCCTATGCCTCATACCTTTAATATCTTAGCAGATGAGATATACACATGGGTGTGTACAGTATTAAGCATTTACTATGTCCTACATGTTATGCTAAGTGTCAAGGGTACAAACATGAGTGAGTAAGACAGTATTAATAAGAAAATTTATGTTTTAATGGTGGAAGAAAATGTTTAAAAGGGAACTAAAAGGGAGAGAAAAGGAAATGGAAGAAGGTCAATGTGACAGTTTCTGAGAAAGAAGAAGAATTGGAGAGTCTAGGCATGTTAAAGTATGATTAGGATGCTTCTTAAAATGAAATCCCACGTAAGAAGTCAACAGTTAGAACAGAAGTGGCCAGGATAGAAGTTTGTCAGAGGAGCTAGTGTAGCAGATAAGGAAAAAGAATAGGAATCAAGAAAAGTTCAGGTCTGAGTGCACTAGATCTACAGTTATATGGGATCAAAATTGGGAGACCTAGTTTCTGATTATACCACAGGCAGTTACTAGTTATGGATGGGTCAGTAAACTTACAGCCTATATGTATTCATACATAAAAAGAGAATAAATATATTTACACTTTTATTTTGTAAAGTTTCTGAGAGAAAAGTGTCTGAAGACACTAAAATAACATATAAATTTGAAATATTGTTAAATCTCCATAGTCCTACTCTAATGCCTCATTATGGTATGGAAATGATATGAGGCTACTCAAGACTATATCAATAGAAACCAAACCTGGCAGTTTCTACAAGGCTGAAAAATCCCTGAATATGATCCTGTTTGGATCATATTGTCTGATTTTGGCTATCCAGTTTCCAAGGATGTAATAGTAATGTAATTTGATTCTTTTGTATTGCAAAGATGCAGAAGACTGAGGAAGCATGACCATGTTGCCAGTATTTTGTCTGTTTGTGTCTTTGTTAAACCTTGACTTCCCAAGGATAAAGTCTGTGAAGGATTTAAGGCAGACTGGACACTGTGAGCTTCAATGTGGAACAGGAACTGCATGGAGATCTGGACCAGTTTCCTCATCTGTTAAATGAGCTGGAGAAGGAAATGACAAGCTACTCCAGTGTCCATCTAGAAAATCCCAAATGGAGTTATGAAGAATCAGACATGATTAGAAAATGACTGAACAACAATTTGTTTTTACTTTTGTTCTTTTTTTTCTTTTTGGAAGGTGGAGGGCAGGGTAGTTGGAGTTAAGTGACTTGCCCAACGTCACACAGCTAGTAAGTGTTAAGTGTCTGAGGCCGGATTTGAACTCAGGTCCTCCTGACTCCAGAGACAGTGCTCTATTCACTGCACCACCTAGTCACTCCCACAATTTGTTTTTTAAAAAGAATTAGAAGGTACTAGACATGGCAGGGCCTAAATAAAATACGCATGACCATAGTCATCACCATCACCACAGGGAAAGAAATGAATCTCTTAATAGACATGTTATTTTTGAATCAGTTGTATTGAAGAACATTAAAACCTCCTTTCTCATTTCTCTAAAAATATAGACGTAACATTTCTTTGCTCAACAGTCCTCAAAAAATGTTGTTGGAAAGGTGGGTTTTCTCCTCAACAAATTTCCTTTTTTCTTTAGGGAAAAGGATTGAGAGTGATAACCAAACTAAAGTCTCATGTTGTTCACCTCATTGCCTTTCAACTGAAATGATTGGCACTAGAACCTATTCTTCTTTATTGAGAAAGGAGGAGGATATTGATGGAAATTATGAAGTCCCTTTGTGTACAGGATTGGAGAGAGTAGTTCAGATCATTTGGTTACTCAACTGTTCTTAAATATTAACAAAGATTATATTTTAATGTGTATTTTCCTTGTTCAAAATTACTATCAATGTTAGCTAAAATTTTCTTGGGACAGAGATTCATGTCAGAGGACATGGGGGCCTATGAAAATTTTGACATTTCTCTCTATGCTAGAATATCTTAGAGATTTTGTCAATGATAACATAAATAAAAATGTTTCTGGAAAACTTGATCTTAAATCTCCCAGCATAACATTAGTATTAATATTTTTCCTCAGCAACTTTGACACCCCATATTTGTCACAAATGGTCAGGTACGAGTAAACAAAAAACAATGATCATGCACTGTATGAAAGAATAGGCCAAGTGAAGCAGTTACCACTAAGGACATCTGGGTTCTAGGATGGAGGTTCCAGAGATAAAAGATCTAAGAGTCCTAGGGCAGGATATCTGTCTAGAAAGAGAAGCAGCTGGCAGGCCTGGCAAGTAGAAGACTGAGGAGTTGGAAGATCATAAAAGCCTAGAAATCACCTTTCCAAAAATTCTTGAACTTTAAAAAAAATAAGCAAGCAGCCAAAATATATGGCATGTAAGGTCAGAATAAAACCTCATTTATTAAAACATCTACAAGAAACTAGTAGAAAATCATAAGTAGCAGTATTTAAAACAGCAAGTAGAGTGAGGAAAAATAAATTTTATGAAGTTTAGCAAGAAGCCCAGCTAATCAGGATCATCAAAGAACATCTGAGAATGAAACTAAAAGGAAGACAACAAATAGGCAAAGATGGAAAAGGTCTATTATTGTAGTGAACTCTTTTCTCTATCAAAGATAATTGATTCACCATATCTGGTCTCTAACATCACAGCCCTAAATCATTTCATGAAGAAATATATATGGCATTAATAGAAGCAAAGATGGAAAAAACAATTAGACCAGAATAAGTACACAGAAAGAAGAGGCCCATTACAGAGGCATCGTTATTTTCAGTATATTGAGGGATCCATTGTCAAGATATGGGAAAGACAGAAAGCTATCAAACAGTTGGCAAAATGGATGTTATCACTCCCCAAAGAAGACAATTACAAAAGTATCAGTAACTACTGACCCATGTTCCTACTTTCCAATCTCTACAGTATCTTTATAAAAATAATCCCTCCATATCAATAGCGTCTTTGATCAGATAAGGAAAAGAAACATGTAGGCTTTAATAAATTATGTTCTGTATTAGATAACACCCTCAGATTCACACTACTGACTAAGAAATGCAGGGCGCAACTATGACCTCACAGAACTTGTTTTTTGTTGCATTTCTTATAATGATTCAGTCAAATAATATGGCTCTTCTCCAACAAGTTTAATATATTAAGATATTATATAATATTATATATTATACAATATTATATTATATATTTATATTTTATATATTATATCATATTAATATCTTAAGATCATCATAAGAATTCTTATGGGATGGAAAAGCAGAACTAAATTTGTTAAATAACTAATGACATCATATAAAAAAAGTATCAAACAGAAAGACTTGAACTCACCAAAGGTGTCTGTTTGCCATAGAGACTTTCCTTTTCAGAGCATGAATGAAAACTGAGTCCTTATAGATAATGAGAGCTTCCAGATGATCCCTTTATAGATGTCACTGTGCTGATTTTACATATGACAAGAACACTGCAGAAGCAAAGCACATAATCACTCACATGTTCAACCTAACTATCCACATTGGGGGAATGGGTTTGGTGGAGTAGATGAAGAATGTCTGTTTTCCAAATTAAGATGCACAATTTTGTGGGTAGTTTTACAGGTTCTTATATATGTGTATGTGTATGTGTGTGTGTGTATGTGTGTATACCTATATGCCTATGTAGATGAAGATATGTATATATGTATAAATATATATATGTGTATATACATATGTATATATATATATATATATATATATATATATATATATATATAAACATGTATTTCCAAAAAATATTGTAGCTGGACAGTGTGGGAGATGCAAAATTGAACAGGAGGTATACTATGTTGCACTTAGGAAATTTTCTGAGTTTTATCCACCCCAAGGCTCTCTTGGGGGGAAAAATCCTCATATTTAGCATCAATACCCTTCTTTTACTAATACCAAGGATAGTATCCCTCATTTCCAAAACAGTGAAAGTTGCAAGGCATCCAAAAGTCAATTGATGTATGGTAAGTATGCATGCATGTATGGCTATAAGTAGACTGCAACATATTATCAATGAAAAAATTCTGGAGATAATCAGGTTAAAAATATTATCAGACAAATATCCTACTGGAAAATAAAGTAGCCCCATTATGATTAAAAGAACAAAGCATAACTGGTGGACAACCTGCATCTTTCATTATGACATCCTACAATGTTAGCAGATTTAGAAGAGAAAGGCAGGGGAGTAACCATTACTTACTATGCGCCAAGCACTGTACCAAGCACTTTTTAAATTTTTTTTACAAATGTTATCATATTTGATCCTCACGACAACTTTTTGTTAATTTATAGTTGAGGACACTGAGTAACCAAATTGTTACTTTTTCCTGTGTCACACAACTAGTATCACACGTTGGGTTTGAACTCAATCTTCCTGACTCCAGGCCCAGTACACTATCCACTGTAACACCAGCTTCCTCCTGTGACAAAAGGCTCTATAATGTTGGATGGACCATTTGTGAAAGATTTTTGGGAACAAAAGAACGAAAATTAAGCATGGTTGTCATCTACTCCATTAGAAGAAATCCTAGACGCAATCATAGATCCATTGAGATGTCTGCCCTGAAAGTTTCAACCCTTCTCTCTCTGGAACTTGCTCCACAGGGCTCTGATGTCTTAATTGCTGACTGCCTTACCTGACCTGATAATTCAGGGAAGTTTCTGACTTTCTTTACTTTATATATCCAAGATATCTTAGAAACTTTGGCAACCACTTAGATACCATGTTTATTCCCTCTAACCACTACTGACTTTCAATTCTAGAATAATGATCAAATTAACTCTTTTTTTTTTCTCAGTGAGGTGTGTTAGCCTTCTCCCATGTCAATTCATTAAGTATCCTTGTATCTTTATGTTTCTCTTCCATGGCTAGTACTTCCTTGTATGTGTTGTATCCTACCCTATTAGAATGTGCCCTCATCTTTGCACTTAAATTTGGATCCTCAGGGCTTAAACTGGTTCCTGGAACATATCAAACACTTAAATGCTCCATCATTCACTTATTCATTCATGAGAGGAATTGTTAACCTGGTGCCCAAGAACATTTTTGAGGTTGACAATTTTGACAGCTTCAATAACTTTCCTTTGTAATCCTATGCACTTTACTTTACGTATTTAAACATATAATTGTGAGAAGGGGTGTATATGTTTCACTAGGCTGTCCAAGTGGTCTATCACACACACATTCAACACACACACACACACACACACACACACACACACACACACACAGAGTTACGAATCCTGGATTTCTAAAATATTAATAATGAGTTACCGTTTGTCAGAGTCTATTTGCATTTTTATAACAGGAAGCCAGATGGAATATTGCATAGAACTCTGGACTCAGACTTGGCAAGATCTAAGTTCCAATATGGTCTCAGATACTTACTAACTTGATGAGCCTCAGTTTCCTTATCTGAAAAGCAGGGATAATAATAGCATCCACATCACAGTGTTTTTGCAATCCCTCTCATGTTATATACTATATCATATTAGTATTTTGAAAACCCTGTTGAGCCAAGTTTACCACTTTATTCCTCTCTATTTAAGTCCATCCTGTGTATGTGTGTGCATGTATGTAAGTATATATACGTGCATGCATATATAATTTGCAAAATAGCTATTCATATGTTTGTAGTATGGTGTTGGTATGGCATAATGCATTATGAAGTCATCGAAGGCAGCAAAGGAACAAGCGCTGTAAAGAATCCTGACCTTGACCTTCTTAGCTTCAAATACCTGAGCTAACAAATCAGGGATAAGCCTAAGCATATTAAAAATGGCTAAGTCATTTATAGATTAAATTATATTTTAGGAAATCACGAGGGATAAACCTTATTCCCAACTCTTATGCCTCCCTGCTTACTAATGACTTCAATTCCTTTAACAGGGAGCAAAGGCTTTCAGCATTCCCTAATGCTATTCCCACTCAAGCTGATGCTCTTCATCCTCAAATTTCTGTTATTACATTTCTTGGATGCCTCTTAGAGGACAGAGCTGGATTCCATGTTATGTCTATTTTTCAGATACATTGTGAGATAGTGTAGAAGTCAAAAGAGGATTGGCTTTTGAATAAGAAGCCATGGGTTCAAATCCTGACACTGTTGTTTCCTATCTGTGTAACCCTGGGAAAGTCACTGAAACCCTCTGAACCTAGATTACTCACTTATAAAATGAGAATATTGGACTATATACCTTCTAAAATCCCATCTAAATTTATTAACCTTGAATATTATGCCTTGCACAGAATAGTAATACCGTAAATATTTGTTTACTTGTATTTAGTTGAATTCTAAGATGAGAAATAAGGTCTGAGCTGTCAGGGGTAGCACTTAGCTCAAGCACAGTCCACACAAAAGCCTGAAAGACTGGCTTAAATCCCTAGCCCAGAGCCATGGGCCTGAGAATAGGTGCCTGAGCCCCTGCAAGAGACTGGGGCTAAGGAAAGAAGTAAGGATGAAAAGAGAGTGAACTGAGAGAAATGACTAACTTCAAAAACTAACTTTGCTTACTTCCAGTTTTGCCTAAGGCTCATGGTAAAGAGAGGTAAAATGAACTCTCCAGAGTCCACCTGTGCTCAACAGTAAAATTCCAACATGAAAATAATGTCATCAATTAGACTATTCCCTCAAAAAAGACAATGACTATTACAAAATATCTGTTCTTCCTATATGCTTTACTTTTTCTTGTAAATAATTGAACGCATATGGAGAATAATAATAAGCAAATTTTCCATAAAAGAACGATGAGCAAACATCTCAAAAAACAACAAAGCCAAAGACGAGTTGATCTATTCTATTTTCATGCTCCTTTCTTCATCTTCTGTGCCCCAAGTCTTATTCACATCCCCCCCCCCCCATTCCCTGGGATAGGTGTTTTAGCTTGGGGTAGCTGTCGTTCTGGTTCTTTGCCTGTGTACCACTACCACTTCATTATTGTTATTGAACTTGGTGCACTGTCTCCCATTTTAAATTTTTAACCAGGATTTTCCATCTGCTGTCACTGAAATTGAAATGTCCTGCAAAGTGAAATGAATCCCTGGGGGAATTTCCTTGCAGAATTGTTTGCCTGATAAACAACAAATTGCAAAATTAGTTTTAACTTCTTTCAAAATTTAAAGAAAAGATAGAAGAATTGTTCCCCTGGGGACGAATGCTAGGAGTATCTGGATCTCGAGTCGTACTATGCACAGACAGAAAATTGAAAGCTGCAAAGCATAAGGTGGCCTTCCCTCTCTATCTCCTAGAACCTTGGGACAGTTGCCTCAGGACTGAAGGAAGTTAGGCAACTCTACTGCCTGTCTAACCACTTCTAACTGATGATATCACAATGAAACCCTTGAAACTCTCCAAGCCCAAAGAGGCAATATTACCTTGTGGAAAGCAGAACGTAGTAAGCTATGTTCTAATTCTAGTTTTAATAGAAAAAAAAAAAATTCTGAATCTAGATTGCTACATCTGTATAATAGGGATAATCATACTTTCAGTATATCTCTTACATAATAGTGTCAAGAAAGTATTTTATAAGCTATAAATTACTCTACATGAGAGTTTTATATTTAAAATTTTCTCAGTCCGGGAGCTAGGCTTTAAGGGAATTTTATGCAGGGAGAGAGGAAGGTCAGTACTGGATGCTGTAGAATCATCCCACCAGATTATGCAAAGTATAATGAAGATGAATTTACATTTCCATATGGATATTATTTACCTATAAAAGATGTGTTACTGTGTATTCTCATTACTCTGTCTTAAAATGTGGTGCTTATATTTCTTCACTATAAAGTTGTAAACTTGTTTATGTTTCTGAAATAAAATAATGATGATTCATAATGCAAATTTGGTGATTATTGGTATGACAGCCAGTATTAAACAAAGTAGTAATTCATATTTCTCTACAGATCACCTTTGCTTTATGCAGTTGTTTTCTTTCTGAAAAAATCATAAACAAATCACATTTTAGTAAACTAAGGCCTATTTAAAATGAAAAGTCAAGTAAAATGAAGGAATATTTAAATGAAAGAAAGATACTGACCATCACATGGAGAACAAGACAGGGAATCCTTTTTAAAATTAAATTTTCTTTTGTTATTATGAACTTGACATATATCAATTAATATGAATATTTCCATTTTATAAAAACAAAAAAATAAGAGTTCTGTATGAAGCTCAGCAACTCTATTAGGTACATATAAAACATATGTTAAATTTAACATAAAAGTACCAGCATTCATTTAATATTTTAAGAATGTTATTGAAATTATCGTTTAATGTTAAATTTAATTTAAACCTTAATATTAAAATTAATTAAACCATTTTAAAATATAATTATTATCCTATTTTAATTTAATAGATTATAGGTTTTCTTTAAAAATATATAATTGAGTGAGAAAGCATGCTATATCCTAAAAGAGACTCACACATTCAATTACAATCCTGACTGGGTCATTGGCTTCAAACAATCATTTCCTAAGTCGTTAACTACTGATGGGTTAGAACTGGACCCAGCAGATAACTGCATCTTCCTGGTCTTCAACAACATAATCCTCCAAACTCTAACATGTATGTATGATCCAGTCTAGGTACACAGGCAGTGATCACCTTACTTTGACTAGAATTCAGGTATATTCTCCCTGAAACCAACATGGAATTGGCACTGAGGATCTGTTCTTGGATGTCTTTGCATCTCACATTGTGAACATTGACTTGACTTCAAGGGTACTCTTTAGGAGCTTCTTTTCTTACATTTACTCCACTTGATTCAATACCCATTTGGTAGGCCTTCAAATCCCATTTCACATTCTCCACTCTTTATTTCCAAATTTTCCACCCAAAGACAACTTAGGAGGCCAGCAGGAGAGGTCTGTCCCACCAGGTGGTGTTTGGTCCTGGAGCCCAACACAGGTTTAGACTCAGCAATGCAAGCAACAGGCCTTGGACTTGATTACATCACCCTAAGAAGCAGCTTTTGAAGATTTCAGCCCACAGATAGTAAGGGGGTCAGCCAACTGGACAGAAAAAAAAGATTACAGGGAACCTTTTGCTGGCACTAGCTCCAGGCCCCTACTGCATTGCCCACACACAGTTCTGGGTTGTATTTTCAAGGCTGAGAAGAATACTAGTGCATTAGTACTTGTGGTCTTATTGAGCAAGGCCTCTGGTCATAGTTCCAGGGTAGAAAAGAGTGTTGTGGTCACTCACAAGGGAACAGGGGACCTGGTATCAGTTCCAAGGCAGAAAGGAGCATTCATTCTTGCGACCACAGTCGAGCAGGGAGCCTGGTCACAGTTTCAGGGCCAAGAGTAACACTACCCTAACTTTCTATGCTTGGGACAGTGCCCTCTCCACCCTGGAAACAGAGCCCAACTTTAACATAAATTTAAAAGTCAAGAAGTAGGCAGGAAAAATGAGTAAAGAACACAACCAAAGAACACAACCATAAAAAGTTGTTATATTGGCAGGGGAGATCAACATACCAACTCAGAATACAATAGTGTAAAAACAGGTATAAGCAAAGCTTTAAAAATATGAATAGGAAACAGGCTCAACAAGACTGATATAAGAGTTCACAAAGGATTTTAAAAGTCAAATAATACATGTAAAGGAAAAGCTGGGAAAAGAAATATAATGATACAAGAAAGTTATGAAAAGATAGTCAACAGCTTGGTAAAAGAGACCCAAAAAATACTAAAGAAAATAGCATTATAAAACACAGGACTGGTAAAACAATAAAAGTGGCACAAAACCTCATTGTAGAAAAGAAATCCTTAAAAAGTAGAATTGTTCGAATGCAAAACGGTACAAAATCTCACTAAAAAAAAATATTCCTTAAATATTAGAATTTGGCGTATGGAAGTCAATTGACTACATGAGAGAATAAAACACATTGAAACAAAGTAAAGAGAATGGGAAAAAATGTGAAATATCTCTTGAGAAGAGATCCAGGAGAGATAATAGAAGAATCATTGGACTACCTAAAAGGCAAGATAAGAAAATGAGCCTAGACATCATTTTTCAAGAAATTCTTGAGAAAAACTGCCCTGATATCTTAGAACCAGAGGATAAAATAGAAATGGAAAGAATTACCAGATGATGTTCTAAAAGATATCCCAAAAATCCCCAAAGAATTTTATAGCCAAATTCCAGAGTACTCAGGCAGAGGAGGAAATATTGCAAGTAGCCAGAAAGAAGAAATTCAAATATCATGGCACCACAGTCATGATCACATGAGAGTTAGCAGCTCCCACATTGAAAGATTGGAGAGCTTGGAATATGATGTTCTAGAAGAACCTAGGGTTATAAACATGAAACACCTACCCAGAAAAACTGAATATAATCTTTCTGAGGAAAAATGAATATTTAATAAAAGTGAGGACTTTCAAGCATTCCTGATGAAAAGATCAGAGCTGAATAGGAAATATAACATTCAAATACAAGACTCAAGAGAAGCATAAAAAGGTAAACATGAAAGAAATCATAAGAGATTCAATATGGTTAATCTATTTAACATTCCTCTATGGGAAGGTGATACTGGTAACTCCTAAGGATTTTAGCATTCTTTTGGTAGTTAGAAGGAATTTGCATAGACAGAAGGCATGGATGTGAATTGACTATGATGAAATGATTTAAAAAATAAAATTAAAGGGTGAGAAAGAGGGATACAGTGAGAGAAGAGAGATATAATGGGAAAATTATTTCACATAAAAGGGGCACAAAAGGCAGGGCTTTTACAATGGAGGGGCAAATAGGGGCTGGGTGTTGGACAGTGTTTGAACCTTACTCTCATTGCAGTTGGCTCAGAGAAGGAATAATATACACACTCAGTGGGAATAGGGGATACAGGAAAGGGCATAAGAAAAGGTGGTGATGATAGAAGGGAGATTGGATTAAGGGAGACAGTGGTCAGAAGCAAAACAAACTTTTGAGGAGCAACAGGGTAAAAAAGGAAGGAGAGAAGGATAAATAGGGGGAAATAGGAAGGAGAAAAATACAGTTAGTAATCATAACTGTGAATGGGAATGGGGAGAATTCATCCATAAAACAGAAGCAAGTAATTAGTGGATAAAAGCCAAAATCCTATGTTATTTACAGGAAACACCATGAAGCAGAGAGATACATAGAGAGTAAAGAAAAGAGGCTAGAGAAGAATCTATTCTACTTTGGATGAGATAAAAAAAAAAGAAGGGGTACCACGATCTCAGACAAAACAAAGGCCAAAACAGACCTAATTAAAAGAGATAAACAGGAAAACTCCATTTTGCTTAAAAGGTACCATAGATAATGAAGTAATAATATCAATACTAAACATGTATACAACAAATACTATAGCCTCTGAATTCTTCAAGGAAAAGTTAAACAAGTTACAGGAAGAACTAGACAAAAAAACTATACTTGTCGGGGGTCCTTAACTTTCTCCTCTCAGTACTACCTAAATCTAATCACAAAATAAACCAGAAGGAAGTTAAGAAGATGAATAGAATTTTTTAAAAGTTAGATATGATAGCTTTCTGGGGAAAAAATGAATGGCAAAAGAAGAATATATGCTTTTCCCCATTGTAGCTGGCACCTTCACAAAAATTGATAATGAATTAAGGCATAAAGACCTCACAATCAAAGGCAGAAAAGCAGAAATATTAAATGCATCCATTTCAGGCCATAATGAAATAAAAATTGCATGCAATAAAGGGCCATGGAAACATAGATTAAAAATTAATTGAAAATTAAATAATCTAATCTAAAAGAATGAGTAGGTCAAAGAACAAATCATAGAAACATGAAATAATTTCATTAAAGAAAATGACAACAACAAGACAAAATACTCAGATTTATGGGATGCAGCCAAAGAAGTACTTAGGGGAAATTTTGTTTTTCTAAACACATCAATAAAATAAGGAAAAGTAAAACAATGAAGTGGTTGTACAAATAAAAAAAAAAAAACTAGGAAAAGAGTAAAATGAAAAAGCCATAGTTAAATACCAAATTGGAAATCCTGAAAATCATTTGAGAGATTAATAAAATTGATAGCAAAAAAATCAAACTAATAAATAAAATTAGAATCTAATTTTATGAAATAAACTAATAAACCATTGGTTAATTCATTTAAAAAATGAAAGAAGAAAACCAAATTACCTGTATCAAAAATGAAAGGGCTAAATTCACCAGCAATGAAGATGGAATTAAAGCAATTTATTACAAGCTATTTTGCTTAATTACATCCCAATAATTCTGATAATCTAAGTGAAATGGATTAACATTTTTAAAAAAAGCAAATTGTTCATATTAACAGAAGAGGAAATAGAACACTCGTATAGCTCTCTCTTAGAAAAAGAAATTGAACAAGTTAGCAATAAGCACTCTAAGAAAAAATCCCCAAGACAAAATGGATTCACTAGTGAATTCTACCAAACATTTACAGAACAATTAATCTTATTACTATGTAAACTATTTGGAAGAATAGGCAAAGAAGGGAGTTTACCAAATTCCTTTTGTGATACAAATATTGTGTTGATGCCTAAACCAGGAAGAACAAAAGCAGAGAAGAAAAACCAATATCCCTAATTCAGATTAATGAAAAAAAAAATTAAAATACTATCAAGGAGATTAGAGCAATATATCACAATTATCATATACTATGAGTAGGTGGGATTTATGCCAGCAATTCAGGTAGGGACAATTCAATATTAGAAGAACTATCAGCATAATTGGCCACATCAATAAGAAAAACAACAGAAATAGTATGATTACCTCAACGGATGCAGAAAAAGATTTGGATAAAATACAACACTCCATATATACCAGGTACTAGAAAGGAATAAACAGAACTTTCATTAAAATGATGATAGTATCTCTCTAAAATCATCAGTAAGAATTATCTGTAGGAGATAAGCTAGAAGCCTTCCCAATGAGATCAGAGGTTAAGCAATGATACCTATTATCCCCACTCTTATTCAATATTATTCTAGAAATGCTAATTACAGCAATAAGACCAAAAAAAAGGAAAAGGAGAGGCAAGAAAGAAAGAAAACTATAGCTATTTGCAGATAATATGATGGTACGCTTAAATAATACTAGAGAAACAAGACACTGGTTGAAATAATTAATAATTTCAGCAAAGTTACAGGCAATAAATATAACAACATTGTATTACAATATAATATTTTACATATTACAATAAATGCACACAAATCATCAGAATTTCTATATATTATCAACAAAGTCCAGCAGTAAGTGATAGGAAGAGAAATTTCATTTAAAATAAATGTACCAATATAAAATATATGGGACTCTACCTGCCAAAACAAAACTAGGAACCATATGAACACAATTAAAAAACATTTTTCACACAAATAAGGTCTAAGCCATTAGAAAAATATTCAAGGGGTGGCTAGGTGACACAGTGAATAGAGCACTGGCCCTGTAGTCAGGAGGACCTGACTTCAAATCCAGCCTCAGACACTTAACACAAAAAAAACTAACCATGTGACCTTGGGCAAGTCACTTAACCCCAATTGCCCTCCAAAAAAAAAAAGCAAAAAAAAAATATATTAAAAAATATATTCAAACCAGCTAATATGATAAAAATGACAATTTTACCTAAGTTAATTTACTTGATTCGTTGCTACACTAATCAAACTACCAAAAATTATTTTCTAGACATAGAAAAAATAATAATAAAATTCATCTGAAAGAACAAATGGTCAAGAATATCAAGGAATTCAATGAAAAAAATAGATGAAGAAAGGTGACCTAGCACCATCAGCTCTCAAACTATATTACAAAGTGACAATGATCATAACAATCTGGTACTCGCTAAAAAATATTGGTGGATCAGTGGGATAAATTAGGTATACAACACACAACAGCAAATGTCCATAACAATGTAGTGTTTGATAAACCCAAACATCTTAGCTTTTGGGACAAGAGTTCTCTATTTGACAAAAATTGTTGGGAAAACTGGAAAGCAGTTTGGCAAAAACTAGGTGTACACCAACATCTCACACTATATGCCAAAATCATTTCAAAACAGATACATGATTTAGATATAAAGGTAATATCATAAGCAGATTTGGGGATCATGGAAACTTTGCTCATCTTATCTATGGATAAGGAAATGATGTATGACTAAACAAGAGACAGAGAACATCATGGGATGTAAAATGAATGCTTTTGATTACATTAAACTGAAAAGGTTTTGCACAAATAAAATCAATGTAGCCAAAGTTAGAAGGAAAGCAGGAAAAGTTTTCTGCAAGTTTCTCTGATAAAGGTTACATTTCTCTTGTATGAGGTTTTGAGTGATTCAATAATTGATGAGTGGTCAAAAGATATAAATAGGCATTTTCAGTAGAAGAAACCAATGTTATCTATAATCATATTAAAAATGCTCTAAATCACTCTTGATTTGAGAAATGAAAATTAGGTAATATGATGGCAAAGGAAAATGACAAAAGTTATAGAGCATATGGAAAAGTAGGGATACTAATGCACTGTTGGAAGTACTGTGAACTGATCCCACCATTCTAGAGAGCAATTCAGAACTATGCCTAAGGTTTAAAAAAAAAAAAAGTGTACTTAAGACATTTTAAATGAAAAGCATCCTTTTGACTCAGCAACTACTAGGTCTGTATCCCAAAGAGTTCAAAGAAAAAGAAACAGGAATATAGATGATACCTAGATACAGGAATGGAAAGAGAGAGGGGGGAGAGGGAGAAGGAGAGGGGGAAGGGGAGGAAGAGAGAGAGAGAGAGAGAGAGAGAGAGAGAGAGAGAGAGAGAGGTGCTCTTTTGTATTGGATTGGCAAAGAAATGGAATTTGAGAGGATGTCCATCAATCATCAATTGGGGAATGGATGAATAAGTTTTGATTTATGATTGTGATATAATACCATTTTGGTTTAAGAAATCACAAGCAGGATGGCTTCAGAAAACTGGTGAAAACTTATATGAACTGATGCAAAGTGAAGTAAATAGAACCAGGAGAACATTTTACGTGGTAACAGCAATACTGTGTGATGATCATCTGTGAATAACTTCACTATTCTGAGCAATACAATGATCAAAGGCAATTCTGAAGTAAATATGATGAAAAATGCTTTCCACCTCCAAAGAAGAACAGTTAGGTGACAGAGTAGATAGAGTGCCTGGCCAGGAGTCAGGAAGACATCTTCTGAAGTTCAAATCTGGCCTCAGATACTTATTAGCTGTGGGAAAGTGCTGGGAAAGTCATGTAACCTTGTTTCCCTCACTTTCCTCATCTGTAAAATGAGCTGGAGAATGAAATGGTAAACCACTCCTGTATCTCTGCCAAGAAAACTCCGAATGGGGTCATGAAGATTTGGATATAACTGAAAAATGATTAAACAAAACCTCCAAAAAAGGAACTGATGAAGTCTGAATGAAGATTGAAGCATATTTTTACATTACTTTTCTTATATTTGTATCTGTCATGCAAAACATATTTCCACGTTAGTCATGTTGCAAAAGAAAACATTTAAAAACACAATTAAAATAAAGAAAAAGTATGCTTCAATCTGCTCTCAGACTCCATCAGGTCTTTCTCTGGAAATGGATAGCATTTCTCCTTATAAATCCTTCAGAACTATCTTGGATAATTGAATTGCTGAGAATAGCCTAGTCATTTACAATTCATCATCATACAATACTGCTGTTACTATATACAATATTCTCCTGGTTCTGTTCCTTTCACTTTCTATCAGTTCATATAAGTCTTTCCACGTTTTTCTGAGAGCTTCCTGCTCATTATTTCTTATAGAATAGTAGTATTCCATCACAATCACACACAACAACTTGTTCAGTCAGTCCCCATTTAATGAACATGGAAATATGTCCTGCATGACTTCACATGTATAATCTATTTCAAATTGCTTCCCTTCTCTGAGAGCATGAAAGGGAGGGAGCAAGAGAATATAGAACTCAAAAGTTTGAAAAATTTTTAAAGCTTTTACATATAATTGAGAAAAATAAAATAAAAATTTAAAAAGATACCCCAGGACATAATCTCACTACCACTATACTGACATGCCTTCAGAGTATCACATCTCTTCTCCATTTGCCATAGTTTCTTCCCAAAGGGGAAGCAGAGGATCCCACCTTACAGTGCCACAGACTGAAAAATTATGTTGGTGCTACACATTCCTAGTGTGTTCTAAAACATTCACATATTGCTTCAATATGCATATTATACTATATTCCACACATATGGTACATTCTTTACCTATTCAATATCTCTTTCCCATTTCTCAGTACTGTTCATGTTACTTCTGAACTTGAGACTGTACCATCTTTTGGGTTTCAGCTTTTATCCCTGCCAAGTGCTATCACTCCCCTACTTTATCCTCTTACTCTTAACTCTTTGCCTGAATTTTCTCAACCCACATATGCTCTTTTTTCAATCCATAAATAGCTCCTGTTCTCTCTCCTTTATGGACATTTCAATCTGTTTCTTTATCAACTTCAGTCATCTTTGCTAAGATTCATCATCCCAGTGCTACCGAAAGGTGTTAAAAAATGGTCTCTAGTGGGCTCTCAATCAATTCCTTCTACAGAGATTTATTCAGGGTCACCTTTGGATTAGAAGCATATTGAACTCTTTCCCAAGATTTCCTTTGAGCATAATTACCCTCCTTTTTTGTTCCAGTAGCCCCAGATTCAGGTTCTGTAGAAGATATTTTAACCTTACTCCTCTTAGCCTTGTCAGAAGAAGAGCTACCACTCATTCATTTAGCCAATAAACGTATATTAAGAACTGTGTATTGTCCAGTAAATGGGTAAAGAACAGATGATACTGTGAGAAAAAGGAAATAGGTACTAACATTGTCCTAGAGGAAAACATGTCTATAGATAAGAGTTATATAACATATAGCTCCACAGTATGGTTTGTGATTGAAACATAGACCTTCACACAGAAATACATCCAGATTCTGAACCCTTTAGCCTCAGTCCATGTGCTTTCTTTTCTCACAAGGAAATTACTGTATGTTCTGTACTGTTTTGATTGAATATTTATATCCTTTTGAGATTTTTGCTCATAGTCCCCAGCATGCTTATATCTTTCTATGGGGGTAAATATAAGATCAGTTTGTTAGTTACAAAGGTAGTATTAGCTTGGTTTTGCATGGCCCTAGAAACCACTCCCCTCACACATAAGAATAATTTGGTTTCTGCTCTCATTCCAATTCCCTGAGTGTGGAATTAGATTCAAGACCTCATCCTTACACTTGCTGAGTTAAGTCTAATCAATGGTGTCCAATAACCCTTCCACTCCTATTCAACTAATCTGTGATTGAAGTTCTGTTTTCACCCTCTGTCCCATATCAATCTTTCTATTCTATTTCAGCTACTCAGTACTCCCCTCACACATATAGTTAGGCATAATTCTCTCTCTTTCTCTCTCCCTTTCCCCTCTCCCTCTCTCTCTATTTGTCTCTCTCTCTCTGTCCATCCCTCTCTCCCTCCCCCTCTTTCTCTCTCCTTCCCCATATATAATTACATGTACTGTTATATATCTAGATCTATATAAACAGAGCTCCTACCTTCACATATATGTGTGTGTGTGAATTTCAGCACATGCAGGATGAGATCATAACATCAACCACTGAGAGGATTGGGAAAGACCTCATGTAGGAGATAGAAATTCAGTTGTACCTTGAATAAAATTAGGAATTCTAAGAGGTGGTGGTGGAAGAGTCCATATTAGGCTTAGAGGAGAGCCAATGAAATGGTAAGGATATGGAGGATGCAGTGCGATATGTAGGAAACAGCAAGTAAGATAGTTTAACCAGAAACTAGAGGGCATGAAAAAGGATAATGTAAAATAAGCCCCTATGATAGGCTGGAGACAGATTGTATATACGAAGCAGAGAAAACATATTTTAATCTGGAGATAGAAGGAAGCCAGAGGAACTTCTTGAGAAAGAGGTGTGATATATTCAGATCTCTGATTTAGAAATATCAACTTGAGAAATTAAAGATATCTATAAGCATATAAAAATGTTCTAAATCACTGTTGATCAGAGCAATGCAAATCAAAACAACTCTTAGGTACCACATCTCACTGGTCAGATTGGCTAACATGATAAAACACAAAAATTCCAATACCCTGGAGAAGATGTGGAAAAATTGGAACACTAATGCATTGTTGGTGGAGTTGTGAACCGATCCAACCATTCTGGAGAGCAATTTGGAACTATGCTCAAAGGGCTATAAAAATGTGCATACTCTTTGACCCAGCAATACCACTTCCAGGGCTGTATCGCAAAGAGATCTTACAAGTGGGAAAAGGACTTGTTTGTACAAAAATATTTATAGCAGCTCTTTTTGTGGTGGCAAAGAATTGGAAATTAAGGGGATGCCCATCAATTGGGTAATGGCTAAACAAGTTATGATATATGAATGGAATGGAATACTATTGTGATAAAAGAAATGAAGAGCAGATGGACTCCATGATAACCTGGAGAGATTTATATAAACTGATGCTGAGTGAGGGGAACAGAACCAGGAGAATATTGTACACAATTATAGACACTTTGTACCTGTGATAACTGACTTTGGTAGACAGGGCTCCCCTCAGCAATGCAAGGTTATAAGACAACTCCAAGGACTCCTGATAGAAAAGGCTATCCACATCCAGAGAAAGAATTACAGAGTCTAAATGCAAATTGAAGCAAACTACTTGCTCTCTCTCTTTTTTGTTTTGTTTTGTTTTGTTTCTTATTCCTTGTTATTAATTTCATTGGTTACAATTCTTCACAACTTGACTAATGTTTAATGCGAAGGTTTATGTAGAACTTATATTGGATTGCATGCTACCATGGTGGTGCTAGTGGGGGGAATTTGGAAGCAAGAACATGAATGATGATCTATGAAATGGTATTTAGAAAGAGTGACTAGGTTGGTAGTCAATGAGTCAAAAGAAAGTAGTGTCATGAAAACACATATGAGAGAACATATGTAGGAGGAGGGAGAGGTCAAGTGTCAATTGCTTCAGAGAGATCAATAATAATCTTACATTGGGGTAGGGGTAGTACTGCCAACAACAATGAATAAAAAGTCTCAAATTCCAGTACCAAAATGTTGATCTGGATCAACCCAACATAATCCCAAAAATTAAAACCCATATCCATACCTTAGCAGCAGCTTTCCCTTTTGCCGCACCTGTGATCTACATCTTACCCTGCCCCAACATACAAATATAAATCTTTCCCTGAATCTCATGCCATAAGCACCAGCCACCATATATTCTATAATTTCCCTATTAGATAACCTGCTTGTGGCAGGTGATTCCACCCTCATGTGCCCTGGACTCTATTACCAGCACCCTGCTCTCAGCTCTGCTTTTCTGAAAACACTAAGAGGGAAGTGTGCCATGTGCTCTACCAGGAGCAAATCTGCTGCTCCATAAACTTTAAAGGGGGCAGCTAGAGCATCTGTACTCGTTTTCTCCAACTCTATATAATCTACTCTTCCAAAGCAATATACAAGGGGACTGATCAGCTCCATCACATGGTTGGAAATTCAAACATAGATGTCCAAACAAGTGTACATCCAGATTCTGAATCCTTTGTCTTCTCTCAAGGAGATGACTGTAGGCTTAGAACTACTCTAATAGATATTTACAACTTTCAGGAATTTGTGTTCCTGGTTCTCAGCATACTTATACTGTTCCATGGGGATCAGGACAGGATCAAGTGCTTACATGTTCTCTAGTTAGTTAAGAAGGTTGTGTTAGTCTGCTTTTGCATGGTCTTAGAACCTACTTCCTTCAGACATAAAATGAATTTGGCTATGTGGATCCACATTGAAATGTCATTGCTCTCATTCCAATACCTAGAATGTGGAATTAGATCCAAGACCTCATCCTTACACTTGCTAAATTAAGTCTAAACAATAGTATTTATATCTATTCCACTCCTACTCAACTAATCTGTGTGATCCAAATTCTGTTTTCATCCTCTGTCCTTCCCTGAGTCTCTCTACCTCTTTCTACATATTTTACTTCACTTAGTTACTCCTTACATTTTTAGAAGTAAATCAGAGACTTGCTACCACCATGCCAACATCTTAATGCTATCATCCTAACTGTCCAAGCTATGATCTTATTCTCCTCACGCTTTCATAGCCCAAGTCCAGGATGCACTTATCACTGCAATGTTCCCATTTCCCAATCCCTTCCTAACTTTTTAAAATCTGGCTTCACACCCAAATACTCTCCTGAAATTACAACTAATCTTATAACTGCTCATTCTATTGGCATCTCATCAGTCCTCATTCTACTCATTTTATTTGAATTTTCTGAAAGGTTTGGCATTTGATCATTCCTTGTGCTATTCAATTCTCTCCTTCTTTGGCTTCCATGATATTGGATTTTTTTTTTAGTTCTCCTACCTGTCTGATCACAATTTCTCAGTTTCTTTTGCTAGATAAGTATTCATGGTATCATGTGTACACAGATGATTCCAAAATCTTTATTTTATACCCATAGATCTTTCTTGAACTGCTATTCAGCATTTCAACAATCCTACAGAAAATCTCTAACTGGATGTCCTACAAACTCAACATGTCCAAAATGGAAATGCATTATTTCTTCCTTAATCCAATCCATACCTTCTTTATTTTCTCTGTTTCTGATAATGGCATCATTTTTCCAGTCATTCATATTTCCAGCTCTGGAGCCATACCTTAATGCTGCCTCTCACTCTCCTGCCACATACAACATAATTTCAAATTTTGTTTAGTTTCTCCCCACATTTCTCCTACTACTTCCTCCCCTCCAATCACACACTCACTATCTTACCTTAGTTCTTCATCACCTCTTTTTTGCATTATTTCAATAAACTCATAATCTCCGTTGCTGTTTCAAGCTTCTTCTTTCCTTAATCCATCTTAGTTGCAACTGAAGAAATATAGGTCACAGGGGTTAAGGAGTTCTCTGTACTAGATAGTCGTATTGCATGAGACAACATTTACTTTTGAAGTCCCAAAATGGAAGAAATGAATAAATGTAGAAAAGAAGGCTATGAGCTAGCTAATGAACTCTGAAAAAGGAATTAATATAGTCTGTATGCTAGCAAATTACCACAACAAGGATCTGGACAAGGAGTTATAGTAAAATGGAGAGAGATGATTTGCTAAATGATAATAGACCCAGAAGCCACCGCCACTTGCAAACTATTGTGGTTATAATTATATGTTGTCTAAGATTATTTGACTACTCAAAAGCTCAGCTTTGAGGGGTAGAAGCTCAGGCAGAAGGCTGAACAAGATTTTATATACATAAAAACAATATTCCAATTTATTCTTGGCACATTTAGTTATTTGGCTTTGATTAGCAATTTCCAGCTGACAAAGATGTCCTTGTACTCTGTCTGACATGATCTTAGTTTCAGTAAAGAAAGTTATAAGCCATTTCTTCTCTAATACCAGGTTGTGGGCAAATTTTCAAATCATGTGTAGTACCCATAATTACCTTAGGTAAATATGACCTAAGATCCACTTTTTCTAATACCTAGATATCCTAATAAACTATTGCTAACCTCAGCAGCTACATGGCATTAAGGATAGAGGTCTGGTCTGGAGTCAGAAATACTCATCTTCCCAGTTAAAATTTGACCTCAGACACTTGCTAGCTATGTGACCCTGGGCAAGTCACTTAACCCTATTTGCCTCATTTTAAAATGAGTTGGAGAAGGAAATGGAAAACCACTCCTTTACCTTTGCTGAGAAAACCCAAGTGAGGTCATGAAGAGTAAGACATGAATGAAAAATGACTGACATTCTTGCCTTAATGGTCAAATTCCTCATTATGGCGTGCAAAGTACATTCTTTAAATTATTTATTATCCACCTTAGAACAAAGGTGGTGCTTGGCCTTTTGGAACTGGTAGGATCTCAAGGCCCCACATAAGAAACAAAGCCAAAAATGATCAAGCTGCAAAGTAGACATTTTATTTATCCTTACCAAAATCTCCACAATGAGTTTTCCCTTGCTTTCAATCTCCTAATCCTATGATCTCCTCTACCCTTATCCAACTGTAGAAGAGAGTGCCCATGATACCTGAAGCAGAACAACAGTTGTGTAAATGGCAATTCAGACTCCTGGAGAACAGCTGCTGGGCCAGAGGGGCTTTGCCATGGTTTCAGCAGAATGAATGGAAAGAGATGAGTTTCTCTGCTGGTGGTAGGCACCTTCCAAGGACTTAGAGATACCCCCCTCCCATAAATTGGACAAAGGAAAGAAGAGTAATGGGAGGCCCTTCATGCCTTCCTTGCCTAAGAGGGATGAGCAGTTGCTCTTCCTCAGAAGGCAAGGAAATCCCTGGCCCTCATGGCATCATGTTTAGAATTTTCCACTTTTTCTTGGGCACCCATTCCAGGTTTCTGCCTGTGAGTGATACTGGGACTATCATGGATAGAGCACTTATTCAAAGTTAGTACACCATTTGATAGATGCTATTTAAAACTTTTCTAGGAGCTTGTTGTTTTCCCCCTCTCCTCTATAATTTAAGAGGCAGAACCCAGAGGCGGCTTCCTCTTCAAACAATACAATTGTGAATTCCTGAGCTATTGTCAGAACTCCTCAAGAGAGTCTCTTCTCTCCCATTGCAGGTAATTTGCTTGATATATTGTAGGAATCAGTGAACCTCAGACAACAGATTGGAATAAGTGAGAGGATGCACATATCTGGTGCCCAAAGGGACCACTTCAACCCCTGATCTTAAGGGGGGAACAGAAAGAGCTTCTCAAGTTTTCTCATTATGATCAAGGAAGTATACAGTACAGTGGGAAAGCACATGGGATTGGAAGTCAGGAAAACTGAGCTCTGCTTCTATCTTTGCTACGGACTAGCTATGTGATTTTGAACAACTTCCTCTCGGAGAGTCTCAGTTTCCTTCTCTAAAATGAGAAGGTTGGATGACATGATCTCTAAGGCCCCTTATAGCTCTCATAGTCTGTGACTGCAAAATGAGCTCACTTTGTTTTGGCTCAAGTTTCTCATGTTTTGTTAACTTCTCCCAGCTGTGTTGCAGAAGCTGGGACTCCTTTCTGAGCAATGATGCTAAATCACTAAGCCCACAGGCTCTCAAAGAGATCCTTCAAATGTCTCTATGAAACAATCAGTCATAGCAAATGCTGAAGGCTTCTGGGAAGAAAAAGTAGGCTTTATGATTCTTCTAATAATAATAGCTAATACTGACACTAACAGGAGCAGCAACAATAGCAAAATATCCTGAAAAGCAACGGTAGAAAGGGGAAAAGGGAGTAAAAAGATATCAGCAATCAACAAGCCAAAACAAGATTTTTTTAATAGTCAACATATATCCAGTAAGTGTCTAAAATGACTAAGACACTGTGATAGATGTTGAGTGTCACACACAAAAAAAGATGAGGTCAAGTCTCTATGATACCCTTGAAGGAGCTTACAATCTAATAGAGGAGACAAATGTATGCAACACATTGGAGTCAGGAAAGGCTAGGTTCTATTCTCACTTCAGATATTGCTTATCTGGGCTGCATTGAGCAGGTCACTTAACTTTCATGTTTTTTCATTTATAAAAGGATATGAGTGAAGTAGATAACTTCTAAAGTCCTTTATCTGTCTAAATCTATGGGTCTATGTACACAAAATTAGCAACATAAGATATAATATTTAAAGGAGTAAAACAGAAGAGATTTTATATGCTTTGTGCTTCTCCTATTCACTTACTACATTTTTGAAACTTTTATCACACTTATTTATATGGGAGTCTTATCACCTATAACAGATCATACATTCTTTGAAGATGGCAGCTATTTTTTTTTTCCTTGGTGTTTTTCTTTTGTTTTATTTTGGTTGCAAGAAGAATAAACGACAACGCAGGGAGAGCTCTGTTTATATAAATGTTTGTGTGTATATGGAGACATTTCCTCTTTCTTTAATTTCATTTGTAGAGACCTGGTAGTGGTATGGCTGGATCAAAGGGTAATCACATTTTATTAACTTTGGGGATGTAATTCGAAATTTTTTTTTTCAGAATAGCTAGACCAATTCATATCCCCAACACTTCATTAAAGTACTGTTTTCCCAAAACATCTCCAGTACCTATCATTTTCTTTTCTTTTTCTCTGTCAGCTGTTAATCTGATAGCTGTGACGTTTTGAATTGAAAGGCGGAAAGAATTCATGCTCCTATTGTTGTCATTGTTTTCCTTGCTGTTGTTGTGTTCTATATTAATAGCGTTTGATTTGGGAGAGCAAAGTACCACCTTAACTGCTCTCCTAAAACAAGGTGTCTTCCATGCTTAAACACAAAGCATGCACACTTCCTTGAAAGATGAAACAACAAAGATGTTCATCAACATTAAGATTATAAGTAAAGCCATGAACAAGCGAGCAATCTTTTTTCTTCGGCCATTTCAGTTATGTCTGACTATGACTTCATTCGGGATTTTTTTTTTTTTTGCAAAAGTATTGGAGTAAATTATCATTTCCTTCTCCTCATTTTATAGGTGAAGAACTGAGGCAAAAAGGCTTAAGTGACTTACCCAGGGTTACATATCTAGGTTACATATCTGAAGTCACATTTTAACCCAGGAAGACAAGTCTTTCTCACTCCAGTCCAGGCACTCTGTGCCACTTAGCTGCCCAAGTGAGTTATATACTTACCAAAGATATTTGCTATGTTTATACAGTACATTCATTGCATAGTCCAGAATGACAAGTGGTTAAAATATTGTGATGTTATTATAAAAATAGTTTGGACCCCTTAAAAAGGGTGATGGGAATCTCCAGAGGTCCCTGGTTCACAAATTGAGAGTGACTGATCTAGATTATGATATGTAGTTGAATGGACAACCCATAGAGTTGGTCTATCTGTACATTTAACTTGAGTAGACAATGTGGATGAATAATTAGTTGGATTCAAAATTAAATAAGAGAATGAAAGCAGGAAGGATTACATTTATTAAAAATGCACTGTGCTTTTAAATGGCCTCAAATTTCTTCAGGAAACAGACTCATCTTATTATCCCTAACATTTTCTCTGGTGATGCTAGAATGCTACAAAGCATAGGATACCATAGTATTAAAAAAAAGATTACAAATTATAGAGACCTCAATGGAAAGATATATGGTAGATGTGAATATGCTACACCTGGTTATTAAGAAATTACTGTTCATCAAAGCATGTAAAGTCAAGGAGATTTATGACTGAATAAAGGAGATACGGTCATGTAGTGAGAGTGAAGATTAGTATATTGACAATCGATGTTCTATATTTATACATATGCAATGCCAAGAGATCTACAGAAAGGACCCCAAAACATCAGATGAATTCATTAAGGAAGATTTATGGAAGTATGGGGGTTGGAGTTACACAGAATGAGAAGGCATAGATGGATTGTGGTATGTGATTTTGGAAGGATTAACCAGGTCTGTAAGATAACAGATCCATTGAACTCCAGAAGACAGGTCTTTGTTCCATTGTGGTCCTGATCAAATACATATGGAATATTGTGTCAAGTTCTAGGAACCAAATATTCAGAAATACATTAAAAAGATTGACAGCATATAGATAGGGACCAGTAGTAGAATGCAGGGGAACAACAAATCAAAACAATGCCATACAAGAGTCAGTTGAAGGAACTGAGTATATTCAGTAGAACAAAAAAAAAGAAGAGACAAGTTAGGGGAGAACAATTATCTTCAAATATATACAGATTTATCATGAACAAGAGTGATTAATTTATTCCTTTTGGACCCAGACTACATAACTAGGACAATGGGAGAAATATAAATAAATATTTCGGTTTTGCTTAAGGTAAATTTTCTAATAATTATAGCTTCCTCAAATTGTAAGGAGTTTATTTGGTGGTAAGTTACCCATCACTGGAAATCATTGAGCATGAGCTATATGATCACTTGCTGGTGATTCTGTAGTGAGGATTCATGCTTCAAATAATGGTTATACTAGGTGATCAATTTTAAGATTCTGTGATTTTCATTGTATATCTTCCAGTACTAAGATTCTAAAAATCTGCTTATGTTTTTATATTTATACACACACACACACACACACACACACACATATATACTGAGTGCTTCATGTAGACATTCAAGTAGTAGATACTTAATTTGTTGAAGGAATAAGTGGAAGAAGTAAAATAAATGATAGTACAATATTGGAATTAGATGGTTGTGTCTTAAAGATTAAAGTGATTGCTAATATTACACCAGAGTCAAAGAAGTGGTAACCAAAAAAAAAAAAATGGGACTCCTTGATTAGTGAAGAAGTAGTAATCATTTCTGACTTGGGGAGATGTATGAAGGTTGACATTTTCCCTAGGATTTCCAAATTTGTTTCACCACCCCCACCAAAGAAATGAAGAAAGTGAGTAGGGCCTCAGATTCAGCTCCTCACTCTAATAATTATCACCCTTGGATTGATAGTGCATAGTTTAGAAAGGGACTATGGAAGCATGGTAATGAGGTGATCGGAGAGGTTAATTAGAGATGCATTTTAGAGAATGGAAGAAAACAGTCATGTGGGAGTGGAGAAGAAGAGGAGGATATGTAGCAATGAGGCAACAGAGAAAAAGAGAAAATAACGGGGGAGAGGAACAGGGAGCAGTGATGTGTGTCTATAGTACCCAAAGAACATTTGGAAACAGGAAGCTACTCAGTGGCTCAGACAAAAGGAAAGACATTTTTGGACACACAGGGCAATAAAATGAAGGAATGGAGGTTGTTTTTTTTTTTCTTTTAAGCTATCTAATTGAGGTACATGACTCAGTGTCAGAAGAGAACAAATATCAATTTGGCACTTGAGATAGATCAAAAGGACAGCTTTACTTGTTTCTCTGATACATTTTAAGATATGAGCCAATTGAACCAAACACACACACACACACACACACACACACGCACACGCACACACACACATACACACACAGAGTCCTCTATATATGTCACATCGAGAATTTTTCAGTGTTTTTTAAACATGTATTACTGCCCAAATAGAGAGTCATTTATATCTATTTGTGATGGCCAATGTATTACTTGCCAGTTTTTGTGTTGTAGCTCAACTTTATAAGCAAACTGAACAAATATTTAATTCTTGGATAGAGGGTGTATGTGTGTATCTGTTTGAAGTGATGTTCTCTTCTATGATACTGTTATTTTAAGCTATAATTGTATATGCGATGTATACACCTTATTTCAAACTTAGGTATATTTTATTTCATACTTTGATTCTCTGATCAGTTACTTGCCATGCTTTGGTCTGTGATAATGAGATGTATGTATTGTGTGTGGATATGTCCATGTATCACTACGGTTTGGAGTTAAGGCAGGAGCATGAATAATGAACAGGTATATGTGCCCTATATGGGAAAGAATGCATTCTCCCACTCCTATACCATGTGTCACATATTAAGAATAGTAATGTCATCTCCTTCATGAATCCTCTTAACTACCTAATCTTTCCCCACTTTTAACCTAACATAACATTTTGTTTTATTACTCTCAAATGTACATAAAATAGCATATCATGTATCATATTTATCTCTCTCTTTTTTGTGGCTTGTCTTCCTACTTATAAGTTCTTTGAGTACAGGGACATTTTTTATTAAAATATTATATCTTGGAGAAGTCTATGGCTTCAGCTAAGATGATGAGCTTGGATGCCTGATAAAACTGAAGTGATGCTCTAAAAATGAAGCCAAAGGAATAGTGATAAAGAAAACAAAAGAGAATCTGCTATATGCTCCTCCACCCAGTTGGGGATTGCACCTGAAGGACTGCCAGAAGGCAAGAAGGCTCTGAACTGAGATAAGTCATGACTGGCTAAAGGGAGAATGTATAAGATTTTTAGAGCCATAGTAAGAGACAAGACCAGAGCCGTGCCCAGTCAATAGCCCAGGTACCATCATACAATGTACTAAACCAGTACTTGAGGAGTATAACATTCAGTTAGCCAGTGCTAGAGTCATAGCAGGTTATGGGACTATATCAATGTCCACAAGATCAATAAACCACAGGAGACAGAGTAAGCTAATGCCAAGGCAGTTCATGCCCTAGCCATGGAAGCAGACATAGCCTGACCAGTGCCCAAGCAATCTATACCCAAGCCACAGCAGGAGAAAGATCAGAGCATCACCTGAGAAGTAAAGCACCTAGAGCTATGCAGGGGACCGGCTTCAAAGCACTAGCCACATCTGAAGTCGGGACTTAAAAATGAGAACTGAGAAATGGCTAAGGTCCAAAACATAATTTGAAACCACAGGAGTCTGACCCCAAATTCAGGAGTTCCTGTGGAATGTAGGACCTAGTCTAAGCCACCACATCCAGGATTAAGCAAAGCCAGCCTTCCCCAGAGAAGAGTACAAGAGGTAACTGAATACAACCCAAATATAAAGTTCCAATCCAGACACTGAGACTGCAGTTATGAGTGAGCCAAAGAAAACATTATCCTAATGAGGAACTGTAATGAATGAAGACAAGTCCAAAAGGTAAATCCAGTAGAGTAAAAAAAAAAAAATAAAGTAATAAAAATAATATAACAACACAAAAACTGCAAGCAAAATTCAGAGAAATGGCTCTGCAATAAGAACTATAGGAGTTACTGAAATAAATGAAAGTAAGAAATTGAAAGTTATGGAGGGAAGACTTGGAAGGAAAATGAATAACTTAGAAGAAAAGACATAAATTTTATTAAAAAAAATCACTAAAAATTAAAATGGTCTAAAAAGTAATTGCTTACCCCCGAAGATTATAAGAATGATTGGGAAAAAAAAAAACCTAATATTTTTATAGAAGAAAAAGAGATATACTAGGGAAAACAACTATCCTACAGAAGAGTCAAGAAAAAATAACATGAGAACCATCAGATCGTGGGAAATACATGAACCCCTCTCCCAGTACTAAATATTCTATTTTAATGAATTATAAATGAAAACTGCCTAGATCTATTAGATCCTGGGAGCAGATAGAAAGGAGCTTCCCATCAGCTGAGAGGAAACCCTAAAATAAAAATTCCCACTAACATTGTCACTGAAATCCAGAGCTCCTAAGTCAAAGGAAAATATTAAAAGCAATCAGGAAGATAGAATTCAAGTATGAAGAAATCACAGTCAGCATCACACAAGATCTGGTAACTATTATTTAAAAGTAAAATTTCAAGAGAAAGTATGTCAAAAAAAAAAAAAAGATAAAGCCTTGCTATAAAGAATAACTTATCCCCAAAAAATTCAGTATAATTCTAAAGGGTGAAAATGGATCTTTGAGGGAATACAGGAGTTTCAAAAATTCCTGTTGAAAATACTTGAGCTAGAGAGAAACTTTGAAATGCAAACACAGGTGTAAAGAGGACACTAGAAGAGGAAATATTGTTAAATTATTAAAATGAGGTTATATAATTGAAGTGATTTCATTCTGATATGAAGAAAAACCAGTCCTATTAGATCCCTAATGAATTCAAGGATCACAGAGGAAGTTAAATAATACAGATCACTAGGGTAGTTTGGTCTGTTTTGATAGTCTTAAGAAAATTTTAAAAAAAGAAATAAGGGAAGGCAATACTGAAGAAAGGAGTGAAAGATTTATATATTTGGAGGAAAGAAAGTAAAGAATATATAAAGGTGAAGTAAAGGTTGGGAGGAATTGGTATTACATAAACTTCAATCTCATCTGAACCCAAGAAAGGTAGATCAGACATTCTCAGGGTATAGTGTAGATATATATTAAGTTCAACAAGGAAACAGGTAGGGAAAGGGAGAAGGAAGAAAGGAGAATAAGAGGGTAGGTAGCATTAGGAAGGGAATAATCACAAGCAAAAGAAATTTCACATTTAGAGAGTATCTTTGTTGTTGTTTGTCCTTCTTTCCCAAAGAGGACCAATGGCATCATGATGGTAATGTCTTGACCTGAGTGTGAAGTGGATTTAAGTGAGACAGAGCTGTGCAGACATCAGCCTCCCTCCCTCCTCCAGAGTTTGAGTGTCTTACAGAATTCAGAGAAAGTAAAAACCTATATTTGAGAAGAGACCAAGGAGAGCAGTCAGTAACAGAAAGAGATAAACTTCAATTATAGATCATTAGTGTCCCTTACTCTCCTCTCTCATTACACTCTTCTTTGTTAATAGGTGGTTGGAAACATTTTTTTTTTAAGTATGAAGATAGGATGGAAGGAAATACATAATTAAAATTTATAACTAGGATGAATTCACTTGTAACCAGAAAGAAAATAGTAGAATTGTTTGGAAAGCTAACCCAACCTATGCTATTTATAGAAAACACCCTTAAAATATAAAGATTCACACAAAGTTAACATAAGGGAATAGAGGAAAATCCATTATGTTTCAGGTGAACTGAAAAAATATGAGTGATGTCATAAAAAGCAATGGAAAAATAAAAAAAAGATTAAAGTTAATGATAGCATCTATACAACATATAAAAGTTTGCAAAGAATTTTTCAAATATTATTTCATTTTACCCCTATAAAAGTCCTGGAAGGTGCTATCATTATCCCTATTTTATCCTTGAGAAAACTGAGACAGGCAGAGATTAAATGATTTTGTCAAACAGCTAGTTAAGTGTCTGAGACTGGAAATTATGTCTTCCTCACCCTAAGACCAGTACTCTATCCTACATAACTACCTTAGAAAAAGAAAATGAAAGAAAGAAAATTAAGCAGGGAAAATATATTATTATTATTATTAATGGCACTATAGGTAATAAGTAAATATACTTTTAATTCTTACAATTCTTATAATACATTTAATTCTTATAAGAAAAATAGTAAAATTATGGATAAAGGTCAATGGGCCCTTTTTAGATCTAGACAAACCTAACAAGAAGATAAGCTAAGCAAAGATTAATTCAAAGAGCTGAAAGGATTTTCCAAAGACTAAATATGATATATTTCTTGTGATTTCTGATAGGGCCTAGAAAAAAAAATGTGTGTGTGTGTGTGTGTGTGTGTGTGTGTGCTTAGCTTAAATGGCCCATTTTGAAAAATTGATCAGGTATTAGGGCATAAAAACCTTACAAGAAAATATAGAAAAGGAGAAATATCAAATCTATTTTACTGCCAATCATTGAATAAAATAATATCAATAAATTAATAAAAAGCAAATTTATTCATCAGTGAAAAAGGGAAAAATAAAATACATGAACAATTTAGGCACACAACTAAAAAATCAAAAATTAAGGAAAGGAAAAAAAAATAACTAAAACTAAATGCCAGGATGGGGAATCTGAAGATGAAAGAGAAAATAAAAGGGAAAATGAACAGATAAATAACTTAGGAAAAGGGTTTTTTTTTTGTATGTAAAAGATTAACAAATTTAATTTTTTTAAAGAGAGAAAAACCAAATTGCCATTCCCAAAAATGGAAGGAGAATTGACAAGAAAGAATAAATAAAATTATTCAAAAGTGTTTTGCCCAATTCTATGCCAACAAAATTGTCAACTAGTGAAATATATGAATATTTACAAAATTTAATGTACCAACAACAAGAAAGGATAATTTAAATATCCCAGTCAGATAAAAATAAATGTAGCAAGTCATAAATGATCTACTAAAGGAAAGAAATGCAGGACCAGATGGTTTTACAAAGGAATTTTTTCAAACATCCAAAAAAACAATTAATTCCAATATTACATAAATTATTTTGAAAAGATAGGAAGAGAAGGAAACCTATCAAATTCCTTCTTCACTACAAAAATGACCTTGATGCTTAAACCAGGGAGAGTAAAAAAAAAAAAAAAAAAAACCAGAGAAAGATATAAGCAAAAGTCCTTAAAAATATGTGCAAAATTTCATGGTTTAGCAAAGTGGTTTAAGCAACATGTCAAAAAGACTATATACTGTGACTATGATGGATTTATATCAGGAAAACAGAATTGGTTCAATGTTAGGAAAGTTACTAACATGGTAAATCATATTAATAAGAATCAAAATCATATCGTTACATCAGTAAATGTAGGGGAAAAGCTTTTGACAAAATATAATATGCATTTTTTGTTGAAAATTGTAAAAATCATAGGAATAAATGAACTTTTCTGTGAAACAATACATAGTATCTATCTAATACCCAGAGCCAGCATGATAGGTAATGGAGATAAATAGATCCTTTTCAATAACTAAAGTGAGATTGTGCCTTAGTGCTAGAAATGCTATCCTTAGAAATAAGAGAAGAAAAATAAATAGGCATAGATATAAAGAAAGCAAAATCATTGCTTTTAGCAGATGTGATGATTGTCTGCTTATAGAACCCAAGAGGGTCAATAAAAATAAGGTAATAACTTCAATGAAATTTCAGGGTTGAAAATAAATTCATACAACCATTATTAGTTTTTCTATATATTATTAAAAATTGTTCAAGAAGAAATAGCAAAATTCCCTTCAAAAAAAAAAAACACAGAAGCTATAAAATGCTTGGGGGTTCTGATACCATGGCATGCACAGAAACTATATGAATACAACTATAAAACGCTCTTTCCTGACATTAACACATAATTGGGAAGATATTCTTATGTTTGAGATGATGAGGCCAAAAAATAAAAATACCAATGAATCTATTCATCCAGTGGCAAACTAATGAAACTATCAAAGTGTGGCATTACATAGATAGAAAAAATAATAAGAAAATTCATTTGGAGGAAAAAAAATCAAGACTCTCAAGGAAATAATATAAAAAATTAGAAAGATGGGGGCAGCTGAGTGGCACAGTGAGTAGAGCACCGGCCCTGGAGTCAGGAGGACCTGAGTTCAAATCCAGCCTCAGACACTTGACACACTTACTAGCCATGTGACTTTGGGCAGGTCACTTAATCTCAATTGCTCTCCAAAAAGCAAAAAAAAATTAGAAAGATGAAGGACCATCAGGATAAGATCTCAAAATATACCCTAAATGAATAATCACCAAGATATTTGGTTATCTTAAGACAACCTACTATAGAAGATAATACTACTTAAATTTTCTGGTACTTTATTTATACCAAGAGCTTTTGTATATGCAATTTGATTTCATCCTCATAGAAGTTAAGTGGCCTAAGCATTACCACCATTTCATAGAAGGCAAGGATGAGGCTCAGAGGGTTTAAGAAATCTAGACAAAACTGAAAAAGAAAGGAACATTACAGATTCTATAGTTCTAGGAAAATAGAAGATGTTTTAGTTTAAAAGAAACTTAGATGTTATGATATCCATTCCCATTTGTTCATTTTACAGAAGGAACTAAATCTGATGTGTTAAGGCACTTTGCAAAAGGAAATACAGATAGAAAGTAGCCTAATTAGAATTGGAAATCAAGTATAATGGCAGCTAGGTGGTGCAATGTGTAGAGTGCTGAGTCCGGAGACAGAAAGACCTAAATTCAAATTTAGCCTCAGACATTTATGAGTTGTATGACCTTTTATTCTTCTAAACCATATTATACCACAGGCTGCGTCCTGTAGGATCCACTTCCCTTGGCCTAAAGCCCCCATGTGATAGTCATGAGGTTGTAATTTGTTTGTGTTCCCCTACCACTTCCTGTCAACCCACCCTCATTGAAGCAAAATCTTCCCTATATTCCTTTATCTCATCCAATACCTAGTAATTTTCAGTGACTTCTAAAGCCATGACAGTTAGTGGAAATTTTGTAGTAAAGGAGTATCATACATAGTTATAGGGCACATCAAAGCAAAACCAATTCCCGTACAACTCAATGCCCAGGCAGCCCAGGCTGAGAACATTGAACGTTGTGTCCTTCTGCCCTCCACTAATATACATAAGAAAATCTGGGGAGAGAGTCCTTGTTCACAACACATATGTTGTTTCAGATATATTGGAGAAATAGGAGAAGCTACTGCATCACAGATATTTGCAGGTGATGAGAGATAGAGTTGGGGGGATCATTAGAGATCATCTAGTCCAAATCCTAATTTTACAGATAAACTAAACTAAAGCCCAGAGAGGCAGGGCTTCAGTAACTGTGATAAGGGTAACATTCATTTAGGTCAGGTTGCTCTCAAAGGGGGCAATGTCCCCAAATGTGATTATAACCCTGGTTCTCCAAAATATAATTCCATATAACACAAGTCTGTTTTAACAGTTTAACAGATACAGTTCAAAATTGTGGACCCCTCTCCATATAACATTGCTATAAAAGTTTCCTCTCTCTTAATGTTGGTTGGTGTCAGCTGATTTGACAGTTTGCAGATCCAAGTAAGCTATCATGAAGACAGTTAATATGAAGATTGGTTTGCTATAATTTTATTACTTAGTCAATTAAGATTTTTGCATAACATTCTATCTGATTTCATGGATATTTCTGTATATATGTATTTTTGTGTATTTGTACACAGATGCACCCACATATAAACACTATACTTAGAAGTTTATTAAATCTTTTTCAAAGGCTTTTTATTGATTGAAGCTTTATTATGAAAAACTATATTGACAAATCTGTAGTAACATAACTAATTGGTGGCTTTTATGAAGAAGATTTCTCAAGATAAATGGAGCAGTAATTACTGTTTCCTGGAGGGTATATTAAGAACTTCACAAACGGATCTTAAAGGCATTAGAACCCTTTTATTGGATTTTCTACCATGACCAGCTATGCTGAGAAGTTAATAAATCTTAATTTAAGAGGGGCTCCTGTCTATACAAAATGGCATGGTCAAGGCATTAAGGAAAGCTGGGCAAAAGTAATAAAGAATCATCTTTTGGGGGGGTTTAAAGTGACAGGAATTTTAAATGTTTCCTATTGGGCAAAAATTTAAGAGAATTAAGTCATTTATGATAAGGATATTTAAAACAAGTTCTTACATGGGGCCTAGAACAATTATCCTGAATTTGTTGGGGGAAAAACAAACTCTGCGAAAATAGAATGGAGGAAGAATCCCCTATTCAAGTGAGATAAGCATATTTAACCACAGCTATTCCGTGTCTACTTCTCTTGAGAAACATAGAGGTTATTCATTCTCATCCAAATTTCCATTGCTTAATGATGGCTCCCAACTCCACATGATGTTATTCATGAACAAGCACCATAATGTGCAAGGTATCCATAAACAACATAAAATAATTTAAAATGCGAAAAAGGTTGGGATATCTTATCAGGCGACTAGCCACCACAAATATTGGTTAGTTGGGTGCTGCTGGTTACAATCCCAGCCATCCCTAAAACATGTTGTCTGTATTCTAACTTTCATGACATGGCTCAGCACCCTTCACATGAGTCCCTGGGCTCTGAAGGGTGAGCTTCCACATCATCTTTCTCAGAACCTGGTCATCACTCTGCTTTTCATGCATGTTCAAACCACGGAATTTTGAAGTCTTTGCAATCCTCACCCACACACTTTCAGATTCTGGCTCCCTGGAGGTAATGTCTTCACCCACTTCGAGAGCTCAGCAAGCAGTGAAAACTAAGTAAATGCTTTTTCATTCATTTATTCATGCTTCTAGTCATTCCTTTCTTATATACTATGTCTTAAGTCCTGTCCTCCAATAGTTGCAATACAGCCAATACATAAAATTCCCCCAAAGGTCCAACAGAACTTTCAGAAACACTAAGGGTAATATATACGGAAAAAAATACTCAGGTTAACCGAACTCCCAAGAGCTGCAGGAACATGACACAGACAACTCACCAATTATTCTTCTTCCTCCTCTTCCCTTCCCTCTCCTCAAATCCTCTTACTCCTTCTTCTTTTCCTTCCATTCTTCCTTCTCCACTTCCTTCTTTTTATCCTCCTCCAATACTGTTTGCTCTGCTATAAAAAAAAAGCCAGTTTAGAAACAATAGAGAAAACTATCTTGCCCTTCATAAGCAAAAGAGGAAAGGGCCTGATCCTTTCATCAGGGTAATTGGCATCAGTTTCTGCCTTCTTGTTGCACAAAATAATTCATCTTTCTTACAAATTATGAGGCAGCTAGATAGTGCAGTGGTACTAGGCCTGGAGTAAGGAAAACCTAAATTTAAATGCTACCTCCAACACTAACTCTATGAACCTGGTGAAGTCATTTAACCTGTTTGCCTGAGTTTCCTCAATTTTAAAATGGAAACAATAACAGCACCTATCTCCCAGGGTAGTTGTGATGTACAAATGGAAACATTTCTGAAGCATTTAACACAGTTTCTGGCTAGTAATAGGGCTAAATTCTCTAAAATGATTTAATTGTAGGTAGTCTTATTTTGTGATATTTTTTCATCCATCAGTGAATTGGTACAGTACTGGCAGAAATGAACCTTATCCACATTAATGCTATCAATATAAATGAAACCAGGAGTTAAGGATGGTCCAACATTAGGAAAATGATGAACATTTAGTAATATTAAATTTTAGTAATATTAAAAACAACATTCTAAAACACTTTCATGTTAATAGACACATTGAAAATATTTTGATAACATATTATCTTATGCAAAGAAAACCTGACAAAGTTTAAGCATAGCATAAGCGCATTTTTAATATGTATATGTGCATTTACATATATATATGTCAAAATGGATAAATGATTGAGACATAAAGGATAATATCATAAATAAATTGGGAGATCATGGAAAAATGTACCTGTCAGATCTATGGATAAGGGAAGAGTTTATAACCAAACGAGGGTTAGAGGGAATGATTGGAATTAAAATAGTTAATTTTAATTACATGAAATTAAAATAGCTCTTCCACAAACAAAATGAATGCAGCCAAATTTAGAAGGATAACAGGAAAATAGAAAAGAAGGAAGACTGGAAACTAGAAGGGGAATTTTGCAGAAAGTTTCTCTAATAAAGGCTTTATTTCTCAAATATATAAGGAACCAAACCAAATTTATAAAAATAAGAAAGATTCTCTAGTTGATAAAAGGCAAAGAATGTAACCAAGAACGTTTTATGACAAAAAATAATGCTATCAATAGTTACATGAAAAAATTATCTCAGTCACTATGGATTAGAGAAATGCTATTAAAAAACTTCACAGTTATCATATTGACTAACATGACAGAAAAGAAAAATGACAAATGCTCAAAGGGATGAAGAAAAAAATGGAAGCCTTATGCATTGTTGGTAAAGTTGGTAAAATTATCATTTTTATTATATTGGTCCTGACTCCCCATAACAATTACTATTTCTCTAATTACTTAAATCTGATTTTATTTATATGAAAAGATTTTAAAAAATAATTTCATTCATAAAGTTCTTGAGATTGTTTTGGCAGGTGTACTTCCAGGTGTTTTTTATTGTCTAGAGTTACTTTAAATGGGACATCTCTTACTATCTCTTCTTGCAGAGTTTTGTTTGTCATATATAGGAATGCTGATGATTTATGTGGATTTACTTTATATGCTGCTGCTTTGCTAAAATTAACAATTGTTTCAACTAACATTTTAGTTCAGTCTTTTGGGATTTTCCAAATATATCATCTGAAAAAAGAGCTAGTTGCATCACCTCATTCCCTATTCTGATGCCTTATATTTCTTTTTCTCCTCTTATTGGCTAGAATTTGCAATAAAATATTGAATAAGATAGGTTTCAGTGGACATCCTAATTTTGCACCTGATTTTACTGGGAATACTTCTAGCTTATCCCACTTGCAAATAATGCTTTCTGGCAGTTTTAGATAAATGCTTTTTACCAATTTAAGGAAAAAAAATCACTTATACCTATATTTTAAAATATTTTAATAAAAATGAGTGTTAAACTTTATCAAAAACTTTTTTCTGCATCTGTTGATATAATCATATTATTTTATACATTTTTGTTATTGATATAATCAGTTTTATTAATAGTTTTCCTTAGATTAAAACACAACTGCATTCCTGGTATAAATCCCAATTTTTCATAATGTATAATTTTGTAATATATTGTAATCTTTTATCTAGTGTTTTATTTAGGATTTTTGCATCCATATTCATTAATGAAATTGGTCGATAATTTTCTTTCTCTGTTTTTACTCTTCCAGGTTTAGGTATCAGTATCATATTTGTTTCCTAAAAGGAATTTTGCCAGATTCCTTTTTTACCTATTATTCCAAATAATTTTATTTGGCATTGGAATTAGTTGATCTTTAAATATTTGATAGAATTCACTTGTAAATACATCTGGACCAAGTGCTTTTTTCTTAGGAATTTCATTTTTTTTAAATTTTAATTTCTTTTTCTAAAATAAGTCTATTTAGATATTCTATTTCCTCTTCTGCTAATTTGAGTAATCTACATTTTTGTAAACATTTTTCTATTTCTTTTAAGTTGTTAAATTTGTTGGCATATGAACATATAACTCATTGTAATTGCTTTAATTTCATCTTCATTTGTGGTATAGTCACCCTTTTCATTTTTGATAGCAGTGATTTGGTTTTGTTCTCTCTTTTAAATCAAGTTAACCAATAACATTTATTTTTTCCATAAAACTAACTCCTAGGTTTTTTTTTATTAATTTAATGGGTCTTTTACACTCAATTTTATTAATCTCACCTTTAATTTTTAGACTTTCCAATTTATTATTCAATTAAGCATTTAGAGATATAAATTTTTCTTCTGATCACTGCTTCTGCTGTATCCCATGTTTTGATATTTTTCTCATTATTGTCATTTTCTTTAATGAAATTATTTATTTTTCTATGACTTGTTCTTTAACTCACTCATTCTTTAAGATTAGGTTGTTTAATCTCCATTTAGTTTTTAATCCATTTTTCTGTGGTCCCTTATCTGAAAATGATACTTTTCATTTTCCTGCTTTTAACTAAAAAAAAAAAAATGTCCTAATATGTGATCAATCTTTGTAAAGGTACCATAAGCTGCTGAGAAAAGGGTATATTCTTTTTTATTTCCATTTCATTCTTCAGATATCTATCATAGCTAGCTTATCTAAAATTCTATTCACTTCCTTGACTTCATTCTTATCTATTTTTTGGTGCAATTTATCTAGTTCTTAGAGGAGATTCAGTATTGATATTGCTTCATTGTCTATGGTACCTTTTATCTAAGTATATTTACCGTTTATCTCTTTTAACTAAATCTATTTCAACCATAACTTTGTCTGAGATAATAATCACTACATATGACTTTTTTGTATTAGCTGAAGCACAATAAATTCTTTTCTAACTCTCCATTTCAGCTCTGTGTGAATCTCTTATTCTTTAATGTATTCCTTGTAAACAACATATTGTTGGATTCTGATTTTTAATCCATTCTTCTATCCATTTCTGTTATTTGGATGAGTTCATCCCATTCACATTCAAAGTTATAATTACAGTTTGTGAATTTGTCTCCATCCTATTTTTACTCCCTAGTGTCCTCAGCCTCTCTTTTTACCCTAGCCTTGTTACCTTACCCTCTCTCCTTCCCTTTCTATTCCTTATTCTATCTACCATCCCTCCCTTATCTTCTACCCCCACCTTCCTAAATCTTAATCCCCACACCCTGGTAAAATTCCCCCCTTATACTGTCCCCTAGTATTCTCATTTTTATAAGTTTAGAAGACTTTTATACCCCTTTAGATATGTATGTTATTCCCTCTTTAATCCAGATCTGATGAGAGTAATGTTCCAGCACTACTATTCCCCCATCCCCACCTGCTTTTTTTATATTATGTCTTCCTTTCATACTCCATTTGTATGAGATAATTACACTTTTTTGCATTTTCCTTTCCAATTTTGTTTTTTAGAGTCACCCCATCCTACTCAACTCATTTTCAACCTTTCTTTCAAACTTCCCTAGTAATAATGACAGTCTTAAGAATACCAATAATATTTTCACATATAAGAAGTTAACAATTTGATCTTAATGAGTTCCTTACAATTAGTCTTTAATGTTTCCTTATATTTTTTCTGGATCTTATATATCATGTTTTTCATTTAGTTCTTGTCTTTTTGTCACAAATACCTGAAAGTCTTTCAGTTTGTTAACTGTCCTTTTTTCCATTCAGGATTATACTCAACTTTGCTGGGTAAGTTATTCTCAGTCACAACCCCAGCTCTTTTGCTTTTTGAAATACAATGTTCCAAGACCTATGGTCTCTTAGTGTAGAAGCTGCTAGGTCTTGTGAAATCCTGATTATATCTCCACAGCATTTAAACTGTTTTTTTCTTGTTGCTTGCAACATTTTCTCTTTAATTTAGGAGTTTTGAAACTTGGCTATGATGTGAAACTTTAAAGCTTGGTTATAAACAGAAACCCTTTTATATTTTCATCCAGTCACTTTTTGAACAACTTCAATTACATAAATCTTCCTAACATGAAGCAGTTCCATTCTTTGTTGGACAGTTTTAATTACTGGATGTTTGTCTTTTTATTCAGCTGAAGTCTGTCTCTCCATAACTTTAAACCATTGACCTTTGTTCTGCCCTCTGAAACAGTACAAATCAAATATAATCCCTCATCCGCATGACAATACTTCATATATCTAAAGACAGCTTCCAAGGGCAAAGGAGGCTGACAGTCTTCAGGATATCCCCTTGCCACTTCTGGTAAATCTCAACAGAAGCTGATACACAAGTGGAATAAATGGCTACACTTGGGAGACCATGGCAGCAAGCTACCATGAAGAAATTCCTGCATACCCTATCCTCTCTCCAAGGTTCTGAAGTATTTCAGGAAAATTTATTGAATTGCTGCACACTGAACATTTAGTAGTGATTGAAATAGTTCTTAAAGTCTTTTAATATATGAAAGTGAATTTTCTGGTTTCTGTAGCTACCATATTCAATGTAAGCATTTTTGCATAAAGCTTCACTTGACACAAGTATATTCAATTGGAAAAAGCACTCACTCAGCTGGCAGCTCTCACTGAGCTAGATTTGTATTAATATGCACAGCAACTATGTGGCTTATTAGGCTTATCTTTTTTGAGTATTCATGGATTATAGTGAGGATGACCTACAATATCCTGGGTTTTGTGCAATCATTGCAATTCCATGTGCAGGAAAGTATATCTGTAAAGCCCCATCATCTCTTGGCAATTTTTCTTCCATATACCTAATGATAATAATAATTTTTAAAATCACATTTATGTACCACTTACTATGTACCAGGAACTGTGGTCAACATTTTATAATTTTCTCATTTGATCCTCACAAAAACCTTTTGAGATAGATGCTATTATTAAACCCATTTTACAGATAAGAAAACTGATACAAACAGAGGTTAAGTGACTTGCTCAACATCACATAGCCAATAAATGTCTGAAGTCATATTTGAACTCAGGTCTTCCTGACTCTGGACCCAGTACCTATCAGCCTCTATGACAGTGACAAATACCTTTTTCATGTATACATCTCCACGTTTTGTTATTCAAATAATATTATTCATCAAAGGGTCAAAGAACACAATTATCTTTGTGGTTGCATTTATTATAGAACCCTCCATGATCTTAACATATGCAGTAAATACTACTTCATAGAAGAGATATCTTAGGTCAATATGTTTTTCTCCACTAAATCAAACCCCTTTTCCCCCAATTAACATCTAATAAATAGAGTAAAATCTTATATTCTTTTCTTTGTACCTTATGTCACTGTAAAGATGTGGATTTATTCAGAGAATCATGTACAAAATACCGCTTATATCCTTTGAAATATTCAACATGTATTCTAGTGATAGATTGTACTTAAAAAAAATTTTATAAGCATTTTTGTAAAGGTGAAGAATGGTTGCAAATCTTGGAACATCACAGCCCTCAAAAAATCAGAGATGCAGATGTTCCAAAAGGGCAATTAAAAGCCACATGGTAGCCTGGAACATGTGACCAGATATCACACATGCATGAGAAGTGGAGAAATGTATAGCTGGCAAATGAAGTGGGCTAGTTGCATGCCATCTGTTTTAATGGCACTCACAGGATGTAACCCTATGTAGAGTAAGAGCCATTTTAAGAGGGGGATAGATCTTCTTTTGAGGATCTATGGAAGGACATGGGGGGAAAATATCACAGGCATGGATGGGTTGTGATATGCAGTGGATGAAGATAAAGTCCTCTCAATTAAATCACAGATCTACCATAGTATATCAACTAGGATTATTATATAGAACACTAGAGGAATCTTATATGCCTAAAATATTTGGTTTCTCTGATATCATCATGAAAACAGCCTCATAGCCAGTAAGAATAGTATTATTAGAGTCCTGCCACTCGGAGGGCCATGCAGATGGACTATCTTGTATTTTGCTTTTAGGTCACATTTACTTATGCTGAGCTCTAAGGAACAAGCCACACATTGACAACATTGAAATTATAAAGCACTAAATGATGATGTAAATACTCATGTCATTAACCTTCGCTTGGAAGCATTTTCTCACAAGAACGTTTTCTTTTCATTGGGATTTGCTATAATGAAAATACATGGGTATTTTTACTTCACTTTTCACTACTTCAGATACATTTTCTCATTTTTTCCTAATGCTGTGAATAGGGTAATTCGGGGTCCTGTGACTTCTGCCTGTATGACTCCAAACAAGAATGCTTTGGAGAATAAAGCCTATAGCAATCTTTGACCTTATGCCACAGTCAACACTGCCAAATCCATTGGCATACTATGTACCTAAGAACTAAGACAGCCTATCGAATATCCCATAAAAAAGACATTTCCCCAAAAAAACACATAAAACAAACAGACACACATAACAAAGCCACCTGGATATCCGGATCCTCCAAAGTAGTAATGTCTGCAACATAATAACTTACCTTGATAATACTTTACCATGTCTTCAAGGACCTCAGATTGTAATGTTAGAAACATCACACTGTTTTGCTCATTGTGTCAAAATAACTCAACACATCATGTAAGGGACATAAATAATCCAGGCACCTGAGTATTCTCTTTGCTTTTATTTTTACATACCCACATTAACTACCTTTCTGTTCTCACAACTTACTTGTCCTTTCTCTCTGATTATCATAATCACCAATTACTGGTAGCTTCATTTTATAGATAAAGTACTTGAGACATTAATACAGTAAATGTCTTACCCCAAAATCATATAACTAGTTAATAGTGAAGACTAAGACCCAGGTGTCATGACTCCTAGCTTAGTTTGCATTCTACTAGATTTATTGTCACTCTTACAATGTCTAATTCTGTTACCATCAGGTAGACAAAGTTGAATAGTATCACTCTATTAGTTCATATACAAGATCCCTGACCATTTCGAACATCAAAAAAATAGTCAAAGTAATTTGTATTATGTCCCTTCCGCTAAACCTCTGAGCAGTAGCCAGTTGATTTCACAAAGGCCATGCATTTTACTCAGTGGAGTCAGCCTCATTTCATCATTTGCTTTTGTGTAAAATAAGGCTACAAATTAGAATCTGCAGGACACACTTGTAGAAATGAGGAGTTAAGTCAGTAAACATTTATTAAGCACTTACTATATAATGAGTATGATGCAAACCACTAGTGATACAAAAAAAGTCAAAGCACTACTTATTTTCAAGGACTTTCCATTCTAATGCTAAACACAACACGTAAACAACTATGTACATACAAGATATACTCAGGATAAATTGGAGGTAACCTCAGAGGGAAGACACTAGCACTGAAGAGGGATGGAAATTATAGAAGGTAAGATATTAGCTGTGATTTAGAGGAGACAAGGGAAGTCAGGACATAGAGAGGAGAAGAAAGTTCATTCCAAGCATGAGAGACAGTCAGTGACAATGCATAGAATTAGAAAATGGAGGTTCATATAGATGATCAGAGGATCAGAAAGTAGAAAATTAGGAAGAGGTCACATGATGAAGGGAAATAAAATTCAGGGGAATTTAAAATTGATACCTTAGGCAATAGGGAACCAATAGAGTTTATTGAGTAAGTGAGGGTGGGGAGGAATTGGGATGTGATGATACAATCA
This sequence comes from Pseudochirops corinnae, assembly GCA_028646515.1. Lineage (NCBI taxonomy): Eukaryota > Metazoa > Chordata > Mammalia > Diprotodontia > Pseudocheiridae > Pseudochirops > Pseudochirops corinnae. The sequence goes on from CM053585.1 coordinate 468,339,592, forward strand.
GACCTTCTCTTTAGGAAGACTTTTTGGCAGGTGACTGGCAGTTTTATCTGATTGGTTAAAGACTGGCAAAGAGGCTACTATGCTAATGTATTCACAGCACCCATGGCAGCTATGAATATGCTGGTATAGTTCCAAATCACAAAATGTAACAAACTCTCCACGTAGAAGACAGAACAAAAACATTTATTCCAACACTAGGAAGCCAAATCCATCATAGCAACCAAGAAATTGGTACATATAACCAATGCAGTGAGCACCAACATCCACAAGCCTTCACTCTGTCAGGCCTTCAAAACAAAAGAGGCTCCCTTAAACAAAAATGCCCCTCTCTTACTCAAGCTTGCTGCTCTGCCTCTGTGCTGCCTTCTCCCAGCTCTGTCCATGCTCTCCCCTGTTCCTTCCTGCTCCACACTTCCTGTTCCATCCTTTCAACAAGCTCTTCCCATTGTGAGCAGCATGTGATTACTTATATTTGGCCTATTAAAGGCAGGGAAATTCTCCAAATTCCCTTTGGCCTATTAAGGACAACACAATGCATACTGGTTCCAATAAAGACAAAGGCAGGCTCAAAGGTACTTGAATAGCTAAAACAAGCAACAAAGTACTACTTTGTTTGCCATTACTGAGGCTTATCAGAAAGATATTATAATAGCCCAGGTGGGAGGTGAAAAAGCCTGGAAAAGGGTGGTAACTGGGTCAGAGGAGAAAAGGGGGCATATGTGAAAAATATGAAGGAAGAATTGATAGGACTTTGTAACATATTGAATAGCGTGAGATAAAAGAGAATGAAGAGCTGAGGATGATACCAGGCCACTATCATGATGACACCCTCAGGAGAAATAGGGCTGTTATAAAAAGGAAAGGACTTGAAGGAGAAAAATGAGTTCAGTTTCAAACATATTGGGTTTGAGATATCTACAGGATATCAAGTTCAAGATGTCTAATAGGCAGTTGCAGATGTGAAACTAGAGGTCAGGAGAGAGGGTTTAATAGATCTGAGGATCAGTTGCATAGGGATGATAATTGAACACGCAGTGGCTGATGAAAGCTGATGAGATCATCAAGTGACATATTATAGAGGGAGAAGGGGGTCCAGAACAGAGTCAGTGACACCCACCCTTAGAGAGCCAGAAGATTCTGGATGAAGAACCAAAAAAGAAGGCTGAAAAGGATGGTCACATAGCTAGGAAGAGAAAGAAGAGATGAAAAAAACTGTCAAAAACACAGAAGAACAAAAGCACAACAATTTTGGAGCTGTTTATTATATAGACAAAAATTCTAGATATCTAAATAATCCTGGGAGGAATGACTGTATTCCAATTTAGCACATTATATGGTATTCACAAAAAAATAGCATTTGAACATTAAGAAATAGTTAAATTAGATTAAATATAAAAATCTAAGAGTAGAAATTTATTTTTGACATCATCGTTTTATAGATAAGAAAAGTGAAGTGGAGATAAACTCAGTTTGGTACAGTACAAAGAATAAAACATTAGATGATGGGGACCTGGGTTCAAATCCTGACTGTCACTTAGCACCCCTATGATTTTGGACAAATCATTTGAACTCTTTTGGGCCTCCGCTTACTCATCAGTAAAATGCAGGGATTTGGCTAGATGACCCCTAAATCCCTTTATAAATTTGTAAACCTAAAATTTTAATAATTTGCTCAAAGTCACAAATTTTGTTGGTGACAGAAATAGTAGTTGAACTCAAGTTTTTTTTGTTATTCTTTGTCATATTTTTCATTTTATTCTATAGCATCATTGTCATACTCTAAGAAAATAGGGGATTATAAAATAAATTTCAGAAAGATTCAAAAAAATATTTAACATAAAAGGACAGTGCTACTACTTAAAATAGTGAGCTTCATTTATCAGGAATATTCACTCATGTTGACCATTCACTGACATTTCTTGTATAAGGGTTCTTGTATAAGGGTTACTGTGTTGGTTTTACACAACTCTGATTCACACTGTTATTGTCTTCAAATGTTGTGAGGTGTATATTTAAAAAGATTATATTATTCTCACAGTCAAAATAATTTTATATGTAGCAAAACCTCTTTGTGAAGCCAGGGAAAAAATGTTTTATCTTCCAACTCTAAACATTTGCACTGGCTTCCTGAAATTCTCTCCCTATTTATCTCTCCCTCCTAGTTTTCCTGGCTTCCTTCAGTCCCAGATAAAATCTCATCCTCTACAAGAAGTCTTCCCTCTGAGATTGGCTACAATTTATTCTGCATTACCTTGTTTCTATCTAGGTGTTCGGGGCAGCTAGGTGGCACAGTGGATAAAGTGCTGAGCCTAAAGTCAGGAAGACTCATCTTCCAGAGTTCAAACCTAGCCTCAGACACTTACTAGATGTGTGCTCCTGGACAAGTCACTGAGGCCAATCATCTGTAAAATGAGCTGAGAAGGAAATGGCAAATCACTCCAGGATCTTTGCCAAGAAAACTCCAAATGGAGCCAGCAAGTGTTAGATGTGACTTAACAACAGCCTAGTCATCTACATGTTATATCTCTTGTTATACTATGAAATCCTTAAGAACAAAGAATTTTTTTTCTTACCTTTTTTGTATCACCAGCTCTTAGCACAGTATCTTGTATACAATAGGTGCTGAATAAATGGTTACTGATTTACTATGACAAGCATAAGAGATAGCTAAACACGTAAACATTTGGTGGCATACCTTTTAAAGAATTTTTATGATCACTATATGAAAGCAACGTACAAATGTTTATGATGGCAATGCAAGCATATTAAAAGGAATCTATATATATTAATCTTCTAAATCTATGGTATCTGTCCTCATATCACCCATATCATTCACCTAAGAATCTCTGCTGTTTGCAAATTTGCCATGAAATACTTACCCATCCCACCCCCAACCGAGGCATCAGAGAAGTCTGCATTATGCAGATCTAAATAGGAGCTGAACAAACACTGTGCATGTTTATATACACTCATCCAGGAATGCCTCCAAAATGTTGTGTCTCCCTAGAGTCATTGTGCTTGGTGAAACTAGCATGGAAGATACTATTTATATCCTTAATAAAGCATTTAGATTAATTTTTCCAGTTCAACACTGTTCCATTTTCAGAGATGCTATGTATGGCTTTGAAAATCACAATCTGACCCTGATCATTGGCAACTAGACTGCCAAAGATTTCAATTCCATCGACCACTGTGCCATTCCTCCACCCTGACCATTCTGAATATAGTATTTGAATCCTTTCCTTAATGTTTCAGAAAAGAGAATTGTCGCCATTCAAAGGTATAAGAAAGAGGGAATGAAAAAGCAGATTTTAAAGAATGAATTCTGAGTCCAAAACCTTATTTTTGTTAAACTAAAGGCATCACCTTTATGAGCTGCATCTGAGAGGCTAAAAGCTTTCAGTTTTGGAGAAAAGCCCTGTGTAGCCAAGGAGCTCTGACAAAGCAATGGATCAGTGCCTTTCCCTAGCAGATCTTATTTCCCTTTCTAATACTTTTGTGCCTGGATGTTGGGATGGACACCGGTAGCTGCTTTTGGTGTCATTATCTCTTTAAGCCATTGAACATATGCTGTATTAGGATGTTTCATTTCTATTAGTAGGTGCCTTTTTACACTCATTTTCATGTTCCTTCTTCTCAATACCAATATCTTTCAGTCTTCTTGGGGTATTTCTTTGCAGTTCTTACCAATGTCATCACCTTATTATTAGATACATTCCAATGGCTTCTCCACAATTGCCCAGTAATATACATGCGGACCACACAATCAGATCAAGTCAAAAATAACTTACTGGCATTAAACAGTTAAAATATCAATTAAAAATAAACATTTGCAAATACCAATGCTTTAATGTAAGTCCCTATGGGTGTCAAAAGTAATATATGTGCTGGGGTTGTTTAGAAATATAATAGAAGAGTAAATAAAAGTAGGTCACTAGAGATAATAGTCCACCCAAAACCTGCAAATTCAACAGCGATTTCACTGGTCCAGACAGTAAATAAATGCCAGAAATCTTCCCAGAGATTTCAATTAAACTTTCATATTAGACTCTGTTGAGTTTTCATGAGGCTAAGTAAATTCCACCCTGCAACCAGTTTGAGTATAACCAGTATAAGCAAAATACAATGTCTTTTCTTCCCTCTGAAATTGGAGTCAAATAGATTTGGGTTCAAATCCTACAATAGACATTAAGTAGTTTTGTTACCCTGGCCAAGTCACTTAACATTTTTTAGTCTCTGTTACCTTGTCTGTAATATTAAGGGGTTGGACTTGACAGCCTCTAAGATCTTTTCTAGCTCTAAGTTTATGATCCCATGATCCTATCATCCCTACTTTGATCAGTGGTTAGTTCAGTGCCTGGCACATGGTAAGTGTTTATTAAATGCTTGTTCCTTGTACATCCTCATTCCAAAATTCCCTATTTCTATTAGGGTACTAACATCCCTAAGCTCACCCAGATTTGCAATCTGAATTATCCTTGATTTTTCCCTCTCCCTTGCTACCCAATCAAATGCCAATTTTTGTCAGTTCTACTTCCACAGCACCTTCGCTCTCTGTATCCTTCTCTCCACCCTTACAATCAATACCCTACTTCAGATCTTCAGCATCTCTTGCCTGTTGTTGTTGTTCAGTCATTTCAGTTCTGTCTGACTCTTCGTGGTTTTCTTGGCAAAGATACTGGAGTGGCTTGCTATTTCCTTCTCCAGTTCATTTCTAAGAGGAGAAACTGGGGCAAATAGTGTTAAGTGGCTTTCCCAGGGTCACACAGCTAGTAAATGTCTAAAGTCAGATCTGAACTCAGGAAGATGAGTCTTCCAAACTCCAAACTCAACTCTTTAGCCACTGTGCCACCTCCTGCCTGGTCTATTGCAATAAACCATAAAATTTTATTTGGTCTCTCTGTTCCAAGTCTCTCCTCTCTCCAATTCATCCATCACACAAATTCCATATTAATATTCCAAAGACACATCTAATGTTTTCTTTTTCTTTTTTCTATTTGCTTTTTGGAGAAGGGAAGATATGGCAACTGGAGTTAAGTGACTTGCCCAAGGTCACAGGCTAGTTTTGTGTTAAGTGTCTGAGGATGGATTTGAACTCAGGCCCTCCTGACTCCAGGGCTGATGCTCTGTTCACTATGCCACCTAGCCACCCCACATCTAACCTTTTCATGATCAAGAACCTCAGTGGATAGATATTGCTTCTATGATAAAATATAAATTTCTCAGTCTGGCATTTGATAACCTCCAAAATATGACTCTCATTTGACTTTCAAGGCAGTTATTTCCTTCCATGTACTTTACACTCCCACAAAATAGTCTATTAACTAACTGTTCTCATAATTCAATATTCCTAGGCTCAAAGAATCAAAGATTTAGAGCTAGAAGGTACTTCAGCAGTCCTATAGTCTACCTCTGTCACCACTGAACAAAATAAAGAATATAGAGATGAGTTCATTAAAGTCATAGAGGTTGTAGTTAGCTGAACTCATATTTGAACCCATGTTATCTGATTACAAACACAGTCAAACATAGTACTCTGTGCTGCACCACACTTGATTCTTCCATCTCCATACCTTTGTACACCACATTGTCCTCCGTATATGGAATCCACTTACTTCCCACCTCTTCCCCTTAAAATACCCTGCTTCCTTAAAAATTAAATTCAAAAATTTATTCAGCAGTAAATTAAAGCAAAACATTCATAGAAATCAAAGTACAACATTCACAATGTTATAACATAACAACTTATCACTAAAGTAGCCACATAGTTTTCACCAAAGTGGCCACATAGTTTTATTTATTTATTTTTTTCTTTTTGTATTTTATTTTATTTTATTTTTAGTGAAGTAGAAAGAATAGGGAAGTTGGGATATTTTTTTCCTGTGTATTTTAATGTTTTATTATTACTCTTTTTCTCTTTCTCTCTCCCTCATCCTCAATAATTTTTTTAAAATTTTATTTTAGCCTAGCCTTACCAGATTTTAATCTGTATTACAAAGCAGTACTCATCAAAACTGCTTGGTACTGGGTAAGGAATAGAGTAGTGGATCAATGGAATAGATTGGGTACAAAAGACTCAATCATCAAGGATTATAGTAATACACTATTTGATAAGCCTAAAGACCCCAGTTTCTTGGATAAGAACTCATTATTTGACAAAAAT
>CM053585.1:468351254-468361136 GCA_028646515.1 Pseudochirops corinnae
TTGAGTAAATAATCATTCAACACAAGCAGACCATTATGCTGTATATGCAAATGCAGCCTGAGCATACATCAACAGTGTTTTGTTAATGACTTAAGGAAAGGTGATACTTCAGTGCTATTGAGTCCATCCTAGGTTCCTAGGGGCAAAGCTTGGGAAGATGTTGTTCATCCTTCTTTTCTGAAGAGGACCAGTGGCATCAAGGATGTCATGAAGGACACAATAAGTCTTAATTTGTGAATTAATTGGATTTATGTGAGACAGACTTGCACAAAGACTGATGTCTCACTCTCTCTTTCATATTCTTCAAAGTATAATGACAGGACAAAAGTCAAGATGACTATGGATGGCAGAGATTGAGCCAGAAATACCTTTGTTAGGTTTAGTTACAAAGGAATGTTCCTAACTTCTCTGAGTTGTAGTATCTGGGGAAATAAAGATGTGAAGATCATAGATCAAATTTACCCAATGAGGAATCAACAATTAGTATTCCAGTGTGAATTTCTTTATCTATCTCCCCACATAGCCATTATGTAATTCGTGTCAAATTTGCATTACCCCTTTTCCCATCTCCTTATTTTCCTGCCTTGTCAGACAAGAAAATGATTAAATAAGCATCTATAGTGCTGGGGAAGAAATTTTCCACCTAAATATCACCCCTAGAAAAGAGGAAGCAGACTACCTTTCTTTAACCAGCATGGTACAGTGTTAATATTACTGAATTTGGAATCACAAGACCTGAATTTGAATCTAGACTCTACAGCATTCTGTCAGGAAAGTTATTTCTCTCTGGTTTTCAGTTTATTCATCAGTGAGATGAAAGGTTTGGGCTACGTGGTCTTTAAGGTTCTTTTCAGCTCTAAATCTCTGGAGCCTACTAGTCTACTATTCTGGAAAGTTCTCTTCTACTCTTTTATATTTTTCATATGCCACAGTATAAGGAAAATTGGGAGAAGTTTCATGTTGGGATAGTGGACCTGTGGCTAGCAGTGTATTGCCAACAGAAAGTATATGTACATAGATATAATTATTTTTAATATTCCCAAGTATATCTTCACTATAAAAGGAGTCACAGTTCTAGGCAAGTTTCCATTTCCTGATTCAATCATGCCAACTATCACCATATCCCAACTCTTAACTATTCTCTCCATCTACCTGGATCTCTATGTCAGGATTAATGAAAGCCTGTGATCTATGGTCAACAGTTCTCTTTGTGAATCATTACGGCAATGCTGATGTGCCAATAAAATGCACTACTAGATACATTCACAGTCACCTTGTTCCCAGGTGTTAGTATGAGGGTAGGAGCATGGTAAAATATTTTTAGTGATGAGATCCAGAGATTGTGAAAGCCTGTACTGATGCATAACACACTGGTGAGCTAGTAAAGGGCTATTTGCAATATTTTAGGCTTCTCTACTAACAAATCCCAGAGCTACTAATTGCTCGCTTCCTTTGACTTCATTTATAAAAAATGTGATATAATGTCAGCCCCCTACTTAGCTGAAAGAAAAATTGAATAGTGGAGAGAGTCTGTAAGATCAGATATGGGAGTGCTTTTATAGATCATCCTAATATAAACAGCAAATTATGGTCATAAATATACTACAAAGCTAGGAGGAGTTAAATCCTGAATATATCCGGGTTTCAGTGACCTAGAGACTTTTGTGAAATGCTTGAATTCATAAAAACTGTTTGTTCATAATTTTTGGCAACTATTTTTTGGGGAATGGTTTTTAGTCTTATAGACTACTCTCAATTTCATAGAGATCTTTGATGACAGATATTCATGAGGGATGTTTGATTCAAAAGGATTCCAACCTACCTTCCTTTCACCTATAGAACAACTGAAATCCAGATATTTTATCAATAGTATCCTTTTACTGTGAAGCACCACTTAAGTATAAGGTATTAAAATTAATAGTAACATTTTTAGTGTTACCCCCTTTAAAGAGGGACAATATAACTCAATAGGTCTATCAGGGACTCTGGAAGCAGTGGTTAGCCTGATTGATTTTCTTATCAGTGCTTGGTTTTAATTGTAAAATGTAGGCAATTGTCACATGAGAAAAGCTCAAAAGGTCACAGGAATGTATTTATGGACATGTAGAATCAAGGAAAAAGCTTTAATTTCCCCACACCAGTCCATTCCTGCTAGTTCTGAAATGGTAGCCCCAGATATTATAGTCAACCATGGCCCTCAGCTTCCTGCACTCAGAGGTGTACTGGGAGCTCTGCTGATATTGAATCTGCCTAGTAATCCTGTGCTATACTGAGGCTACCCATTACCCTTTGTTGAATCCCCCAACAGCCTCTGAGAGACAAGAAGTGTTTCCCAGTATAGTATCACTTGTTGAAATGGGGCTTGGACAGTATCCCAGAAGCCCATAGGTGGACTGAATGTCCCTGTGCTGACTCCACATGAGGTGCTTTCCCAACATCTGCAGCAATGTCTAGGCCAATCATCTCCTTCCCACTGTGCTCGATAGCCAGCAGCACATATAAATCAACAAATTCTGCTATTACTAATTAGCTGGATGTGAGCTTTATCTAACAAAGAGAGGCAGTGGGTATTGCATCATTCATCATCCCAAACAGGGGTTTATTGACCACTTCATGGCAGGGCATAGGTGCCAATAAATCTGTCCCAGTCCTGATTATGTGATTTATTCCTCCTGAGACAGAGTAGAGTCAGGGTCTCTCTAAAGGGTAGTAATAAGATAGGGTTTAAGAAAAGTGGTACATGCCTTCTTTACTTCAGAACTGAATACCAGTAAGAGTTAGGGAAGACCGCTTCCTAGGAAATACAAATCTAAGCATATAATAATAATAATGAATAATATATATGTATATAACCACATATAAGTATAATATATAATAGTTATCATATATACACACTATGTATATTCATATATACGTATCTCTATCTATAGATAAAAGAGTGCTTTAAGGTTTGCAAACAACTTTGAAGATATGCAGCATATGTCTACCCCATGCCAATCAATAAATATTAAGCACCTACTCTGTGTTTCTTTTTTGGGGGGTCTTTTTATTTTTTGCAACTAGCATAATGTTTGGTACACAGTTGTTATTTAGTAAAGGTTAACTGATTATTTGATAGTTGTTTTATATCATATATGTGTGTGTGGCACAAATATACATGCAGATATATACATGTGTCTGTCCATACACATATATACATATATACACAATAGATACATAAACATACATACATACACAAACAAATACAGACACATGAAAAAATATGTAAAAAAAATGCATAGTGATTGCTGAGGAGAGTCACTCCAACTAGAGCGTTCAAGGACATTAAGGAGGTAATAGAAATAGTAAATAGATTTTTATATAGAATTAAGTTTTTGAAATACTTTTCATAAATTGACTCTTTTAATCCTCATGACAACCTAGTAGTTAACATTTTTGTCACCATTTTACAGATGAGGAAAATAAGACTAAAAGAGGTCAATTGAATTGCCCTGTGTCATACAACTAGTAAATGTCTAACTCTGTATTGGAACTGAGGTCTTCCTGTCTCCACATCTAGCGCTCTTGTCATAATGCCACCTACCCGATTCTAACTAAAATCAGCAGAAGTTTAGGATATTCTGAGCCAATTCTCAGGCTATTAATAAGACCACTGTCCTCTACCAATGATAACTATAAGCTTCTGGGTCATCTTTTTCCCCCAACTGTTCTATGGTCAGGGAAGTCTTCCCTCATCCAGAAAACCTCATGCATTCTGTGCTCATCGGACAATGCTCAAGTTTCCTCTGAGGAAGTTGAGACAACCTTTCGCTCCTAATATGACACATCTCTTCATCAGGTGCAAGAATCAAGGAATTTGCTAGATCATTTAGTGATGGGGGGATTTCACACTCCTTACCATGTGGTTCATGAAAGAGGCCTTTTTTGACCCAATTAACCCTTGAGGACACACTGTGGTATACTTTAGAACTTAGAGCAAATGCTAATCTGGATGTTACTAAAAGAATTCAATTCCCACACCACTATGGTCTGATAGTGGGCATCCTTGTAATAAAAAGGTCTCCTTCTAGGAAGGCATTTGGTAATAAAAAAAAAAAAAAATTGGAGAAGCAAGCTTATTCATTAACATGACCTAGGGAGCCCTCCTTCCTCTTATCTTGCAGAAGTTTGTCAATAGTCAGCCAGAAATTCCTTGTATTCTGAAGCAATAAAGCCCAGTACTCAGTCACCTTGCTGATTAAATGAGGAGGAAAGGACAAAATGCTCAGGATCCATCTTATTAAGCACAGTAAATCAACCTTTAGGGAATGCTTCCTTGGGTGCACTACTAGGAAAGAAGGTCTGTTTTAAGTGAAAAGCCTTCTGCTTAGAGATGGACTCAGTGAAATTCATTTGAATTAGACTTGGAAAGATGCTGCTTTCTGCAGTCCCCATTGCCTAAATCACCCTCAAAGAAGGGAGGGTGAAATGACATCTGGGGGATATACTAGCAGCTGCAGCCTTGGCCTTCAGAAGACTGTGGAAGACACATACTTCTACAAATTGCCCTTGAAACATCATCTCACTTTCATTTCAGACTCAGAGATAAGGACCAGAACCTAGGAGCAGAACCATAACTAGAAATTCTAGCATCAAGGACAAAAATCCATGTTTGAGTGGGGGAGGGGGGAGTGTCTCAGCGATGTAAGGGATAGTCTCCCCTTGTTGGGAATATGGCAATCTCATTGGTAACCCCCCGGAAATAATTAAAGGAGAACTGGGAAGAGAATTGCAGAGGTATAGGGCCACTGTGGTTTCACAAAGTGAAGGACGAACAGAGGATCTCAAGAATACCAAATGAAATCAAATTAGATAATGTATGAAAATGCTATTTGAATATCATCATCATCATCATCATCATAATTATTAATATCTGATCATGGAAGGAAACACATACCTCAGTGCAAAGCCCCAGTCATCCTGCCCTGCTAACAACTCAGCACAGGATTTGTTTACTGGATTTTCCCAGAGGGAGAAAACAATGGATTTCATGATAAACTGGAAGGGTTTTTGGTATTCCTGACTTCCTATTGGGATAGGTAAGATGCTGGTTGAGGAAATTTGAGCCTAGATTCTTAAAGAAAGTTTTCATAAAGTGAAAAGGGCTAGATGTGGATCTATCTTGAGACACCAGAAACTTAGTAGGCAGCAGAGGGTTTAGGTATATTAGCCAGTCATTGATTTGCTTTTTTTCTTTCCAAATTCTTCTTCCCAAGGGTTCATGCCATCACCTAGCCCTGTTTCTTGGTAGGAAAAACACAGGCACACTCACAAAAGGCTTCCCTAAGTAAACATGCGCTCCACGTGGCCTTTTCATTTTGCATTCTTAACACTGATTTATCTCTATAGCAGCTGCTTAACATTTTGCAGGGTGGTAGTTTTTTTTTTCATATTCCTTGTTTGAAAGAGAGCTCTGTATTTTAAATATTTTAGACTCAGCAGCAGTAAATGTTTTCAGATGGTCTGGATAACACCACCACTTCTGGGAGAGGCATGGTTTCAAACAGCTGTGATGGCAAGCTACTAGAAAGGGAAAAAAATAGAGAAAGGGGGAGGAAGCATTGTTTTCTGTCATCAAATATTATCACTCAGAATCTGCCACATTTGGATATGAAATATTCCTAGAATTGGACCAAGAAGAAAAAAAATAGCTTTAGGATTTTCTTAGGAGAAAAAGAACTCATCTTTGTAGCTAAAAGCTAGAGGGTTTGAAATCACAATGCAGGTAAAATTGCTGAACAATCCCAGGCCAGTGGGTTTGAGGGGTTAATAAGATTTACATGAGCAAAAAGAAGTGCTAAGAATTCCTTGATAAAGAATACATTTCCTACACTGCTGTCTGCTTCTCCAACCCTTTTCCCACAAGCATCACCATATATCAAGGTGGGGTCAGCAAAAAGGAAGGGGCATTTGGCAGGCACTCAGAAGAAGCAGCCTGCCTGCCAATGAGTTCTAGCTTTCCCTTGTTCCTCTATCCAGTTGTACATCGGAGTGGACAATGAAGGACAAGGTCAAGATCTTGACTCAGCTTTTCACCCCTCCCCCTCCATGTGCAAAGCCCTTGTCCTCCCTGACAATCTGTAAACAGAAAGAACTGTGATGGCAGCCATACCTGGTGGGAAATCACTCAAGTTGAACTTGTCTCCCTCTTAATCTACTCCAGGTTGATAGAGTGCTGATTTGTGCATCTAATTACTGAAGTCTAATTATTGCTGCACTGAAATCAACGTGTTCACAATCAAATATGTACCACAGTCTCAGAATTGCAACTTGCCTTCCTCCTTGATGACCTTATTTACACTCAAGTCCAGTAGTATGCTGTGTCAAGACTTCAAAATCAATCCTTACAGGAAGTTGAGACCCTTGCTACCACACATAAAGAGGCTCTGTAGTTGTCCAGTGGGAATTTATGCTTTCTTCAGAAGAAATAATTCCTTGTGGTATATTGATTGAGGAAAACTAAAAAGGAGCCATGAATGTTTTAGGGTTTGTTTTTTTATTTGTTTGCATTTTGCTTTTGAGTTTTTTTTTTTAATTTTTTGTATTGATCTAGTATCTTATTGATGCAGGGATCTTCCATTGCAGAACTCCAGTCATTAATGTAAATTATCAACTCTTGTAGCAAGCAATGATTTTGATATGATTTCATTTCATGACAGCAATGGCTATGCAAATGTGGTTCAATCTGCACTAGGCTAACTGGTAACATCTGACTGACCAAAGAAGACTAAATTAAGCTGATATCTTCATTTTGTTAGTTCTCTATCAATTAGGTGTTGTATTTCATGCCATATACATTTGTTTCATTGTTCTCTTTTGTTGTGTTTTGTGTTTTTAATCTTGTGGTTTTAAGAATGTATTTTACTTCAAGACAACATACAAACATTTTGCCTCTTAAAGAGCACACTTCAATGACTATTAGATGTATTGTAGCAGCTGTTGTTGTGGGGATATCAAGATTCTCACAGATTATTCAATATCATAGTGAAGCCAGATCATTAAAATTCACACACAAAAGTGACTAAAAAAGAAAAAAAACTAAGAACTAATAAGCTATTACTGAAAATGACCTAATTAGTAATAAAAAAGTAAGCAATAATCTTCAAAGACTCCTAACAAGAGGACGGGTTAGTATTTTTTCTGTTTTGGTACAATATGGGGCAGCTAGGTGGCACAGTGGATGGAGCACCAGGCCTGGAGTCAAAAGACTCATCTTCCTGAATTCTAAACTAGCTTCAAACGTTTACTATCTGTGTGACCCTGGTTAAGTCAGGTGATTTAAATTCACCGAAACTCCATGGGACTGAATGTAGTGGCATAAACCTGAAGTCCCTGCTTATGGTTAGGGTGAGGTTGGTGAATTGCTTGAGCTTTAGTGTCATGAGCTACAGTAGGGCTAAAACCCTGTCTGCACCATTTGACACCATTATGTAACTTTTCCAGAGTGAGGGGACATGAGGCTACCTAAGGAGGGACAATCAGTTTAAGTCAGAAATAGATCAGTTCCAAACTTCTGTGTCATTCCACTTCCAGCCTGCATGAGACAGAAAGACCAACCTCATTTTTAAAAGCCAACAACAATAGCAATAACAAGAATAAAAATAACCTACAAGTTATAATCAAGGCTGGGTTTGTAAAAGTGAACTATGTTACACATACACTTAATTTCTAATGTTATAAAAGTATTATTTTGTTTTTATGAATTAAAGAATAAATGTTAAAATCATGTGGACACAATGCCAAATTATATAAAACAAGTGACTATAGGAAAAGGAGGAAACATTGAATATTAAATTTAAAATACAAAAGTAATAATGTCTATTCTATATTAAAATACTTAATTATTTTGCTTTATCCCAAGTAATTCATACAATACACCTTAATCTTCAGAAATGAGTATTTCATGGTTACTCAACTTATACATATATCAGGCAAGATTCTGATCCCTAATCGTTCTAAATACAAGTCTTGACTTAAGCTGCTCTTTCTACTATGCCCCACTGCCTCTAATAAGACTTTTATAAAACCTTTAACAAGTTGTTACCCCTCAAAAGACATTTTTTAAATGAAGTTACCAGAGGATTTTGGTTGTTAGAATGGAGACTTGGGCAATGAATTAATTTCAAAAGAAGAAATAAAGAATTAGGATGTGATAACCTATTTTGAATGATGAAATGCAATTCTTGGTATCCTTCCACAATTTTAACTGACTCATCTTATTTAATAAATTTAAAATGGTCTAGGAAAGGATACATGGTAAAATATAAAAGTTTCTGGATACTAATGAAATCTTCCAGGTAATTAAGAGCTAAGCAGTTGGAGATAGACTATAAAAACATCTTTAAATTGTGAGGTTAGAAAGAAAAGTGGCAGATGAATTTACATAAATACAAACCAGTGTATTTAGGGACTTAAGAATCCAAACTACATGCATAAAATGAAAGTCTATGAGGCATTGTTCATGATCCAGAAAAAAAGGACTTAAAACTCATGACATAGTCTGCATGAAGGATGTTGGTCCATTGTATTGGTAGGTGGTACCCAAAGTCAATAAAATACTTTGCAAAGCTAATAAAATATGTATTTCAATCAAGAAATAAATTGAAGTGTTCATACCATACTTAAACAAAACTATGGGACATCTGCTTCTGAAATATTGTATACAATTCTGTTCACCACTCATAAAAAATGAGATAATAGAAATAAAAAATGCATCCAGAGAAGACACAGTAAAATGATGAGACAGATGGAGGAAGGGATCAAGTGAGTACAGCCTAGGTTTCTCAGATTAGGACGGAAGAAAAAACTTCAGTCTTAAAAAACAGAAATTTAGAGGTGAAATGGAATTTTACAAAAGTAAGAATGGTGCAAACAAGGTAAACCCAGGCTTATTCACCGGATTCTAAGTTATGATTCATTGTGGTACATTCATTCAACAAGCAGTTATTAAGAAACCATTATGTTTTGGCCACTCTGACAGGTACTGGGACACATAGACAAAATAAAATGCCCCTACTCTCAAGGATCTTATGTTATATTTTGGAGTAGAGAAATAATTTAACACAGAAAATTAAAAACACATACAATGTAATTTATGGGGGTGGGGGGCATTATAGATAGGGACGGTGGGGCAGGAATAATGAAATGTTTGTTCTAGGAAGCAGGTAGAGCTTGGTTTTAAAGGAGGCTAGGCATTCTATGGCAGGAATGAGAGAAGGAACTATCAGGTGTGTGTGTTGGGGGGAGAGGGTGAAACTTGGGCAAAACACAGAGATGAGATATGAATAAATGCCCTTTGAAATCTGGACTGAAAAAATTTAGGACAAACAAAGGAAGTAATATTTCAGAGAAAGGATGGGAGATTCATAGAGTTCAATCCCCCCACTCCTCCACCCATCAAGAGGTGTAATATGTGGAGAAAAGGATGTTTCATGGAAAAACTTACAAATGACAGTCATAAACAACTGCTAAGGAATGATAGTATACAGCTAATCTTTAAGGGAGGACAACCATGCCCTCTTATGGCATGTTGTTTGGAATTTCTGTTGGCAAAAGAACACTGAGCTGGATAGAATATAGATCTGATCCACTAGAACAGTTCCTAACCTGGAATGTTTCAGCAGCTAACAGCTAAGAATAATTGAACATGCTTCTAATTTCTCCAGCAAATACACATTTGAACCTTAATGATTTTTTAAAAAAATAACCTCTATTTTGATTTTTTTTTAACTTTCAAGTATATTGGAAACATTTTCTGCCTCACTAAAATGATATCAAATTAGAAAAAATTAAAAAAAAAAAAAAAATATATATATATATATATATATATATATATATATATAT
>CM053585.1:468361236-468404052 GCA_028646515.1 Pseudochirops corinnae
GTTTGGGAGTCTCCAAGCCTGACAAAGAGTCCTTAGACCATCCATCATTTCTCTTATTTTCCAGGAGTTTTGTTAGCTTCATTTCTCATTTTATATCATGTAGAGGGGGGTGGGGTGGGTTGCAGAGCTAGAGGGTGAAGGTAGAATGATACAAGGAAGAAGGTGAAAATGCTGTTCTTGGCTGTAAGTGGAGAAACAGCATAGAACATAGGATAGAGTAAGGCCTGAAAATTGGGGGCTAACATCCTGCCCTCAGACGCATCCTGGCTCTGTGATCTTTGGCAAACCATTTATTCTCTTAGTACCTAGGCAATTCCCCAACACAGTGAATTACAAAAAACTTGCCTACCTATATTGGGAGAGAGTGTCCTCCTCCTTTGGGAACCTATATTTATTAATTAAATCACAGTGCCAGTCCCTAGCCTCTAAGCAGAGAGAGTTTGAAATGACTTTTTGGATCCACCTTCATCATGAATTTTCTTTTTATAACCTCCCTGCTGTGTGGTTCAAATTGAAAGGAACTGGATGCACCCTTTAGCCTTGGAGTGTTGTGTACTTGCTGGCGAGAAAGAGGAGTTAAAAAGATGTACAAATACATTCCCCTAGAAGGATTTGTTTCATGCTGGAAGAAATTGTATGGAATTAAGCCAACAGTTGAATTTGGGTTGAGAAACTGACTGACCATGGTTAGTAATTGTTATATGTATGTGCACCTCTTGTATTTTCAGTATGACTGCAAACTCCTTGAAGGCAAGACATAGATCTTTTTTAAAAAGTAAATATTTTATGGGAAATAACACTAAGCATGAATTTAAAAACAAAAGCACTGAGTCTTAATTTACTAATCTTAATTTCAGTGTCTAAAGTGCCACAACACTTTTCAGTCACATTATTTTAGCTCCTATCAAACTTTCATCTATTTATTGTATTTTGCCCTTCCTAATGCAATTATTGTGTGCTCTTGTTCTTCTCATCCTGCTTTATTTTTCCTCTACACAGATTTTTTTTTTTAACTAAAGGCTCTCCATATTTCTTTTTCATTTCAAACTTGTTGGTCTCAAAGGCATTGTAGTAGTCCATTAGATTAATATACCATAATTAATTTTACCATTCCCCTATAGTGGGACTTTGGTTCTCTCATATCCCTCTCTCCCTCTCTCCCCTCTCTCTCTCTGAGTTCTGAGTCCCTCCCTCCCTCTCTCTCTCTCTCTCTCTCTCTCTCTGTGTCCCTCTCTTTCTCTCTCTCTTTCTCTCTCTGTAATACCATATATGCATGGCAAATGAGTCACTCACTAAGTGCTAGTTGAATTGAATATACAAATAGTTGATATATGAATTAAAATTCCACTGTACTGGGATAATCAATATATCATACAGTTGAAAATAAATACAGTACATATATACATATGTATGTATTATGTAAATAATTCTATATATACACACATATTATATATCATATGATACACACACATACATATACATACATATACATATTAAGCCAAGCCTATCCAGGCCAGAGTTAAAAAAAAAAACAGTACTAATCAGGCCAAAATATGATTATGTAAAAGACCATTTTTTCACATTTCCTATTGCATAGTATATATATATATATATATATATATTTACAGCTTGATGACTGTTTATTGAGAAATGAGAAACTGAGAAATTTTAGTTAAGAAATGTTAGTTGAGAAATATTATATATGTATGTAATAAGTATTATTTTTTTTCAAGCAGCCTCTTGCTGGAATTCATCATTGAACAAAAGAAATAAACAACCCATGAATGTTTTAGCATAGTAATCTGTTTAAAAAGTAAACTATATTGACATTTAAATTTCCCCCACCTTGATACATGGAGTCAAACATCAGCAATCATCTCAAAGCAACTCTGTGTTCTTCCTTATCTGTTGCTTCAAGTTTTTAGTAATCAAAATTTGAAAAGGGATGGGGTGAGGATTGTGGTTCTGATGTGAAAATTGTCCATAAAGACTTGTGATGTTAATTAATTCCGAGAGGGTTGGGAGGTTGCAATGGAGGAGGGAACTAGAGGGAAAAGGTGGATAGAAAAGGCTGTCATCTTTGCTCATTAAGAATACCAAATCAGAGAGCAGAGAGGATCTCATTGGAGGAAAGCTTTCAGTAGCAACTAATCCTATCATATTGAAAGAAAATTGTAAATGTTCTCTCCAGAAATTGCCTGCCCATTGCAGCTAATCGAACACATATTACACACATACACAGTACACATTTCTGCTACACCAGTTTTCCGAGCTCTAGTGTACACACACACATGCGCGCACACACACAGCCTACGAGTGAGTTAGATCTTGGATTTTACCATTTCTTACTAGGAAATACCCAGGGACACACCGAAGAAGTGTTTCCTCCCCAACTGTCAACTCTGCCTTCTTTTTCCCAGCTTCTCTGGAAGAGAATGCGTCCCGCCTTCCAGATCCGTTGTACTCCTCTCTCTCTTATGTTTGCCCCTCCAGATCCATCTCAACGGTGAAAGCCAGGTTTGAAAATCCTTTTTTTTTTTCTTTCTTTTCTTTACAGAATCTCAGGTTAATTGGTGCGGAGGGCGGGGGCCAGCGGACTGAGTGGACACGGGGTAGGTTCAAGCTTTGCTGAGTGCCCTGTGTCCATATGACGCGTGAGAACAACTCTGTCTTCAAGCCAGGACCGTGAAGCCTCTAGTCTGAGGCTCTCCAGAACAGTTGCGGGTTCCCTCCCTCTACCACATCCCATCCCTCCACTGCCGCTGTCGCGGTACTAACTAATCTTTCTCTTTTCTCTTGGAAGATCATGGGAGAAAGACAGCAAGCTGCTGGCTCCGGACTCTGAGCATTTTGTTGAGAGACCACATGCCCGGGCTTCCAATTTGGTGGCCCGCTGCTCCCTGCTCCTTCTCGCTTTCGAAAAGCAAATCGTCTGCACCAGGGAGTGTATGCAACTTCTGCTAACCCGAGATCAGGTAAGGAGCTCCCTGCTTTCTTCCTCAAGCCTTAGCCTGGCCGGCCTTGATTTGGGCAGCGAGGGCGTCCGTTTTGCGCACTCCCTTTGGATTTGGTGTGTGTGTGTGTGTGTGTGTGTGTGTGTGTGTGTGTGTGTGTGTGTGTGTGTGTGTGTGTGTGTGTGTGTGTGTGTGTGTGTTGCTGGTGTTTTCTCCAACCAGGGGATTCTCATAAAGAAACTTTGGCTTTCAAGGTTGGGTGGGTTTGGAGCAAAGACTGACGAAGGTGCGTGTGTATGTGTACGTGTATGTGCCCTGAGAAGGAGGAAAGGGCAAACACAGTCCCTCAGAGGGAAGGAGTATGACCTAACCCGGGGTGGATTCTACCAGGACTTGATGGAGGGAAGGGAGCAGCACCCGCCCAGACTATTCTCCCATAAACGCACTCCTTCCAGTCCTTCGCCCACCACCCGCAAGCTGAGATTCAGCCCTGAAAAGACAAGTGGGCATCTGGCTCTCTCCTCTCCAGACTCCTCTTACCAGAGTGGATCTGGTATGGCAGGGATTCCTTAGCACTGTCCTGAAGCAAGATGGGTAGGGGGTCGCCCACTTTTTCTTTTGGCTTCTGAGGCTCTGCCTGGCTCATTGCCTAGGAGTTGGGGGGGAGGTGTTGTTGGGGGGGCGGGGGGGGAGACCATCTTGCGCCTGGGCTAAGGCTTAGAGGGCGGCTCCGGATGGCTTGTGCCAAGCGGTAACTGTAGTGGTGAAAGCGGGCTGGGGGCGAGTAAAGGAGAGGTAGGATCTGGATGCTGGAGGTAAAGAGAAAGGGGACCGCAGCGCTAACGTACGCACGAGCGCCCAACACACAGAAACACACACACACACACACACACACACACACACACACACACACACACACACACACATCCCCAGTCTTGCTCCATCTCTAAAGGCTCGGGCTTCCTTCTCTGCCCCTCCCAGACCTCCTAACGAACCGCAACGTCAGGGCTCCGAGGGGTATCCACAAGATTTCAGGATAGACTCGCCCACCTAAATTTGTCACTCTCTGCCTACTCTGGGACTGGGGGCTGCAGTCTTCCAGGTGTCCCCTAAGTCGAAGCTTTGGGGCCCATGATTACGCCTGCTGCTGATAGTTAGATACTTGATATCCCCTAGATTATGGCAATCACCTCTAACTTGTAGCTAACAGGTAAAAAGCCGAGGTGCTACAAGGATCCTGGCTCCGTGGAGACTTGCAATTGCACCTTTGATCGGTTTTCTTGATCCCTCAAGATAGGGCAGGTAGGAAAGGATGACTAGATCCTGGCTGCCTGCAGTGGCGGGACCTTCAGGGCTACAGGCTAATGCGGGATCAAGTCTCAGCCAGCACCTCCCTTTCATCCCGCTCCAGGTTTCTGCTTATCACCTCCCCCTCTCGCTTTCTCCATTGCCGTACTCAGCGCTGTCCTATTCCGTCTGCCTTGTCAGGAACCTATCAGACACCTGCTACTTCTCATCCCAAAGCAGGCAATTTCCCTTATATATGTGAGAGAGAGACAGAGAGAGACACAGAGAGACAGAGACAGAGACAGAGAGACAGAGAGAGACAGACACAGAGAGACAGACACAGAGAGAGACAAACAGAGACAGAGAGAGAGACAGAAAGAGACAGACAGAGACAGAGACAGAGAGACAGAGAGAGACAAAGACAGAGAGACAGGGGTAGGGAGAGACAGAGACATAGACACAGAGACAGAGACAGACAGAGAGAAAAAGACAGTGACACACACAGAAACAGAGACAAAGAGAGACACACACACACACATAGAGAGAAACAGACATAAAGAGACAGACAGACACAGAGACAGAGACATATACACAGAAACAGAGACACAGGAAGAGCCAGCCAGCCAGAAACAGAGACAGAGACAGAGATAGAGACAAACAGAAAAAGAAGGAGAGGGAGAGGGAGAAGAAGAGGGAGAGGGAGAGGCAGAGAGAGAGAGAGAGAGAGAGAGAGAGAGAGAGAGAGAGAGAGAGAGAGAGAGAGAGAGAGAGAGAGAGAGAGAGAGACATCATTCAGACTGAGTAGATAAGGGGCAGATGTGAATAAGACCATTGGAGGAGCAAGCCTGCAGGCTCCGGCTTTATCCCTAGCCTCCCTTTTATAGTTAATGTAGCTGTTCTAACTACATACTGTATGTTCTTATTCCTCTTGTTTTGCTATTACTTGGAAAAACAAAGTGGGTAAGACTGCTTAAACCCAAGGGGAAGCTTGCTTTCATCTTCTGTGGGTCTGTCTCTACTTACCAGTAAGTGTCAGTAGACATCATTTCTCCTCTGGTTACCTATGTACCCCCTAGCATTGGCAGAGGCAGGTTTGTGGACACCCACACATAAAATTAGCCAATGAGTATCACATAAGAGAATGCAACAGTGACCCCAGGCACGGGGTGAGCTGCAGAGGGGAATTAGTGATGGCAGGATAACTCACCTTCCCCCAGATTAAGTCAAACACAAACGCGCCCCTAAGGCTGTGTTCAAGATTTCACCAGGGGACCAAAAACAGACTAAGGGAACAACTGATTAAAGAAGGCCCACAGGATGTGGTGATAGGGCCAGAGGCGTTGAGTAATTAATTTCCAACCTGAAGCAAAGCAGGCTGCAGAGCTAGCATGCTTGTGAAACATAAAGGCCCAGCAAAAGGCAGCAACTATGCAGAAGCATTCCTCTGCTCTTCATCTTGAACTAACACCAAAGTAATGTAACCTAACTCCATAGATCAGTTAAATTACACACACATACACACACACACACAACACACACACAACACACACACACACACACACACACACATTCTTCAGTCTATTTGCCCCATTTCTTCTCTCAAAGTCCAAACTGTCTATACCAACCTGAAGGATAGGGAAGCAAGAAAGTAAGGAGGAGAGGTTGTTTCCTTTGAAGTACTATGTCTGGGGTAAGGGATAGAGGCTACATCTCACATTTTATGGACATCCTGGCAGAATCTTACCAGTTATTTTATTAACAAGTAAATAATAAAGTAGTGTTGGTGCTGATAGTGATGGCTATTGGTGTGATAATGATATATAGGAGGAAACAGCTTTAAAACCTATAAGGGAAAAAACGTGTCCCTGTCTTGAAGGAACAGAAATAAATATGGAACTTGGGGAACAGAGAAATTATTTTGGGCAACTGAGGTAGTTTTATTTACATTGGTTACATATTTTATGGAACTTGAAAATGTTTTGGCTACAATTCAGAGGATGATTCACTATTATCATATCTATCAACAGGAGATTCCTATCTCAACAATATCTCACTGCAAGATATATAGATATATATGTGTGTATGTATGCATGTATATATGTATATGTATAGATATATAATATTATATACATGTATATATACAGATACATACATACACATACTAATATATACATACATATATATATATATATATATATAAAATCTCTGTATATTAGGGACCTGAAATTACCATGCACATAGGTTAGATGATATTTTTAAAAAAAATTTCTAGCAAAACAATAGAATAATAATTAATTTTTTCCATTCCACTTTTTTCACTCTGAGTAAGTTAAACATGTACCCTGCTTTTGACCAAAGAAAAGCTCAGTGTGATCCCTGGTCAAGCATAAAATGTAGATCTCTTAGGCATTTAGTTTCCTGTAGCTGTGACTGGATGAGGGAGAGTAAGAAGGGGAATTGTCTGGTATTCACCTGGCTAAAATGCAGAGGAAAGACTGACAATTCAATTTTAGGCAGCCCTGCAATCATTCTCCTTTCTTGCAGCTCCAGAAGAGGTTTAGAGGTTTCTCTCTCTCTCTCTCTCTCTCTCTCTCTCTCTCTCTCTCTCTCTCTCTCTCTCTCTCTCTCTCTCTCTTTCTCTCTCTCCATTTGTTTCTGTATTTTTTTTAATTGGGGGAGGGGTGTTGTATGTGCACACGTATGTCTGCACATAGGTATGTATATTGTTTTTTTGCAGATAGAGGACTTCTTTTAAAAGCTGAACATCAAGATTATTATATTCTTTGTTACTTTAAACAATATAAAATGTATGAGGGCAAAAATAAAATTGTATAATTTTAAAATAAATTAAATATAACATATATAAAGCCTTTTCTTTTTAAAAAAATAAATTTTGTTTTTAATTTGTGGAATAAAACAAGCCTGTATATTTGGAGGGAAACTTTTATATATCTTCTGTTCTGCTGTATTTTCATTACATGCAACCCTAAGCAAAATTGTATATAGCTCTTGACTTCAGAGACAGAATATATGAGACAAATGTACAATTACTTATACAAGCTTCCTCTTGAGATTGAGTATCCCATGTAGTCAATGTTGTTGGGGCTGAGGTGGTTGATGACAATGTGTGTGCAAATTGTCTTTTCTTGAGCAAATTCTTACTGATTTTCTTTGTTTACTCCAACATCCTTCTAAAGTCACTTAATTTGGGTTTGAATTTAGCAATGTATAGTCATGATCATCATCTTTAGGCAGGTTTCTGATGCCTCTAACCTTCACACCATCCCTGTCTGGCTAGTAGAATTAGTACACTTCAGAGAGCAGTAGGAAGGCTCATGGGTTCAATGAAATGATACCAATATTGCCAGGAAATATGAAAGTTCTAAGACTGGACTTTCTCTAAGATCCAAAGATTTCCCTTATGATGATTCTTTTTCACACTATGGGTCAATCATTTCTCTTATTCCACTACGAACAGCTCAGAACTGTGCACAGATAGAGAAGGAAAAAGAGAAGAAAATGAAGGAAGTTTTTAAAAAAAGAATATGGGAGAAGAAAGGGAGGGGGGAGGAGAAAGAGAGCCTACTCTTGGGCTCTTGTCTTCAAGTGCTAAATATACTTCATAGGTAGTAGCACTTGTGTGTGTGTGTGTTTGTGTATGTGTGTGCGTGCATGCATGTACATGCAGGAGCTCATGTGAGATACTGCAATCTCATCATATCTCCAGGCATGACCAAAAGGTCCTGCTTCTTATTGACCCATCATTTATTTAAACCTTGTAGGAAGGTTTAAACCTTCCATTAATTCTTGGGAAGAAAAGATTTTCCTTTTCCTAACTTAATAGCCCTAAAACTAGCTCATATTTATTTAGTGCTCTAAGGTTTGTAATTCTGTAGGGAAGATAGGGCAAATACCATTAATCCCATTTACATATGTGGAAATTAAAATTCAGAGAAGATAACTTGCCTGATATTACATGGGTAACAGTGTAGATTTCAACCCAAGATTTTTATTATTATTATGTATTATTAATTAATTTTATTATTAATTAATATTTATTATATTTCTTTATTTTTAATAATATTTATTATTATTTGTTTGTTTGTTTTTTATTACTTAGGCCAGTCTTGTTTCCCCTATATACACTATTTTCATGTATAGGGTAGGGACATCTAAAAAAAGAAACCAATTAAGTTCTAGTGGTGAATAAATAAGTAAGTCCATTGTTCTTCACTCAGTCCATTCCTCTTTTTTTTCCTCACAGCATCACAGTGCCATGTTATGGTCTCTCTCCCCTCTCTTCTATTTCTCTCTCCTGATCTCTTTCCCCTCCCCTCCTCTCTCTCCTCTCTCTTTTTTTTTTTCTCCTTTACTCACAAAATGAGCATTGGTGAAATTCATTAGTATATTCCTAAAGATCACTTATCTTCAATTTTTCTTTCCTTAAGAGCCCACTAGGAGCAAAGTGTGGTGTGAGGTGTTGAGAATACAAAGGCAGATGCAATGGCAGACCTACTCTCAGGGAACACAGAGTCTAATTTGAGGGGGCGGATAATTGTCTAAGATAGCTATGATGAGAGGATCAGAAAAAGTGAAATGAGAATTTGAGGAGAGAGAAATCAGGCTCACCTTCTGGAGGGAGGAGGGGGGTTAGTGCTTAGCATAGTGTTTTGCACATCATTTTTTTTTTTAATTTTCAGTCATGTTTAAACCCATTTAGGATTTTCTTGCAAAGATATTGGAGTGACTTTCCATTTCCTTCTCAAGCATATTTTGCAAATGATGAAACTGAGCCAAAAGGGTTAAGTGACTTCCCCAAGTTCACACAGCTAGTAAGTACCTGGGGTCAAATTTGAACTCAGGGAAATGAGTCTTCCTGAGTCCAGGACTAGCATTCTATCTACTATGTCACCTAGCTGCCTTTTGTGTTTGGCACATAGTGGATATTTAATACATGTTTATGGACTTGACTAGATGGGGGGAGTGGACTTAATTTCAGGGATAAAGAATTTTTGAATAAAGGTGGAGAGAGAGAAAATGGGATTTAGGGGCAAAATTTAACCCAGTTTATAATCCATATAATGGATTATAAAACTATAATGAAAGGCTGAAAAGAGAGCTTGGTAGAACAATATAGTGGAGCATCTTGAGTGTGACATTTAGTTTTTGTTTAATTTGGTAGGCAATAGGAAGTCAATGAATATTTTTTAGTGGAGAATTAATAGTATCAGGGCCATGCATGAGAAAGATAAATGATATTAATATGAAAGATAAAAACACATATACTTGAGGAAAGAAGACTAGCTAGGAAGCTATTATGACAATGTAGGTAAGAATGGATGGGCATCTGAACAGAGTAGCTACCAGGGGATTTGACAGAGGTGGGACAGCTATGAAAACCAGAAGTAGAATGAAAAGGACTTCCTAATTGACTATTTGGATTGTGAAGTGATGGAGATAGAAGAGAAAAAAATGACTGTCAGGTTATAACATTAAGTGGCTAAGAGCATGGTGGTGTCATCAACAGAAAAAGAGAATTCAAAAAGAGGATGGTTTTTGGGAGAAGATAATTTTAGTTTGAAGCATACTAAGTTTGTGATGCCAGTATCTAGGTGGATAGATACAGCGATATATTGGAGTAAGTCTGCAGAAAAATAATTATAATAAATTCATATTTGGAAGGGGTTATTTTTTTTAATAAAATTGATAGTTAAAGCAATGGGGATGGATGAAATTTTATGAAGGAAGAGAGCATAGAAAGAAAAGAGGACTAATGATAGTATCTAGAGAGAAATTCACACTTAAAAATAAGGAGAAGGAGGATGTGTGCTATTCAGGAAGACAGAGAAGTAATGACCAGAAAGGGTAAGAGGAAAATTATGAAAGTATTCATGTCATGAAATCAAGAGGAAGAAGTCTCTCTCCTGCACTATAGTAATGCATCAAATGCCTTTTGAACACCTCAAATGTTTCCCCTATACTCACTGTTTTCATATATCGGGTAGAGAAATTTTTAAATAGAAGTAATAAGGGGTGGCTAGGTGGTGCAGTGAGTAGAGCACCAGCACTGGAGTCAGGAGGACCTGAGTTCAAATTCGACCTCAGACATGTAACACAAAAGTAGCTGTGAGACCTTGGGCAAATTATTTAACCCCAGTTGTCCTACCTTCCCCTCTCCAAAAAAGCAAAAGAAGAAGAAGAAGAAGAAGAAGCAATAAGCTCTAGTGTTGAATATACAAGTAAGTCAATCATTGTTCTTCACTTGTTCATTCTTGTTTTTTTTTTTATTGTTCATTCTTCTTTTTTTCATTACAGCAACAAAGTGTCATATTTTGGTCTCTCTCCCCTCCTTTCTCTTTCTCTCCCCTGCTCTCCTTCCCACCCCTTCCTCTCTCTCTTCTCTTTTTTTCTCTTCCTTCTCTACTCACCACTTGAGCATTGGTGAAATTCATTAGTATATTCCTCAAGATCACTCATCATCATTCTAAATTCTGCCCCTAAATCCCATTTTCTCTCCTTCTCTACCTTTATTAAAAAATCCTTTATCCCTGAAGTTAAGCCTCCCCCCCAATCTAGTCAAGTCAATAAACATTTATTAAATACCCACTATGTGCCAAATACAAAGGGCAGCTAGGTGGCACAGCAGATAGAATGCTGGTCCTGGATTCAGGAAGACTCATCTCCCTGAGTTCAAATCTGACCCCATATACTTACTAGCTGTGTGACCTTGGAGAAGCCACTTAGCCCTTTTTGCCTCAGTTTCATTACCTGTAAATGAGACACCCTAGGCATATCAAATTCAGTATGTCCAAAATAGAACTCACTACCACCACTTACCACCCCCAGCCTTCTCTTCTGAACTTCCCTCTTACTGTTGAAGTACCGCTATCCTCCTAATCACCCAGTCTCCCAACTTCAGTGTTATGCTAGACTTCCCATTCTTTCTCCTCACATATGCAGTCCATCACCAAATCTCATCATTTCTACCTTCTCAGCATATCCTGTTGTCACCTGCTTTTTTCCGCTCACACAGCCACAAGTCTAGTTCAGACCCTCATCACCTATTGCTGAACAGTTACAGTCATTCTCTGCCCTCCCTGCATCCTACGCTAATCTATCTTCTATTCAGCTGTCACAGGTATTTTTCCCCTAAAATGTTGGTGTGAGCATGTCACCACCTTGTTTAATGAGATCCACTGCTTTTCTGTTACCTCAGGATTAAATATGATCTCATCTATTTGACATTTAAAGCTCTTTATAACCTGACTACTTCCTGCCTTTTCTATCGTCTTATACTTACTCCCCTCCATGCACTCTTAAAGCTGGTAACACTGACCTATTTGTGTTTCTTCCAACATGGCACTCCATCTCCTTGCCTTTAAACTGGCTGATTCCCTTTGTATACCTGGCTTCCTTCAAGATTCAGCTCAGATCCTATGCTCTGAAGGGAACCCTGGCTACTATGTACATACATACATATATTCACACACAAACATGTGTATGTATACACATCTATAAATATGCATGCACAAATATATGCATTTACATGTTTATACACACATACCACGTACACGCATATTTATACATGTGTTTATATAAATGTGTATATGATGTCCTGTGTAGTATGTTATCTATTTATGTGTGTACATATGTATACACGTGCACACTGTGTGTATAATGTACCTAGTTAATTGTTTGCTTCCTTAGAATGTGAAATCCTTCAGGGGCAGGGATAGTACTTTTTTTCCTTTCTTTTGATCCCTACCATCTAGCACAGTGTCTGACACATAGTAAGAACTTATAGATTGTTGTCTAACTGACTATTGAGAAAGAGGGGGCGTTCCACAATGGCAAATGACACAAAGAGATAAAAATAGATGAGATTAGAGAAAAAGCCAAGGATATAGATATACATGATCATTAGTAAAATTGAAGATCTAATGAGATAATCTTTATTAACTACTTAGCACAATGCCCAACACATAGAAGGTTCTTGGAATGATTGTTCCCTTTTCTTCCTCTTGGAAGAGATTTTTCAGCAGAACGGTTGGGACAAAAGCAAATCTTCATGGCCTGGGAAGCTAGTAGGTAGCAAGGAAGAGAAGCCGGCAGTGGAGATATACTACCCTCTTCTTTCCTTTCCTTTCCTTTCCTTTCCTTTCCTTTCCTTTCCTTTCCTTTCCTTTCCTTTCCTTTCCTTTCCTTTCCTTTCCTTTCCTTTCCTTTCCTTTCCTTTCCTTTCCTTTCCTTTCCTTTCCTTCCCTTCCCTTCCCTTCCCTTCCCTTCCCTTCCCTTGCCTTTCCTTTCCTTTCCTTTCCTTTCCTTTCATTTCCTTTCCTTTCCTTTCCTTTCCTTTCCTTTCCTTTCCTTTCCTTTCCTTTCCTTTGTTCTCCATTCCATCCCCTGTCCTTTCTCCTTTATTCCTTCTTTTTTTCCCTCTTTCCCGCCCATCTTCCTTCCTTTTACCTATATGCTCAAACTTCCTGTTTTAAACTATGACCTACATATACAATCATCTTAACTGATGCTGTTTCCATGGTAATGCTGCCTGGAAGATAGGGGGACACACTAATAAATCAGTTTCCTTCATTAGCATAAGAAATTCCTTTCATGACACTCAAAGAGAATAAAATTGGGTCAAAAATCAGATACTGAGGCTGAATGATTTCTTAACTTCCTTCATGGCTTCAAAAGAATCCTTTACTTTTATTTTGTCTTTCCTGTTCATTCTTCTTTCTTTAATTTCCTCTTCCATCCCTGCCTCCCTCTCTTTTCCTTTCTTCCTTCTTTCCTCTTTTCTTTTCCTTTCCTTCTTTCTTCTCCTGTCCTTTTCATAGTTCTCATAGGACGTTGCCCTCCATTGCTTATTAAAGGTAAGAGTTTTGGTTTGGAAAGTGATGAATCCTGATTAAAATGTTGAGGGTAGAGAAAATATCAACTTGATTTTGAAAAATAAATTGATAAGAGCTACACTTAACTAAAGTCTATTCTCTTGGGCCATGTTCAGCAGAAGACATTTTGTACCTTAATGTCCAGTGATGGGGAATCATTAGACACATGCATATAAGAGATATTTTAAAAAGTCATTTGATGCATCTCTCTGCTTCCAAGAAGGCTATTTCATAGTGGGTTTGCTACATTTTGGGAGATATTTCTCAGGAAGATAAGGATACAACACACACACACACACACACACACACACACCCATGTATAGATATGGATATATATTTATTCCTCAATGTCAGGGAGAAAAATCAAATGTGCTTCTCCCTATTCTGTCTTCAATAAATGTTTATTGTCTCACTGATAGTATTGATGTCATGGTCTTCCTACTTTAGAAATTGTCTCACTATTTTATCCTTCTTAATAATGTCTTGATGTCCTTAGTCTTTTAAAGAAAGTTGTTAGTGTTATCATTTGCATTAATATTATACAAAACAATATGCATTCCTATTAATAGTATGTAATTAATATGCATAATAAAATGTGGAAAATAAAACATTTGCTTTTAAATACAAGATTAACATTAGATAAACTAGTTGGAGGATATTTAAGTATTAAAACTTAAATAATAAATATCAAATGTATGGACAATAGTGTACAGAACTTCTGCTTGGTACTTTGTTTTCAAAGACCTCATTTTTGGTTGAGTAATTCCAATCTAGGATTAGAGCTGAGATGTGTTTAAAGCATCAGTCTCAAATTCAAGTGATGACATCCCCAGATGGTAATATTCTACCTCCGATAGATGATTTTAGATCATATTTTTGGGCAAACTCCAGTACAATTTGATAAAGGAAAATAGGGCTGTCTTTGAGCTAAAATAGAAACATGAACCTGATTTTCCAAATGGCAGAAGCGTCAGTTTGATAAATGCTAGTAATGTATTCCCCTTTAATTGGTCAACTTCTCCATCTTAGAATGTAATGTGCATCTTCTGAAATTTACATATAGATACACCAATTAAATCTTGCTTACAAAACCTAAATCCTATATACACATGAAACAAAAATATACCATGTATTCCATGAATACTGTGTACCTCAAAATTAATAATTATCTTTTCTAGGCAAGTAAATAGATATGTTGCTCTGCTCATAAGCTGTCAAAAATGAGAAGAGATAAAATTGAGGTAAAGATATTATTTTCAAAGATATTTTCCTACCCTGAACTGGTATATGAAAACAGGTTTTCATTTTTCTGCATCATGAATAACCTAGTATAAACTTCTTCCAAGAGCATATAATCACTATTTTTCTCAAACTTTCTTTTCTAGCCAGTGGCCTTCATTACTTTTCATGTTTTGGCCCATAAACTATTGTATAGTGCAGTGGACAGAGCTCTGGATTTAATCAGAGAGCCTGGGCTCTAATCCTTGCTATGCCTTATTACTTGTGTGACCTTGGAGCAGTTACTTCACAACTCTGGGCATCAATGAGCTCATTCAGAAAATGAGGACATAAAGCACTCTGGAAACAACCCTGTGAGGTAAATTCCAATATTATCCCCATTTTACAGTTAGGGAAACTGAGACAGAGAATGATTAAATGACTTGCCTGGGATAACATAGCTAGGAAATATCTTAGGATGGATTTAAACCCAGGTCTTCTCGACTTTAGGCTTAACTTAGTGCTCTGTCCACTATACTGCCTGGTTATATAAAGAAAGTGCATCTAAGTAACATAGACCACATTGGCCATGTCTAATGGCCATATGCCTCATTCTTCTCCTCCAGCCCATCATGCATCTGCTTAGAGAAGAGAGAAAGACATCACAATAGATCTTCTGGACTAAAGAATGGCCACTCAGGGGGCGGCTAGGTGGCGCAGTGAATACAGCACCAGCTCTGAAGTCAGGAGGACCTGGGTTCAAATCTAGCCTTAACACTTACTAGCCATGTGACCTTGGGCAAGTCGCTTAATCCCAACTGTCCTCCAAAAAAAAAAAAATCAAAGAATGGCCACTCCATTTATCTGTATTGTTTTTCCTCTTCATTTTTGTAGTCATCATTATTTTCTTGCTTCTGCTTATTTAACTCCACATCAGTTTACACATATCTTCTTATGATTCTCTAAATATCTTATATTCATCATATTTGTTTCATAAAAATATTGCATTACATTTATATACCAGAATTTATAATCTGGTTGATATTACTATTTTAGAATAGACATGTTATTATGTTCCTTTTGTATGTTTCACTCCATTATTTTTTTTTCTCTATCCTTCCACTCTTCATTTGTCTTATAACCTCCATGGACAACTAATGAAGAATTCAAGGATAGGAGAAGGAAAGAAGCAAATTATACTGGCATTGTGATTAATTCTACTTTTCACAGATAAAAAAAACATACTAGAAAACTCTTCATAACTTCATGTTCCCACTCTCCCACCACACTTTTTCACCTTGCCTCATGGGGTATCGCTCCAATGGTGGTAGGTGAAGCAGGCAGTTGTGAATATGGAATCAAGTTTGTTGTGGGCTTGGTGATGACCAGGATGGGGGAAGAATAGAAGCATTTCAAGTCTTTTTCTTTTTTCCCTCCTCAAGATCTGAATTTCCTCCATCAGTTGGGGGATAGTTTACATAAAATTAGAGTTCAGTAATGGATCCAAGGATAGTAATAGGTTGATAATCTACAGGGATAGGAGAGTTTTCCTGACTTTTCTCCTAGAATGCAAATATACAGATTTTGATGTCCCTCTCATTGCTACTCCCAAGGAAAACAAAGATCCTGAACACCCACCATTCCTGCATCACTTACTCACCAAAAGAATAAGCCCTAGATTTAGAATAGATGGCTAACAAAAAGTACCATAGGAAAAGAAATTCACGCAGTCATTCCTATCTAACATCAGTTTCTAAGACTTGGACATAGCCACTGTTTACAATGAGTAAAATAAACTTGCATTAAATTTCATATTATTGCACAATATTGAAATTGGAAATGAGTACAGTGAGTAAAATAAAATTTCCATTAAATTTCATATTCTTGGACAATATGGAAATTTTAAAATCCTAATGCCTTCATTAGGACTTTCTCAGATATATAATGCTTCTTTCATATGCAGTATGGAAATAAGTGAGATCATAAAGACTGTATATAATAAGAATCTACAAGGAAGTCAAGGTCCCCAGTGCCTCTTTAAAGAGAATGACTATCAAGTTTGAATCTCAAAGACTCTTTTCCAAGCCTGATCAGTGTTTAATCCTGATGGTCTCATTATTTTTCTATCATTTTCTACCTCTGTAGCCTGCAGCCAAGACCTCACGTGAAAAGGCCAATGGTGTCACAATTTACTAGTCTTTTTTTTTCTTTCAGTGCAGATGTCTGTTGCTGCTTTTCAAAGGGAGTTATAGGGGGAGGAAAGATGGTGCAGATTTATGTCTCTGACGTCTTTGGTAGCTTACTGTCATTCAAAGGGAGCCATGTGAGGGGTTTGTTTTTACATTCTCATTACAAAGGAGGGATTGGTGAAGGAAGATTTTTTTTTCTCTTTCTTTTGACTGCTGGTACAAACCTCAGAAGGTTGGATGCAAAGGTTTTGACATCCATCATAAGCAGCTCCTTCAGAGGAAATGCCACTATAATATTCTATGCATAACTGTGAATCAGTAAGTTAAAAAAGAAAGAATGAATACAAAAACACCAGTTCACCCTTGGATTTTGTGTGTTTAGAGAAAGGAAATGCTTCTCTCTTAGTCAGACATCATGTCTGGAGCCTAAGAGACAACCTGGTATCTTTGTATGTGAGAGTGGGGGAGCCCTGGCCTTAGGAGTTAGGAGATCTTCACTCTATAACCCACACTTCTACTTACTAGTTATGTGAACTTGAGTGAATAACATGATATCTCTGAACCTCTCTTTTTGGTTTTGTTTGGTTTAAATGGTAATAATAATAATAATACCTACCTGGTGTATTTCAAAGTGTTACGATAAGGAAATTAGATAATTATGAGTGCTTTGAAAATTGCCTATCACAGGCAAAAAGTAAAAGCCATTTGGTGTATAGTTCAGAAATCATTGAGATTTGATTAGACTCTATATAGGACATAATCCTACTGGACCATCTTCCTCACCTAGTGGGGAAATTGGAAATGAGTACAAAATATTTGTGTAATAGAGGTCAGGAAATTTGGGTTCTAACATTAGCTCTGCCATTAATGAGTTGTCTTAACTTGAGCAAGCCATATTCTCTCAGTTTCCTGATGGACCTCTTTCTTCATCTATAAAATGAGGGCATTGAACTAGATAAGAGCCCTAGTCCCTCCCAGTATAAAGTTCCATAATTCTGCTCTCTTGTACTAGTATTATGCAGAGGTGATGAATAAGTCCCTCCATTGACTACAGTTTTTCCACACAGTCAGTAGATCTTATAGGATGAAATTTCCCAGGAACCTCTGCAAGAATAAGTTTAAAAGTCTTAGTAAGCATAAAAGCCTGGCTTTCTTCATAGACAGGAGTAAAATATTATTTATGGGGTATGAAGTAAATCCGGTGAAAAGACCCATCTTGTTCCAAGACCACTTTCCCACTACTTTTCCATGATTCTTTTGATTTAAACTATCTCCAAAAGATTTCTTTTAAAATGTTAATTATGTTACTTGAGAGGTGTCTCATTGTCATAGTGTCTGTTATTAAGAAAAGTATAACTTAATATATCAGATTAGCCCTAAATTTTAGGGGAGGTAATGTAAGTTTTAAGGCAGGAAAGAGGGAAATCAAACATCTGACACGTGGAGTCCTATTAAAGGAGCATATCTGAACCCCATAGAGGGAAGTCCTAGGTTTGGCAACAGGGGGTGAATGTAAGGGGATTATAATGGCACTAGGCACTTAGAGGGTCTGTTAAGGAGCAAAACAGGACATGCAAACACCGTTTTCTGATAGCAAATTATATATACTTATAATTTTATCTAAGCAGAGCTTTGACAATAACCAGAGGCTAACTCAAATAAAGAACCATAACAAGCTTATGTGTAAATATAAACATACAAACAGGTTTTTTGCACACACACACACACACACACACACACACACACACACACACACACACACTGGACAAGTTGTACTTTAAATTCTCCTTACTGACTTTGTCTGCCTCTCATTCCATGTCAATCTTTCTTGCCTTTGTGCCGGCTGGGCCCCCTGCCTTCAAGGCACTCCTTACTAGTCTCAGGTTCCATTTGATTCTCCCTAGTTAGTAGTACTTTCTTCCCCCTCTAATTTTATTTGATCTATTTTCATCTCAACATGCATGTTGTGGGCTAGTTATAAAGTATGAAATGACCTGTGTGTTCCAGTGGTGCCCATTGGTACTGTCAGGAGAAATTGAGAAAGGTTCCCCAGTGCATTGATTGGAGACCCCATCTGGACTTTATGGGAGGAGATGAGCAAAAATCACATGGGAAGTTCAGTCAAGATGGATTTCACTCTGGGGGGGGGGGGGGAACTCCATGTGAGAGATTTACTTAGTAATGAGATCATAATACCATTTGAATATTTGAGAACAGGTTCTATTCCATCAGAAAATGAGGGCTGGGGTGGTTGTTTTTCACTATTTGTCTTTCTATCCCCAGACTGGCACAGTTCCTTCCACAGAGTAGGATCTTTATGAATGTTAATTGAATTCAGTATTGCTATCATATTACAGAGATTTACTTGCCTTGGCATTACAAAAAATAAAGGCCCTGAGTTGGCTAGTATACATTCCTTAGGATTTCTATTTACATTTCCACTGTCAAGGCTAATCATTTGTTTGTTTGCAAGAAAACCTCTAACCTTCCTTAGAGTCATTAGTGCCTATTGGTCAATAATCCTTGTTAATTTTCACAAGTAATTAAAATTTCACACTCACATTTCAATATCAGTCAATATTTTCCCACATTGACACTTTTAATCAAGTATTATCTTGCACAAGGGAACTACAACAGGACCCTAATTAGGATGTGGTAATTGTTCTTCACCTTTGCAGTTTACCTTTTTAACAGTGACTCATTTACTTCAAGAAAATTTGAGATTTTTTTCCCCATTTCACCATGCACTGAATTATAGGAAGGTAGGTCTTGGCTTCTCCGTCTGCAAAAATTTACTGTTTACAAACATCATAATTTTCCATTCCTAGGCATAATATGGAATAAACGTCATTTTCCCAGTAAGTTTCCATGTTCAAAGGCAATGCAATGACACCTTTCTAGCATTGGTGTTCAAGATTGAATCCCAGGAGTGGTTTTCATGAAGGAAGAGGGGTTGTCAACTGTCTCCCATTTGATTCCAGGCTTCTTCTCATAGAAACAAAATATCACTGGCTTTTTTTAGCCTCAGTAACACAATATATGGACCACGAAGTCCACAATTCCTCTTGTATCAACTCCTCCTCTTACCTTTCTGAATGCTCAATACTGCTTAATTGCCTCTCAATAGCTTCTTACCATCTACAATTGGCCGTTCTTTTGCGCAGGTTCATCCTCCACCCTTTTTAGAGAAGTTGGATTTGAATACTGTCTATAATTGGCAATCCTGCTCTTTTCCCCTCCTTTAATACATCCTGATAATGTTCCGATTTGCTGGCACCTCAAGGCACGACATGAATTTCAGAAATAATTGACAGTAGCTTTAACTATGTCATCTGATTGTCTTAAGACTTGGAGATTTAAAGATTTAAAATGTGAGGAGAATTAAAAATTCTGCTGGTCTAAAAACTATAATACCTGAGGTCTTTTAATGACTGCACACTCCAATTTGAAACTTTTCTGTTTTTCAATTTAAAAGGGAAAAACTTAGTCATGCAGATTTCCACCAGAATTTGACTACCTCTTTTCTGTTTCTTAAAACTTTCATCATGTGGAGATTTACTTTATTTTTGCAGAAGAAGCTTGGAATCAGTGCTCACTGATATAAAATCCATCATTGATTTCTCAGCCTCCTTCTATACAAACACAGGATGACAACATTTCCAGCATTTATATTTTACTTTGTATCTTGATTGTCATTTTTTAAAAGAAAAAAAAAACTCTCTTTACTTATTCTTGAAGTTGAGTCATTGGGGTGTGTGTGTGTGTGCGTGTGTGTGTGTGTGTGTGTGTGTGTTCTTATGTGACCCACTTGTATAGTATTTTTTTTTCATAAACTCACATTTCTGGATCATAGATTTAGACCTGTTAAGAAACCTTTGAGAATCACCTAGTCCAACCTCCTTATTTTACATATTGGAAAACTGAGACTCTGACAGGTGAAGCAGTTTTTCCAATTTCACCAAGATAATAAGAAGTAGAATTCGAATTGAACTGAGTTCTTCTGCTCTATCTGTTATACCATGCTATCTTCTTTATGCTCTGATCTTTAACTAAATTCTTTAGCTACTCAATATTTTTAGTATTACACACACACAGGTACAGAGCTCACCATTCTCAATGAATTGTATGGTCCCTTCATCTTGGCACCCTGCTTAATATCTCAGCTTCTTGCAGTTTCCTTCTAAGGCAACTTTGTTTCTCTTCTCCTTTATTAAAGGTTTCCTGTGATCAATTATGTGGAGTTTTTTTTTTAATCCAAACTAACAACAATAAAAACTGTAAAAGGAAAAAAAAACCTCAGCTCCCCTCCTAACCCATTTTCACTTTATTTCTTTACTACAAGGTAGATATAATATAACTGCCCAGTTTCAAAATTGGTATTGCCCAGGGATAGAAGTGATATTGGTGCTGATAAGGAGTAAAAGAAATGAGAGAAAGAGTAGCAACATTACTGAGATGATCCTTTTCCAATTTTATTTATTCTCCTACACTTCTGCCAAGCATTTGGAACACTGATCAGTGAAGAGGAACCTAAATCCTGGTTTGACAGCTTACATTTTTTCCATTCAAGAAACATTCAAGTACGTTCTATATGGACAAGAGACTGGAGATGCAAATTTTTAAAAAGAATAGAAATAATTGCTACTCTCAAGGAGCTTGTGTTCTGTCTGGGGTAAACAATGCATGCATAGAAAATTAAATATTAAATATACAGAAAGTAAATTCCAGGGGGAAGACATGATTTTGTATAAATAAAGGTGGTTTGGGGCAGCTAGGTAGGGCAGTGAATAGGGCACCAGCCCTGGAGTCAGGAGGACCAGAGTTCAAATCCAGCCTCAGACACTTAACACAAAACTAGCCATGTGACCTTGGGCAAGTCACTTAAACCCAGTTGCCCCTCCAAAAAAAAAAAAAAGCAAAAAATAAAGAAAGAAAGGTGGTTTGTTAGTAATAAGAGGAGTTGGATAAGGTTTCCAAAGGTACAATGGAAAGGTACAATAAAATGTGATAGGAATTTAGGAAAGATAACCAAGGCTGGAGTCAGTGGAATCTGTAGGCTTAACTGCTTATCTCAAGGTAGGGTAGGATTGAGATACTCATCTCCCTTTCCTCAGGTGGGTGAGCCAAGGCAGGGCTCATACCATTGCTGAGAAAATTACAAATAGGTCCAGGTTTGGTGAAGAAAGAAACACTGAAATAGTGACATGTACTTAAATTCACACTATTTGGAGTTATAACTATGTAAAATATGGTAATTTATTCTAGTCCAATAGAAACATGTAGTGCAAATTCAAACAAAAGAATACTTTAAGGGATTCATTATTTACACTAATTAAGACCTATCTTCCAGTGGGGGTAGGGGGAGTAGTAGGGAAGGGTTTTTTCTTCCTTTACTCATTGGTGGCTGGTGTAGTGGGGTAGGGTGGAGATGGCAGGATAAGGTCTTGTTTTTGCCTCATGGCCAAGAAAAAACTATACTAAAAAAGACAATTCTACTGACTCCCAAGCAGTAGGGCACGTACATTATTTGTCTTTGTCTGTTGCTGTTTGAAAGATGCTTGTTTATTCTTCTTTGGGCTATGGATGTTTTATTGCTGATGCTAAAGGAATGAGTACTGCTTCTTAGAGTAGTTTAGGCAACACACTAATTCAATCTACGGTCTCAGGACTAGACAACAAGGAAACTACAGTGAAATAGTGATGATAATTAGTGAGATGATGGACATACATCACCCTGACACACATATGTTTCAATCAAACACTAGTTACACATATATTTACAATTACAAATAGTTAATAATTATAATAGTTACACAGTTAATAGTACCAATTTATTTTTATAATAATCATAATCTTTTTTATAGTGCTTTAAAGTCTACAAAATACTTTACATATATCTCTTTTGATCCTCACAACAACCTGGGAGGTATGTGCAATTATTTTCCTCATTATACAGATGAAGTAATCAAGTGAAGCAAATAGAGGATTAGTGACTTACCCAGGGTAACCCAACCAGTAAGTGTCTGAGGCCTGATTTGAACTAATTTCTTCCTAATTTCAAATACAGGACATTATGCCCTGCACTATCGAGCTGCTTCATGAAATAATTGTAATAAATAATCGTTACAGCAATAGCTAAGTATTAATAGTTACATAGCCATGTAATTAGTTATAATAATAGTAATTAATAAGTTACCATAACAAATAAGTACTTGATATCTTTAAAAGTATAATTTACAAAAGTAACACCATTGTGGAGAGTGTAAGAAAATAAATGTAAGAACAAAGAACAAGAAGAGCATACTCTTTTTCTTCATTCAGTTCTATTATATTTGCTTTGACCCATAACCTCCCATAGTCGATTCCTAGATATCTGTACGTAACCAAAATTCCCGTGTTAATTCCAAGTAAATATTACTTTTCTTTGGAGCAACTCTTCTAAGCCACAGATATTACTAAATGGTTCTAGTCTCCTTCCTTGGGTTTCAGAATGGTCAGTCTGATTTTGGGGGAGCATCTTGAAGTCACCTTTCTTCCCAGGGAAAAGCTGCACTCATTAAGCAAAATATCACCTCTATGGGTCCCCCCTTTTTCAGAAGTAGCTTTTCTTCCCTTGAGATTTTGAGCTAAATCAAGTCAATCTCTGAAAGCTTCTTAGATACCATGGGTCTGCAGTGATGTTCCTTTGCCTCAGCTGAATCCAATTAACCTTCTCCAGCAGATGCTGAGTGAATGATTGAGCACATGACATTTTAAAGGAACTGGGCTTATTTTTTTAAATACACAACATATGTTCAAAAATGAATTTAACCCAACAAAGAGCACATACTAGCTAAACAAACAGGTTTTTTCACAGTGGGGATGCATTTACACTATGCCATCTGCACCTTCTTATCGGGTTCCATTTGCAAGATGGCTGGCCTGAATCAGGGATACAGTGTGTTTTCATGGAACAGAATGATGTCATTTGGCATGTGCAGCAAACTCGCAGCCTTCATCTCATTAGTGCTACATTAGAGCATCCATTCATCCATCCCTGTATTTATCTAGCTAGTTATCTAGCCATTTACTAATTCATTCATGCAAGAAATATTTTTTGAACATATTCTTTGAGTAAGGTGCTGTTTGCTAGACCACCTTCTAAGGTAACTTAACTACTCATAACGCTTTCAAAAAACAATATTAACATCAAGCCAGGATAGGAATGAAAACCTAGCATCATCCAACCCTAGGGGCTGGCCTAAGTAATTGAGAAAAGAGTTATATCTACATTTGTTTTATACCAGTTACATAGCTTAAAAATGATAATATTCCCCAGAGATTTTAGTGAATGTTGGTGTCATTTTCCTCTTTCTTTCCTTGGAGTTAATGAATCTGTACTATACCAACTTCTTTTTGCTTGTACCTCATCAAGACCTTACCCTCGTCCTAATAATTAACACAGTTACTGGATCTGGCTTTCCCTCTTACCATTCCAGGAGTAGCTTAAAGGCCATCCAGATGGGTTAATGACTAGGTATACACCCAAGGAAATTTGTGGACTAAACACCAACAAAGGACACCCACCTCTACATTCCTAAAGCTGGAAGACAGATCTTCAGAAATCTGTGGAAGGCTTACCCTTCATAGATAGCTGGAGATCTCAACAAAACTAAGAGGATCCCATAGTATTTACCTAAGTGAAAGGATGCCTTAATTAGATTCACAGGATGCCAAACAAGCCAGAAGATCCCATTATTTGTCCAAATATTAAACTGTTTGCCTGTTTTCCAAATTAAGACAATATAGAGCCATTTCTACAACTTTCATATAACTTTACTTGACTCCTTACCTTCAGTGGCATAACTAGGGAATCTTTTGTCTTTTCCTCTCCCTGGACATACTGGGCAAAAAAAAGAAAAAAAAACCCAAACTCCTAAATTGTTATGGCAACAGCAGTGCATATAGGTTGCTTCTGTTTTTCCAGGTTTCTGGAGTCCTCCATTGGCCTTCAGTCTTCATCAACTCATGAACTCCAAATAGGATACTGTTGGGGTGGAGGATGAAGTAGTAGCTTTTGTCAAACCTTTGGTAGTTTTGCAGTGTGTGGTAACTATATGAAGTGTGTGGGCCATACCAATTGGCCTTTCCTTTGATCTGAGACTCACCTCTAAGAGCAGTCATGTTGTATCATGCTCAAAATCAATGAGATTACACACACATGCACACACACACATAGACATATAAATCCTTATGAAAATTGTATATATCATTGCTACTATTATCATATTCCAAAATGGCATTAATTTTCTCCTTCATAGTTGAGTTTGCTTCTTGATTCTTTCAAGTTTCCTTCAATTCCCTAATGGCTCTTCTTACTTCTTTAAATCTAGAGTTTTCAAAGAAATATTTTCAGACTCTGAATCCCTATTACTCTCCTTCATCATTTAAGACATTCAATTCTTTTCTCTTCCCATTAAGTATTTTCATGTTTACTTATTATGCAGCTAGGGCCTTTCATAAGGGTGTGACTTAGTAGCAATGATCTCATACTTGGAAGACAAACTGAGAAAGTATGTATTTCTTATAAAAATCCTGTATTTCTCTGTCTCAGTGTGCTACTAATGAGACTAATGATAATCAAATTTATATTTTCTACTCTTTAGTTTTGCTTCTTGAGGTCAGGGATTATTTTGCTTCCTTGTATCTGTATCTCTAGGGCTCCTGGGCATGGATAAGCTTGACAAATGCTTTGTCATTCTTTTTCTTTCTTTCTTTCTTTCTTTCTTGCTTGCTTGCTTGCTTGCTTGCTTGCTTTCTTGCTTTCTTGCTTTCTTGCTTTCTTTCTTTCTTTCGTCCTTCCTTCCTTTCTTTCTTTCCTTCCTTCCTTCCTTTCTTCCTTTCTTTCATTTTCTTTCTTCCTTTCTTTCTTTCATTTTCTTTCTTTCTCTCTCTCTTTCTCTCTATCTCTTCCTTCCTTCCTTGCTTGCTTTCTAGATTTTATCATTCTTTAGATACTGAATCCTCTATAATTTTTCTAAGTATTACTAGTGCATTAATCCTTTTATCATCTTCTCAGGCCAGAAGAGATACTTTAAAAAGAAACCATAGAAAGTAGAAATATCAGACTGTTTATAATTAGAAATAAATGAAAACTCACACAAAGCAAATCAATCAATAAATAAACATCATTAAGGTCCTACCATGTGCTAGACATGTTACTAATTGCTCAATGATACATTGCTTTGGTTTTCCATAATATGTGCCTTTTTTAAGAAATTAAGAAATCTATGATGATGGATGAAATCTTTGAGAACAGAAATCACGAATCATGGGGCTTTCTTTTGCTTAAGCATTTCTTGAGGTCATTGGGAACTTTTGCTGCTTAGCCTTTTGCCAAATTGGCTATCATTGTCCCTGCAGTACCATTAGCTTCTGAGACTCAGAGAAATTAGAAACCTGCATTTTGATGTAATTCATTTCACCTTTCTCTATTCATCAGTACTATATTTTTTAAACAGTAGATTAAGGCCTGCCCAATCGTAGCAGTGAGTATAACTAGCACAGCTATGCATATTTTAATAAAAGATATATTGCTTGGAACAGGGAATTGGATGACTCTTTAGCAGGAATGTTGTAAGGCAGAAATCTGAACAAGTATTAGATTTGGTTCACAAAATCAAATCCTTTGTGTCCCATCTAGGACTGACCTTCTGTGAGTGAGTTTTGGTGGTCTAGGATAGATGAAATAGTTGTTGGTGAACTGAAGAATTAGTGTTCTTGCCTATTTGGGTATTTCAAAGTCTAGAGAAAGTTACACAAAGGTGATAGAATGCTCTCTCAGCCCACTGTCACTTATCCTGGGAACAGGATGTTCTCTCAGAGAATGTTGGGGAGGTGCTTGCATTCTATTTTGGGAGGCAGCAGGGGGGCTGAGAGGGGCAAGGAAGTGAAGGAGAAAATATCAGC
The DNA here is from genome assembly GCA_028646515.1 of Pseudochirops corinnae. Taxonomy (NCBI): domain Eukaryota; kingdom Metazoa; phylum Chordata; class Mammalia; order Diprotodontia; family Pseudocheiridae; genus Pseudochirops; species Pseudochirops corinnae. The sequence continues at coordinate 468,387,724 of CM053585.1, forward strand.
AACTTTTCCAAGTATTCTCTTCTGGGGCTACACAGAAACAAAAGGACAAGAACTGAAAGGCTGGTAAGTCAACACAAGCCATTACAACGCCCCCTCATGAAGAAGAGCCAACACTAAAGTGTTGACTTCAAATTAAATGGAAAATGGTTTTCAAAAGAGCTGTTGTTAGGCAGCCTCTCCTTTTGTGACCTGCCAAGGCCCAAATTTAAGACTGTGCTACTCCACTTGGAAGCGGCAGGGCTTCAGAGGACAGCGAGCCCATGTTCACAGAGCAATTTGTGGTTTTAAGATGTCAGTATGTTTGAAGGTTGTACAGATAAATGGCACAAACAGTTAATAAGAAAAAAATTACTCAATGAGTAGAAAGGTGGGGGTAGTTTTCTAAAAATAATGCCCAGTAGCTATGTAACAATTGTTTCAAATGAACAAAAAGAATTTCAAAGAGTGTTCTATTCAGTCTTCTGTCCTTCCCCTGGGGATGCTATTATACCCATTTGGCAGATAGTGAAACTTGGTCTATGTCTATGCTTACAAAATAAATGGATATAAAAAGCTACCCCACCAAAAAAAAGTCAATTATCAAGATACTTAATCTATACCTGTCTTATCAGTCTTGAGTTGTCTATGACTGTGGTTGTAAGATGTCAATATGGTTGAACGTTGTACAGCTAAATAATATGAACAGTTAATAATAATTTTAAAAATTAGATGGGTAGAAAGGTGGGGTAGTTTTTTAAAAATAACATCCAGTAGCTATGTAACGGTTGTTTTCAAATGAACAAAAAGAACTTCAAAAAGTGCTCTATGCATTCTTCTATCCTTCTCCTGGAGATGCTATTATACCCATTTGGCAGATGGTGAAACTTGGCCCTTGTGTATAAGCTTACAGAATAAATAGATATAAAGCACAAAACAAAATAACACAAAAAAGCAAAAGCAAAAGCCAGTCAGTTGTAAGAATACTTAGTTTATATCAGTTTTCTCCGTCTTGAGCAGTCAATGACACATTTGTCACTTTCGAAAGGATATTCTGGCACTCTTCACCCACAAAGGAAAAAGGGTTCAAGGAAGTAAGCAGCTCACATGGAAACCTATACTTGCCATGGGAGAAACAATTCAAAGCTCATATAACTGTGAGCCAGTAGCGTCCTTGTATAGTAACAGCAGCCGTTATTGTTATTTAAAACTGGCTGCAATCACCACTGCCCAAAATAGCCTTATCTTAATATTCTGCACAGACATTCCTTTCCTTCAGTTAGCTCCCTATAGCCTTCTTTATCAAAGCAAAGTTCTGATCCTCTCCCTCAAGCCATAGGAATGCTCTGCTCTTAGTTGCCTTTGTCTGTAATAGTGACAAGAGAACTGCCATGACCAGAGAGAAATAGGGTAACTGACCAGATGTCCCATGGCGTGAAGGGGCCAGGATCACTGTCAATGTATATTGAACAACATCATTATGGCACTATGAAAAATTAGCACAGGTATGGATCTACATGGGCCTATCTCTGAAGCAGATAGCAATGATGTCCCACACTCTATGGCCCCTTTCCACTCCTCTGAATGTATACAAAGTCCTCCACTAGTCCACAGGGCACAAGCTAGGAATTTCATTGGTAACCAGGACCACTTGTCAGTCAGGACAAATCAAATCTTAGTGAAGTATGAACAGGAAAATTGAAAGTCTGGTAATACATCCTTTTAGGGCTTCCTAGAATAGACTCATTTCTTTAGTACTTGAAGCTTTCTAGGTACCTGACAGACATAGTTTGTATAGATGTACCACCAAAGTATCTTAATTAAAAAAGTTTTAAAAAGTAAATAATTTAGTCTGTACCAGGTATTTGCAGTCTATGGTACACATGGTAATGTGTCTTTGTGGTTTACTCCTTTAAAACATAAGCTCTTTGCAAATAGGGGTTGTTTCATTTATCATATTTGTCATCCTAGTGTCAAGCAAATAATTGGTGCTTAATAAGAATTTGTTGCTAGGTTGATTGATAGTGGAGATGGTGCTTTAGATAGGTTTTGAAAGCAAGTAGGTTAATTGTTCCTGCCATGTTTCCCTCTTAATTACATGAAAGAACTAACTCTAAGCAACCTTGCAATGGGAATAAGCTGATGGTTGGCTTTCTCCCAAATCTGTCTTGAGAAAGTTGATATTTCTGGCCTTGTTTTTTTTTTTGAATTTCTTATAATAGTAATTGTTTTACCGCTACTTTTTATTGATGCCATTTCTTAATACATCCCTACCCACTTAAAACCTTCCCCTGTAAGAAAAAAAAGTATATTTAACAAACAAAGTGATGACTATGACTAGTCCACATATGAAAATATGTACCTCCTTCTGAAAGTCACCTCTCTGCTGAAAGATGGGATTAATGTTTCACTATCCATTTTATGAAGCCAAGACTGGCCATTGCATGAGTTTGGACTTCTTTGAATCACAAAGGTATATTGCATAGTTTGATCTCCTGGCTTTGATTACATCAGTTGACTTCAGTTCATACAAGTCTTGGACAATTGCTCTGTTTAGTTCATATTCAATATTTTTTATGGTACAGTATTACCTTGTGTCCATTTATCATGATTTGATTCAATCAACCATATGCCCCAATCAACTGGCATATACTTTACTCATAATTCTCTGCTGTTTTTCATTTTGCAATTAAAGAAAATGGAAATAAGGGGGAACAAAATGATTTAAATTGGGATTATTTTTACAGGACAACAAAGGTATGTTCAACTGATTCAATGCTATAAAGGGACATGATAGGCTTAAAACTGGAAGGAACCTTAGAGATCATCTAGTCCATTCTCTTCCTATTTTAAAGATAACAACACTGAGGCCTAGAGAAGTGAAGTGACTTATGCACAGTCACATAGGCTGTAAGTAGCAGAACAAGACTTTTAAGCTTGGTTTTCTAAGTGTATCTAATGCTCTTTCCCACTATAATGCCTTGAGTATGATGAACTAGGATGCCTCAAGAGGTAATGAATTCCCTTTCTCTGGAGTACTTCAAATGAAGTAGAGATTAAATGGAAGGGAGATTTTAAAAGGGATTCCTGTTTAGGTTTCCATTGGCCTGGATGATTTCAGCAGCCCCTTCCAGCTCAGGCATTCTCCACGTAACCTTGGAGTATCAAGCGACTTTAGAGATCAACCTGCCCAAACCCACCCCATACTTTTACAGGTGATGGAACCCAGAAAAGGGAATAAAATGAAGGGATGGTTGATGTTGGGGAACAATTCAGATAGGTAGGTTTGGATGAGATGACAACCTGGAATATCTTGATGAAGATCTTTGGTCAAATGAGTAATGGTCAGTTTATGAAAGAATAAACTATCATACCTGAGACAAATCAATCCATTAACTCTGCACCTAATGCTTTCTTTTTTATCTTTCTTTTTTTTCATTTAAAAAGTTTTTTCAATTAATAAGCATTTACTTTCTCTTTTTTCAACCTCCTCAAATTAAAAGAAAACAAAACCCTTGTTACAAATGTGTTTAGTCAAGTAAAACAAACTCCCATGTTGGTCATGTACAAAAATGTACATTATATTCTGTATCTAAATACATCACACCTTTGTCACAAGATGGATAGCTCAGTTTATCATCAATTCTCTGTAATTGTGACTGATCATTTCATTGATTAGAGATCTAAAATTTTCCAAAGTTGTCTGTCTTTGCCATATTGGTGATATTGGTATAATTGTTCTGTTCACTTTACACTGTATCAGTTCATATATGTCTTCATAGTTTGTTTCTGAAATTAAAAAAAAACTTTAATAATTTCTTAAGGCACAATACTATTTCATTACATCCACATTTCTAGGATTTTTAATTCTGTCCCTCCAACCCATGCATGATATTGTCATTCAGTCATTTCAGTCGTGTCTGACACTTTGAAACTCCATTTGGGTTTTCTTGGCAAAGATACTAAAATGGTTTGCCATTTTCTTTTCCACTCATTTTACAGATAAGGAAATCGAGGCAAACAGAGTTAAATGACTTGCCCAGTATTGCACAACTAATAAGTGTATGAAGCCATATTTGAACTCAGGAAGATGAGTCTTCCTGACTCCAGGTGTGGCACACTGCTACTGTCCCACCAACCTGCCCTAACTCATCCTTAGTTGCTATAAAAAGAAAGCAGAACCTCCAAATCCTTGCTAATACATGTTATACAATTCAGTTGTATCATTTATATGTGACAAGCACACTGAAAGTCATTTCTACAGCCCCAGTGACTTATGTTGGCTTTAGCTTACTAGCCATAGGCTTTTAAATGAGATCATATCAGTATAATGAATGTGAAAGTGAACAGAGGATCACATCAGGTTTAGTGGGTCAGAAGAAGGCCAAGTAGAACTGAATTCATGGGATACTGGAGATTTTCCCAGAATTGGGTCAGCTAAGATGAGTTATGCGTTGATTCCAAGATCACTTGTACTCAGGGATGCAGTGAACTAGACATATTACAGAAAGCAGGCATATCAGCTTTGACTTCTACATACTATAGGCCGTGCCCTTACATGTACAAGGACAAGATGAGGCAGGAGCTTTTGTATGTGATAGGCAATATGGATTCAACAACTGGGGACTTTGAATAATGTCTTTCATGTGTGGCATTTTATATGATTTCTTCATTGCCTTCCCATTAGAAATATAATCAAGGAGTTGTGGAATCTTTAGTTCTTTCTATTTTCCTTCTAGCCATTTAGTCCACTGACCAGGAGACAGCATTCAGAAGACGGGATGCTATGGGGATGATAAGACATAACCAACATCAAAGAATACTGCATCTCTGAGAATATTCTCTCTAAACTAGCTCCCTGCCCTAAGGACACATTAGTGCCAGTGATCACTGGTCCCAGAAATTCAAAAGACAGGCACTTGGCAATGAACAGGAGACTACCAAAGCTTGCTCTTAATTTTATTTCCCCACAATTTGACTATTTGTTGGTCAAAGTTGCATCTGTTTATTTCCCTTCTCTGAAATATAATGTGTATATGTATGTGTATGAGCATATATATGTGTGTGTGTATATATATATATATATATATGCATATGTATATATATATATATATATATATATGTGTGTGTGTGTGTGTGTGTGTGTGTGTGTGTGTGTATGCCCAAACCTGCCCAAAATATAATACATGGTATATATGTATCACATATGTTGATCTGAGTGTGTGTGTGTGTGTGCGTGCATGTGTGTGTATGTGTAGCCTTAGCTCTGCTTCTTTATCTTCTAAGCAGCTTGGTTTCAGCCACTCTTATGGTAAGCTTTTATTTCTTATAGGTATCTTTAGGTGGTCCTCTTAAAGGAGGTATTATCTGTCTATTTAGAGTTTCTTATGTGAAAAAAGATCTATATTTTCTCTTTAAAGTTCCTTACTAACTGCCCTTATTTCGCGTTACTCTAATGATGACAGGCCTAAAAAAGAAAAAAAAAGAAAAAATGATCAGAAGTAGAATATTCTGTTCTTCATGAAAACCCTGCCCATGATCCTTTTCTAAAGAGAATGGGGGCAAATAGAGGTGTGAAGTTCACCATCTCATAACTTACTTTGAACTTCTTCCTTCTTCTAATTATCATGGCCTGCCACCTCAACCATCTGTGCTCTTCTAAAGGTAGTAAGGCTTACTAATACTCGATACAGAAATATAACTTTTGAAAACTCATTTAAATAGGCTATAAAATGTTTCAAGACAGAAAGTTTAAAATTATTCTTCTATAGTGATGGCACTTTTCATCAGAGTTCTTCCCTGCAGGAGTAGGAAATGTTTCTTTGAACACAGACATGGTTTCTTATTTCATGGGTCACCTGAGTTTGTCTGCACTGCTCATACCTCCTTTCCTTCCTCTCTTTAATCCAGAGAATTTTCTGTAAGAAATCAGCCTCATGTCCTCTTTAGGCATAGATTCCTGTAATGAAACCACTTGATCTTGAGTTTTATAGCTGGGAGTTTAGCCAGAAAAAACTGTTTTCTTTCTACATCTATCCTTTCAATCCTAGTGCAAGTATACATATTTATTTTGTGATAATAAGCCTTTTTCCTACTTTTGTGTAAGTCCAAATGAGATTGGGTTGAAGGGCAGAGGAGAGTGACTTGGGAAGCATTTATGTCCTATCCTGCAGCAGAAGCTCACAGCTCTGTGCGGCCTAGTTGTCATTCATATTCACAAAAAAAGCAGGACCTGAATTCAGGAAGGCCATGCTGTCCTCCCTGGATTGTCATCAGGGAGTACTGGGCTGATAATTCAACTGTTCTTATACCTCCCCCCCCCCCCCACCAGAAACACAAGTGTCTATTGAAGTCTGTGTGTTGGTGTAGATGAGAGTGCAAGACATTTTTACAAAAAAACTTTAAAAAAAGTTTTATGTAAGAATTCCTTCATCTTTTCCCTTATATAGAGTCTTGATTTGTTTTTTCAAATAATAAGCATTTTTTCCTATTCCTTCCCCATTGAAAAGAAGAAAAACTAAAATTCTGTATATTCATAGCCAAGTAAAGCAAATTCCTAAATTGTCCATGTCCAAAATATTTCTTTCATTCTTTACCTTGAATCTACCACTGTTATGAGAGGAATATCATATTTCATCACAGGTACTCTGGAACTGGGGCTGATCATCCACTAAGTTCTTTTTCTTAGAATGCTGTCATTACTGTGAGAATTATTTCCTGTGCTGAGTTTCACTTTCTAATCTGGAGACCTATATGATCCTTCATTCTTTTAATACTACCTTAAAGGTTTGGAATCCCCTTGGAAGGGAAACAAACTTGATAAAAAAAATCTTCTATAACAACCCTCAAGCACCACTACCACTGTCACTAATTGCACACATGCTTTATAGATTCCCACATTTAGCCTAGGTGCTTATATGTCTTTAGCTATCCTTTGGTTACTACAACCCTATGGGCTTGCTTAGACTTATGTCTGAAAGAAAATGAATTCAGGCTTGCTAGGGAGACAATCTTCTTCCCATTACATCTGTACCATCCAAATATCTCACAATAGGCATGGACCAGGAATGTTCCCCCACATTGTGGCTTTGTCCTTTATTATTCTTTCAATCCCATGGTCATGTGCTCCATCTTCTTTCAGAAGACATTAGTCTAGGTTCTTCCGTCACTTTGTCCCACCACTGGACACTGTCATCTCTTGGTTTAGATATTCTCCTTCTTGCCATAAAAAAAAAAAAAGAATTAGGGGAGAACCAAATGGGGTATTTTTCACAAGTACGGCTAAGATGTAAAGTCTTAATCAAATACAGAATAGAGATGATTTTAAAAGATGCAAACAGATCATTTTAATTATGTGAAATTGAAAAACTTTCACATGAACAAGATTAAGGTAAGTAGAATAAGAAGGGATGCAGGCAACTTGGAAAGTTTCTATATCAAATATATCTGAGAAATGTTTGGCATAAAAAACTAGAAGAACTATATAGTGATAAAAAAAAAAAACATTCCCCAATAGCCAAGGGATCAAAATACATGAAGAGAGTTATCAGAAGAATTGTGAACTATTAACAACCATATGAAGGAATGTTCCAGATAAATAATAAAAACTAGCCTATAAATCAAAATGATTCTTGAACTACATGCTCCAAAATTGATATAGATGAAAACAGATGTGAATAATCAAAGTTGGAGGTGTTGTAGAAAAACAGGTACATTGAATTAACCATTCTGAAAATTAAATTGCAACTATGAGATAAAAGTGACCAACACTTCTATACCCTCTGATGCATAGAATTCACTCTAAGTCATATATTTCAAGGATGTATTAAATAAACAAACAAACGAAGAGCTTATGTTCATTAACATTTATTGCACCAGTTTTGCAGAGAGCACTACAAATAAATAAGGTGGAAAGTAGATGTCCATCAATTTGGTGCTGGCTAAACAAATTGTGCTACATGGTAATGGAATATTAGTGAAAACAAAGAATGCAAAAATCTAAAAATGAAACATATAAACCATTGAAAAGTGAACTAAACAAAATCAGGTAAACGGTATATGGAATGGCTACTTACAATATAAGTAGAATAATCTTGCTTTTCAGTTGTTTTCAGTCATTTCCAACAATACTTCATGACCCCATTTGGAGTTTTCTTGGCATAGACACTAGAGTAGTTTGCCTTTTCTTTTTCCCATTCAATTTACAGATGAGGAAACTGAGGCAAACAGTGTCTTGCCCAGGGCCAGTAAAATAATAAGTGTCTAAAGCCAGATTTGAACTCAGGATGATGAGTCTTCCTGACTCCAGGCAGTCACCTCCCTGCCCAAAAGAAAGGTCATCACCCACCAAACACTTGAAAATGAATGTTCTGAAATTGTGATGATCAAACTTGGGCCCAATGGAGATATATGAAAAGACACCTCCCTACTCTTTTTTTTTTTTTCAGATGTAGGGGACTATAATTATAGAATACTATAGATAATTCAGACATTTTTGATGTATTGGTTAGATTTACTGAACTATTTTTTCTTCTTTTTCATAAAGGATAGTTGTCCGGGAGGAAAAAGATGGAGATACTTTGTGAATTGGATGATGTCAAAACATTACCATTTTTAAAAATAACGTGAAGCAGAATTATTTTTGCTCCCTAAATATATGAGTAATTTGTAAAAAGTGGTTTCTTGGTTAACAATGACTTCCTTTCCTAGTATCTACAGGGACTTTTAGAAAATAATTTTGCAAAATTAGAATGCTTGAGGCAATGGGGATGGTATACATTAGTGTTATATTTCATCATGAATATACAGAGTAAAACCACCATTGTCTCTGCCAGAGGTCCTATCAGTGTGTAATGTTCATCTCAATGGGCAATTCTTTTGTCAAGAATTCTCTTACTGGGTGTATCATAGAAGTAGACTCATTAAGAAATAATGAGATAAGAGCCAAGTAAATGTTTTCTTTCCACCTGTACTCATTGGCAACAATAGGGAGCTGCTCATTGAAAACAAAGCCCCTTTGGCTGTAATCCCATTTTCTAAATTGTGCTAACACTAGTCCTGAGAAAAAACAAGAGCTTAACTTCAGGAAGGACAACAGATTCAAGCTGAGAAAGTTATTATTACTTGGCATTAGTGACAGGTTTTACCTTCTTAGGGGGGCTTTATAGTCTATTTGATTATTTCTCAAAAGCTTCACGAGTCAGGCTGTTGTTCCCAGTTCCTTTATACCTGTTCCCTTCCCTAATTCCCACATCAGAAAATTTGCAAATTAAGAAATGGAGGTGTAAAGAGGCAGAGTTCCTTGTCCCTGACACCCTATGATTCAAGGATTATTACCTTTGATTCACTGATCTACTCCTCACTCATAGAATCTCATAGGAGGACAAATGCCTGTTCTTTTCTTGCATTTCTTGTGAGATTACTAGTGATTAAGAAAGTCAGTTTGAATAGAAAGTCTATTTCCCTCCTTTTCTGTGACCTGCGGGACATGCATTTGTGTCATTTTAAGTTTGAAAAGGAGAACCAAATAGACCTTTCCTGTTCCCAAGACATGACTTTGAACATCCAGTCCATAACTTACAAACACGAAGAGAACATATCCTTTCTTTTTATGATTAGAAGAAATCCAATAACCTGCTTCACAGCTATGTTTAGCCCAGGTCCTAACTCTTCAAATGTCCCTTCGTATACTTTCTTTAGACAAAGGGGGAAATATGAACAGTGCCCTGATTTAAGTCCCACTTAATTTTAAGGTGAGTGTTTTACATACGGCATTTGCTGCTCTGAAAAATGACAGAAAAATATTTCAACCAGTTTCAGGAGACAGAGTAATACATCATCAACCATAGCATTTGCAAGACACACTCATCGTCAATTTTCAAACTTCATGACTGCAGGAGTTCTGCAGCAGGGGGTTAATTTGTAGAAAGAATCCATTGAAAAGGGGTGACTTGGAACTTTGGGTTCCATATGATTTCCATACTACATTTATTTCTCTGTTCCTTTATTTCATTGATTTTGTGCAAAGTCTTGCCTTCGATTATTTCACGAAACTGTGAGGGAAAACATGTTCAATGAATGAAATCTCTTTTGCTCCTAAGAAGAATGGTGATGTGCAAATTTGATATTGACTCCCCTTGTAGAAGCGGTGTTCCATGGCGTACATTCCAAGGATGTATTAAGCAAGCAAACAAATGAAAAAACAAAGGCCTTATATTCACCAACACCTATATGGCAGCAGCACTCTTTTTTTTGGGGGGGGGGGGGGAAGGGGATATTACAAAAAAATAGAAAAAAAGAGTAATTATTCATTTCCACAGGCAAGAGCAAGTTTCATTTACTCCCTTCAGTATGAGAGTCAGTGAGTACCTTAAGGGAAAAGGGAAAAGCAAAAACTATAGTCTTTTCTTAATCCAGACTTATTTAGGATGAGTGGCTGGTTATTAATCAGGGAACAGCTGGGGGTGGGGGTAAAGGAGGCTGAATGAATCACTTCTTGCTTCTTTAGATCTCTGTAGGTATGAGAGTTTGTTACTGAAAGATCATGATCAGGCTATTTGGCAAATTTGCTAGGCATATGACTAGAGATCCCAAAATGCTTAGGGATTCCTGTGGTCAGCTAATGCAAGAAATTAGCCTGGGTTTCTCCCACATCACAGAATCTCTATGTTGTAAATGATCATTTTGTCTGACATAGAACTGCATGAAAATTCCCCAAATAATGTCGTCAAGTATTCATATAGCTTCCATTTTAAGACATAGAATCATGGGCAATCTTTACCTCATTTCAATTTTGGTCAGTTCTAAATTTTAGAAAGTGTTTCCTTCCATTGGTTCAAAATCTCCCTTTGCAAATTCTGTCTATTACACATTGTGGTGCTGAGATAAAAAAAAAAAATCTAATCTTTCTTCCTAATAACATACTTTCAATTATGATTTCCCACCAAGTCTTCTCTTCTCCATTCTCACCATTCTTATTTCCTTCAGCTCCTCAACTACTACAGTTTATATAATCCTTATCATCCTTATGTGGATGTACTCCATTCTTCTAGCATCCTTCCTAAAATGTATTACCCTAAAGAGAACATAATACTCCATAATAATCCCACAATTCCAAATATTTTCATATAATACTTATCTTATGTGCTCTCTCTCTCTCTCACTGGACTATACCCAGGTCACATAGCCTGCCTGTGAAACTGTTTTCTCTGTTCTTAAAAGCAACACCAGAGACCTTTGCTAGCATTAAGGGCTGTTGAAAATAATGAGCAAAACCAGAACGTCAACACTCATAGTTTTTAACCCCTTATTCCACTCAAGGTTATGCTCTGGAGCTAAAGTTCACAGAATAGAATGTGTGTACCTGGATCAAAGCTTGCCCTCTTGTATAAGCAGCCCTGAAAACCATCTGATGAAGTAGAAAAGACCTTTAAGACAGAAAATTTGGGTTTGCATGGCAACAGTGACATTTATTTGCTCTGTGACTTCTACTATCTGAACCTCAGCTTCCCCCAAATCATCTGTAAGACAGCAATATTCTCAACAAATAACCAGCAGAATTGTGGGGAAACACTATATAAATATGAGTTGGTTGTATGATTAATAGGGAACAGGGCAGGGAATGATGTAATAATAGATGGTAGGAAGATCACTAAGTGGTTCCCTCTCATTGGACTAGATTTTGCCCTTTTTTGGCTCAGAGTCTCTAGCAAAGAAACATAAAAACTCATTCCTCAGTGACCTCCAATTTAATAACCACAGGAAATGGAATCCTGTTAACTTTGACACTTAGAGATTGGAAGAATGGGGTTGGATACCATGGACTTCCACACTACTCAAAAAAGCCAAGACTACAAAGATGATAGCAGTGAAGTCCAGTTGGAAATATTCCATTTCTTTATTTCCATATGACACTTAGAGTAACTATCACATCTTAAAATGAAAATTAAAATGTTAGAAACAACTTAGAGTTGACAGATCATGTCTAAATGGGAAAATCAAATAGAGGTCTTTACAAACATACACAAACAGATGGACCCATGAACACATGGGTGTTCAGCAAGTAGGGAAACAAAAGAGAAGTAACTTGGCTTTAAAAACACATAAAGGATGGTTTTAAAAAGTTATTTAAATATTAACGAAGCAATGATAAAAATAAAAATGTGATAAAACAAATGAATCAATTGAAGTTCCAAAGGCAACAGAAATAAGAAAAAGAAACAGTGCAAGATTATATTGAAAAATTGCACCTGAAAAGTAGATAAAGGAAATATTCAAAGAAATTAATTAATAATTGGCTATGGTTTAAAAAAAAAAACATTCACAAGACCAAATACAAGTGTAGGTTGAAGAAAATATATGAAATCAAATTAGGCTTAAAACTGTTTTAAAATAAATACTGAAGAATAAGACCAATGTAGACAAATGCAAAATAAAACTAATCCATTATTATATATGTATATATGCATATATACACATAATCACATACATGTAAAAGTAGGTTATTTCAGGCAAAACAAAAAGCAATGAATTGAAAAACATTAGAATTCTGATCAAAGTCATATCCAATCTTTCCTGGAGAATATTGACAGTGAACTATACCTTCCCTCTCAGTTGGGGTATTGTTGTTGAGTAAGGCAGAAATTGTCAGTCATGGCCAATAAGTTCCATTTATTATTTGTTTGTTTGACTATAATTCTTTATTAGAAGGGAGAATTCTGTTGGGAACAAACAGAGAAAAATTTTAAAAGCTTTGATTTAGGGTTATTTTATTTTAAAGAAAATTAAATCATATATAATATATATGTGTAATTTAGCATCTATTGTCAAAATATTATAAATCAAGGAAAAATAAGAAAGAATCTAAACAGAATACTTTCAAAAAAAAGCTAAATCCATCTTTTTATATGTTTTGAATAGTCTGTATAGTGTAAGTGTAACTTTTTCTTCAAGTATATAAAAAGATTATAGGCTACCTAAATCCTTCTCTGTGAAAAACATTATTTCAAGCATTAAACTAAATGAAGGCAAAGCTGAGAACGAAAATTATAGGCCATTATCATTAATGGGTATTGATGCAAAATTGTGAAATAAAATATTACAAATAGGCCATGATAGTACATCCAAAAAATGATGCATTTTGACCAAGTAAAATTCATTAAGTGTAATTAAAGAGTGATTCAAAACCAGGGAGAAAGGAAATCAATGCATAAAGTCATGCCAAAAAAGAAAAATTAAACAAAACTATAAGATCATATCAATAGCAGAGAAAGCCTTCAGTAAAATATAGTGTTAATTATATTGGAAGATATTTTAAAATTTAAGAATGGGAGCATCTTTCAATAATATATCACCATGTGTGATATATTTTATATATATCATATGTATATTCATACTTTATATGAATTAGAGAAACAGAAGTATTTGAATTAAAATTTAAAATCCCATAAAAATGCACAATCTGTCCATTCTTAGCAAAAAAGCATGAAGGAGAAATCAAAGGAATAAGCAATGAGAATAAAGAAATTAGTATAAGGGCGGCTAGGTGGTGCAGTGAGTAGAGCACCAGCCCTGGAGTCAGAAAGACCTGAGTTCAAATTCAGCCTCAGACATTTAACACAAAACTAGCTGTGTGACCTTGGGCAAGTCACTTAACCCCAATTGCCCTATCTTATCACCTCCAAAACAAAAAGAAAAAAAAAAAGAAATTAGTATATATCTATATGTAGATGACATGATTGCATACTAAAAATCCAAAAAAGTTAAGTAAAATGTAAAGAAGTTGATAAATATATATTTGTAAAATAGAAAGATACCAAATAAGGTAAAGAAGATCATTCACATTTTTATATTCCAAAAATCTAGAAAAAAATGATAGAAATATAACATCTTTTACAGTTATAAGAAAATATGTTCCATATTTGGACACAGGTGACTGCAAAACATGGAATCCCTTGTGTTTTATAAGTATTTATTTTAAAAGTTACTAAATTTGTTGTAAAAACTTTAAAGTATAAGTCAAGACAACAACAATATTTTTATGAAAACATGGTAAAGTATTTTAGATATTTTCCAGTGTATTGTTATTCATTTTTATCAAAAGTATTGCAAAAGACACAGAAAGGCTCACAAATCTTTGTATCCAGGGGGTCTTAGAACATCTTAATTCATGAGAAAAGGGGGAAAGATTGTGTATCATCACTTCTCTCTCTTAAAGGCTGACATAAATGCATCCCTTCAACTCAGAAGCTAGATAATTGGGCTTGCTCACTGTAAACACATCCACTTTTCCTTTTCCATCCATTTCCATGTGATTATTATGACCTCTCTGTAACAATAATATATCATTCCAAATCTGGGTTAGGTGCCCTGAGATAAGAATGCCAATGTCAGGATCCCAAAGAGAGAAAAGACTTGTGAACAATATATGCAGCTTTAGTAAGAGCTGTTTTCGCAGATGAAACTGGTTACAATTTGTCAGAAATTGTTTACTTGCAGCAGAATGGTGGTTTTACCCCTTTTCTCCTTTTTTCTGCCCTATTTCTGTTTATCTGGAGAGTTATTTCACTCCATGTAGCTTTGTAGTCAGATAAACCTAGCCTCATATAAGAAGTATGAAGAAGTCAAGTGCTTTATGGAAAGGAGAGCAAGAATGAAAGTATTTCTGGGCAAAATTGAGTACAAACAATTTAATAGCATTTGATCTGAAGCAGTGTGGTATGATGGAAAGGGTGGTGAATTTGGGATCAGAAGACTTGCATTTAAATATTGCCCTGGCTACTTACTAGCTATGGTGTCTTTGGATGGATGAGTTAGTGACTTCATTTCATTGGTCACATTTTTCTCATTTGTCAAGTTGATGGGTTGGATGAAATAATTTCCAGTGTGCCTTCCAACTCTAAGCTCTGGGAATTCAATCTCCCTTTCACAGGCTGAGAAATATACATTTTCTGAGAGGGAAAAGGAACAGCTTTTTCCTTATACCCAAATCCATGGGATTATAGAATTGGGAATTGGAAGCCTTGAGATTCAACCAGTACAACTCCTTAATTATACAAATGAGAATACTGAAGCCTAAGGAAGGCCATGATTTGTTGAAGGTTATAAAGGAAGAAAATAGGACAGCTAGGATTTGAATTCTAGGCCTCTGACTTGGAATCTACTGTACTTTTTTATCCTTCTATAATACTGTGGTAACAGATTTAGATGATGATTTATGCCTCAGAAACTACTTCCTAATACTCAAAGAGTATAATGTTTAAAGTATCATCATCCCATTTTACAGAAAATGAACCTAACGTCCAAGGGGTTACATTATCATACTTCTAGTCAAGGTCAAGTGAAGAATAAGAATTCAAGCTCAGGTCTTCTGCTACAACATTGCTTCCCCTGCACAATGCTGCCATCTACAGGAAAGGGTGAGCCTGCTCTTCATGAGTCCTTGACTATCATCTACTTTCCTACATAGAATGGGTCAGAAAAGGGTTGGAACATGAATTTGAATAGTTCTATTTTTCTCTCATAAGAATAATAGTACTTAGGAATTTGGCATAAAGAGAATGGTGATACTGGAATGATGAGAGAAGGTCACTAAAATTAAAGTCAATAGGAATCGTAGAATGTCAGGGTACATGGTTTTATTATTTTCAAGTCAAGGAAGGATTCAATCAATACCTAAGTCTATCTTTTTTTCAATAGATTTGTTTTTATAGTCAATATTTCCATTCAACAAATATCTATTAAGTGCCTATTCTATGCAAAGTACTGTGCCAGGCTATGAGAGTAATATAACCGTTAGATGAGATCCTATTCTTGCTCTTACAGAGCTTCAATATATACTACTTAAATCATGGAAGTAGAAACCAAGGTTGTATATGAGATCTGAGATCTATAAGATGGTTGAGAGTTATAGTGTGCAGGGGAAGTACAAAGTTAGACTTTAAAAGAAAAATCCAAATGTAAAAGATGAGAAAGAAAAGAAAGGCAGTAGAGAATAGAATGGAACAACCATAGAGAACAGAATGGGGAAGAGTACAGAAGAAGATAATCATAAGGCAAGCAAAGGGCCATGGACTTTACTCAATGGGCCAATTGGAAACCACTGAAGATTTTCAGTCCTACCATATGTATAAATGAATGTACACATTCCATAAATTACCTGTTCATTAAAGGGCATAGCTTCACCACAATTCACAGTCGTGTTTTTCCTTTCTTATACTGATCAGCATTTGTTTTGACTGTACATCAATCAATTGACCAATTGCATAGAGACTATTTGTTGCTTTCCAACATCAAAGCAGAATTCTAAATATGCACCACCCATAGAGGCTACAGCATCTTATCTGGGACTTAAGT
>CM053585.1:468404552-468431515 GCA_028646515.1 Pseudochirops corinnae
AGCCTTCCAGGCAGGCCCTCTCAGCCTTCCAGGCGGGCCCTCTCAGCCTTCCAGGCAGCCCTAACCAGATTCTGGTCTCAGGAAAACTCCTTCTCAGTTCTCAGTCAGTTCTCAGCTTCCAGATGCTGGGAGAGAAACTCTTTCTCTCTCTCTGTCCCTTCAGCAGGAGCAGCATTCAGATTCTGTCTCTCAGATGCTCTCTGACTCAGCTGGCTTCAGTCTCCAGGATTCTTCCTTCAAGGGAAGCAAAATTCCAATTCTGTCTGTCTGTCTCTGGAATTCTTTCTTATGTACACACCTCAGCCAATCCCCTTCTTCCACATCGTCAGGAGCTCAGCCAATCCCCTTCTTCCACATTAACAGGGGAGTTCATGCCCTCCCAACAGTGAGGCAGAGTTTGCACCTTCCACACTTAGCACTTAGCACTAAGTGCTAAGTATCCTGCTAAACTAATTACTATTACAGTGCCCGAGCATATACACCCCGAACTTGTATAGAAAAATCTTGAATTTGAATTCAGAAGATCTAGATTCTAGTTCTAATACTAAAACTAACTTTCAATTCTATTTAATTTAAGGCAAAGAGATGGATAGAGAAAAAGAGATAGATAGATAGATAGATAGATAGATAGATAGATAGATAGATAGATAAATAGACAGACAGGAAGAGAGATAGATAGATAGATAGATGATAGATAGAAAGATAGATAGATGATAGATAGAAAGATAGATAGATAGATCGATAGAAGAACAGACAGACAGACATATTTGGCTTTGTATTGCTAAAAGCACTATATACATATCAGCTATTATTTTTATAACCTATGTGGGTTTGCAAGGCTGATAAAAAAAAACAAAAAATAGAATAATTCTGTTTTGAAGACCTGTTCCCCCTTTCCTAGAACAGAAGCATAAAAATAACCATCTGTTAAGTACTTACTTTGTGTCACACTCTGTGCTACATGTTAGAAGACATAATATAGGGTTTGTCTCTGCCTTCATGGAGCTTGCACCCTACTAGAGGAGCTAAAGCATACAGAATAAATATTTAATAATGCATCAGTACCCTTGGACCAAAGTCCCATTGTACTCATAACTGCTAAAGAAAAATATAAGTAATAGTAGGTAAGATAAAAGGAGACATCAATTTTTTTATTGTGAGATTAGGATAGGTTTATAAAGGTGCTTAAAAGGAAAGCTAATATTGCAGTTGGTAGAGAAAGAGGGAATGTGACATTCTAGGCCTAGGGAATTCTGTGCAAAGAGACATAAAGGTGAAAAATTACATCATACTCAATAAAAAAGCCTATGTCTCCAGACATCCTTTTAAGTATGAACATTAGTGACGCCATGAAAATTGCTAGAGCAGAGTAATCACACAGTCACGTCTGCCAGGACTGATCAAATCATATGCTACAGAGCAGTGGTGGCAAACCTAAGTAGAAATGGGGTCACTAAACTGCACATAAGGATCCTTGTAGGCCTTAGAGTGATATAGAAAACTTATTTTGTTAAATATTTCTTAATTCTATTTTAATTTGATTCCACCACACAAGGCTGCATGTGGAAAAGCAGGTGGTGTTTTTGACACTTTTGATGTAGGCAATTGAGAATTCCAGTTATTCATCAAGTGACGGTGCACTCTGTGTGTGTGCGTGTGTGTGCGTGTGCGTGTGTGTGTGTGTGTGTGTGTGTATTCCACATGCACACAATCTGATTTAACTGAAGTCTATATCTAAGAAAGTAAATGACTCCCTTATTAGGTACTCAGTCCCCAGCTGATGTCCAGAGAGTTGATATCACCTATCATTACAAAATCATCCTTCTTTGACCTTTCTGGACTCTTTTACAAATTCGACAGATAGTTCTATAACTTTTCAAGTGGTCTGTAGTATATTAAGGGGCAATGAGCTAGTGCGATGAATAGAACTCCTGGCCTGGAATCAGGAAGACCTTGGTTCAAATCCAGCCTCAGATACTTTCTAGCTGTGTGACCTTGGGCAAGTCACTTAACCCTGCTTGCCTCATTTTCCTCATCTGCAAAATGAGCTGGAGAAGGAAATGGCAAGCCATGCCGGCATCTTTGCCAAGAAACTTAATGGGGTCACAAAGAGTTGGTCATGACTGAAATGACAGAACAACTACAAGTAGTACATTTAAAAGAAAAAAAACCTTCTCTTGATGTCTATTGGTCCTCACTCATTTGCTTTCTACAATGTTTTTTCCTTGGCTTCCTGGATTTCATAAGATCATAAATTTCAAGCCGGAAGAGATCATAAAAGTCATCTAGTCTAACCCCCTCATTTTACACATTAGAAAACTGAAGCACAGGGAAGATTAATGACTTACCCAAGGTCACACAGTAAATGGCAAAGGTAGGATTTGAACCCAAGTCCTTTGAATCGAAATCCAACATTCTTTCTACTTCACTGTGCTAATCATAGATGAGGTGTGGTTATAAGACAAAATTATCAATATCATCTTTACCAGAACTTATATACCTAAGTGAATTATCTTTCCTTCCAAAATAGTCCTCTGGCTACTAATACTACTACCTAATAATATTTTCATGTAGTAGGCAGAGTGCCAGACTTGAAATTAGGAGGACCAGTGTTGAGATCCTGACTCTTCATATGGGTTCAACCATGACAAAGTCTCTTAACCTTTGGTGTTCTCTCGAACAGTTCTCTATGATAAAGTCAGTTGCAATTTGTGAATATGAAGAAAGCTCCCTCACTTCTGAAATCATAGATCATTAACTTTTTACTCACAACACTTTTGGAATTCATTTATTCAAGTTTCCTTTCAAAATCACTTTACGTTCCACTCAAAGAAAATTGTCTTTGAACTTTATAGTGGTATTTCTCTTTTTGAACCCAGTGGGAATGACTCAGCTATATCACCTGCCTTGTTCACCCACCAGCTGTCATTCTCAATGGATCTTGGCTCATCCCAAAATACATACTTAACTCTTGAAAATGAAGAGTAGTAATAATTGAGGATGTTCAAAGGAACATGATGCAGATTCTTAAGGTGATTCCCAACAGGGAGCAACAAAGATATCCTGATTGGAAAAAATTGCCCACCTTTCCCAATGTGACTGTTTCTGACTGGGATGATGCCAATTTGACTGTATATTTAAGAAAAAAAAATCAGTCTCATTGTATCTCATATAATCCTGTTACGTGATACTAATGCATACTATAAACACAATTAGCTGGAAAAGGAATACACGTATGAAAATGTATGGATTATGTATATTTACATTTATTAATGAGAACATTTATTTTTTAACCCTTTATACTCCTTCCCAATCCACTACTTCTCTGCATAACTTTTAGGAAAGATAATTAACAAATAAATAGAGAGCAAAGAAAAGCCTATTTGCAATCAATATACTTCCAAATTTTACTGCAGTGTTAGATCATTTTTAACTGAATACAGTTTATCTTATATTCAATCTCTGTGTTGGTTTTTTTTTTATTTCCTCTGGGTACCGTAGGTGTAACTCACAGTATAATTAATGGGTCTTGTATTGCACCATTGTACTGAGTCTTTTTTAACCCATTTTAATGACACCCATGAAAAGATCAGAAAGGCAATTTCTTTTTTGGTATTTCACATGGTTTGGGGGAAGGGGCAAGCACATTTTCCCCCATTGTTAAGGTTACATTTTTCCTTTGGGACAAAAACCCTCCTTCCTTCTTCATAATTGGTTTATTCTCTCTCTTTTTTGTTGCTTCTTTATTTATTTTCCATCCATCCCTCCAACACAAGACAAGTTAGCACAAACGGTAAATGCATTTAGAAAGAATGATGGTTCAGGGAAAAATAATGACCTGAGTGCCATAAGCTTGAGCTCCTGATTACCACCTCCCCTGTTTGGGGTGTTCAGGGAGGACTAGCACCTCTGGTATGAAGGCTGACTGAGCCTTTTTCATGGCTGCTCATCCACCTCTGGTGACTACCTTTCACCCAACTATCACTTGTGGCTCCCAACGAGCCATAGCATGTGCAGGAGTCACATCCTGGCAAAACTGTCTTGAAGGACGGGATAACCCAGGTTGAAGGTAACTGACAACCCTCAAATCCTTTGGTGTATTAGGGACATGTCTACCCCAAGCATGTGAAGCCCATGGAATGGGAGAATGAGAATAATTTGCTGCAAATTGCTGTGAAGGTGGCTGACGCAGGCACTGTGGAGCACTTAGAGCTTGATCAAACATCAAAGACATCAAGGTCATCCACTGCATCCCAGACCATTGCCAGCCATCTTGACTTTTGTGTTGCTTCTGGATTTCGATGACTGGAAGAGAGAGTGAAATTGATGACTGTACAATCCTGACTCACTTAAACCCAATATGCACAGGTCAAGACATCACCCTTCTGATGTCATTTGTCCTCTTTGAAAAACAAAGAATGAATAACAATTATCACTTCCCCCTATTTAGCCACAGGAAAAATTAGTACGGGAATGAATTGCTTCCTAAAAGCCCATTGGATCTATATAGGTATCATCAGTGACTGGACTATTTCTGAGAGAAGGAAAAATACCTAAAGAGTCTTGAGAATGTAAATACCAGTTAAGGATGAATATTATCTTCTGGATATGAAGTACTGAAGCTAAAGAATGGAAAATGTTTCTCTGGTGAGGGAGGAAACAGGAAGCTCCACTGAACCTTAAGTTTAAGGTTATGAAGAGCATTTTCAGGAGGTACATATTTTAGGCACCATCCTTGCACAGTATCTATGGAATGGTTGCTAAATAAGGTACCAGTTAGGACAAATCATTCTCTATCTCAACAATTAGTCGAGAAAAGCTCTGCTTTGTTCCTGTTTGTTGTGTGTTGTAGACAAGTACCCACCTATCAGTGCTATAAGGCTAAGGCATGTCATACATTCATGAAACAGAGAAATTAATCCATCCTTCCTTGGAACTTGTTCATTGCTGTTGAGTTTCCTATAGATACACAACTCTAGTGTGTTTCTCAACTCTTCATTCTCAGTCACCCCACATATACAATCAGTTGCCAAATCTTGTTTTACATCCTCAATCTTTCTCAATATATCCACTTCTCTCTGAAACTCAGACTCAGAGAGCCACCTTAGTACAGGCCTGAATCACCTTTTACCTGGACCATTGCAGTTAGGTGGAAGAGTGACTAGATCTTTGAGACTGGAGTTCAAACCTCACCTTAGGTGCTTACCAGTTGTGTCATTCTGGGAAATCAACTTACCTCTTTCAGCCTCAGTTTCCTCATCTGTAAAATGGGAATAATAATAATAACACCAATATCACCAAGTTGTTCTGAGGCTCTAATAAGATATTGTAAGTAAAGTACTTTGCAAACCTTATAAGTCCTCTATTAAGGTTAACTTTTATTAGTTGTTAATCATGTCTCTGCCTAAGGTCTCCAATACATTCCCCACATACTTGTGAAAGTGATTTTCTTAAAGTATAAGTCTGACCAGGGTAGTTAAGCAGTACAGTGGATAGAGTGCTGAACCTAGAGTCAGGAAGACTCTTCATGAGTTCAAATCTGGCCTCAGATACTTACTAGTGGTGTGACCCTGGGCAAGTCACTTACCCATGTTTGCCTCAGTTTCCTCATCCATAAAATTAACTGGATAAGGAAAGGGCAAACCACTCCAGTATCTCTTCCAAGAAACCCCAAATGAAGTCACAAAGAGTTGAATATAATTGAAACAACTGAACAACAAGAGCAGCAAAAAAGGATCTGAATCTTAGGAGGAAATAAAGTAAAAGGGGCCAACATGGAAACTCATTCTCTAGTCCAAACAACTTGCAAGTCAAATGGTCAATATGTCCAGAGAGCCTATTTTCCATATTGCACAGTTCTGATGGAAGATACAAAGAATTATCGTATTAGTAAAATATATTAATATTTTATAGCACTTTAAATTTCACAAAACAATGTATATACACTATCTCGCTGGAGAGAAGCAGTGTGGAGTATTAGGTAGAGAGCAGGAATGCCTGGATCTAAGTTCTGCCTCAGACATTACACATCCGGCCTCCAGACAATTCTTTAAGACTATGTCACTTGGCACTTGAATTTCTCTTGTTTTCTTCCCCACTCCCTTTTTTGTGAGGCAATTGAAGTTAAATGATTTGCCCAGAATCACACAGCTAGTAAGTATCTGAGGTAAGATTTGAGCTCAGGTTCTCCTGACTCCAGGACCCATGCTTTATCTACTACACCACTGAGTTTTCCCTCTTGTATTTCTCCAAGGACTATGCTCACCTGAAAGTTTCCTAAACTAATGAAATCACAGGCTCAATTGCCATCCCTTTTCTTTCCCCAGTCCTTCACCTGAATCTCAGAAACACTCATGAGGTATACTGAAGATAGAAGAAGACCTTTTTATTGATAAGGAAATTGAAGGTTAGAATAGTTCAATGATTTGCCCACGATGGTACAGATAATTAGTATTTGAGCAAGGATTTGAACAAAATTCTTTTCTATTAAAAACACATGCTCTCCCACATCAAGTTTGCAAACCCCGATGGATGATCTCTGCCCCATAAGGCTGGGGGCCAATTGGATAGGTAACTTTTACCAGAAAACATCAGTTTAAATCTTTCCTTAGACACTACCTACATGATCCTACATACAGCTTAAGTCCGAAAATTTCCTCAGTTTCCTTATCCATAAAAATGCACTTCATGTCTGTCTTGGGAAAATCAAGAGATTACACACACACACACACACACATACACGCACACAAACTTATTTGAAAACTTTGAAGTGCCTTATAAATATAAATTCCTTATTAAGGAATTTAAAATCTAGTTCTAGAGAAGAGACTGACAGCAAACGTGAAAAGAAAATAGGAAAAAATAGAAGCCAATATGAGTACAATGAAGTACTTAATTGTGTGGTACACATTTTAAGTGTTAGAGCAGAGTTGACTGTCTTTATAGTTACTGAGTAAAAAGAGCTATATAAATGAAAAAAAATATTACAATATTCTTAATCCTGGGAGTCACATTCCCAAAGAACAGAATGTGATGCCAAGGCTCAATATTTTGATTAGGTTCTTAGCAACAGTGTGCAATTTGTGAAATGACAATACTAAGCTAGTGGGTGTGGACCATTGCTCTTAAAGAATGAAACATTAAATCACTTTCCATTATTCTGGGGGACTTCAAACAAATGTTGGATCAATATTGACCCTCTACAGAAAACCATTGATCCTTTGGAGACTGAGGAGATTTAATATATAAATATAATTTATATATTATATATAATTTAATGTTATAATTTAATAATAATTTATAATTTAATAATGTATTATATATAATTTAATATATAAATATAATTTATATATAAATATAATTCTGTATCATGAAAGAACAGATGAATCATTAACACAAAAGTTTGGATATTTCATTATAGCATGTTGCTGATCCTGGTTTCTTGAAAGCTGTGCCCAGCAATACAACACAATCTCTGGTGGGACAATCTCATAATAGTCAGATTTCAAGGATGATCTTATAGATGGACTTTGTCAGAGGACCAACCGAGAGAAGATCAGAGAGTTTTATCACTAGATTTTCTATTGACTCCCAGAAAAGTCATGATCTTTGATGATGGATAGAACAGTATTCCATTAAAAATAAAGATTAAAACAGAATGTAGCCATTGAAATGCAACAACCAATGCTTTTGGATTTTCCTGCTAATTCAAGGATTAATGATATTTATCTATATGATCCTTTTTCATTGTAAAAGTTAGATTATCATTTAGAAAGGTGACATATGGTTGCTTTGCTGTCTTCAAGCCTTCTCTCTGATTAACACACCTTTTCTTTTTCATTTCTCCGCTCACTCTTCATCCGTCATCCATTTATTAGCCATCTAAGTTACCTCAACCTAGAGTCTCAGCTCCCATGTCATTTTTCACTCCCAAACACCCCCTATTCTTGTGGCCCTGTTCTCCCATTGATCGGCTCCTTCTTGAACCCCTATTTTGAGGAGGGACCCAAACCAACCATCTTTCATTTCTTCCCTGATTTTCTGATTCCTTAGACTTCATCGCTACATATTTAATGGGATAACTCCCCAACACTACAGATTTTTGGCTTCCTTTAATGTGTTGTCCCCCCCCCCCTTGGAATGTAAACTCCTTGTGGGCAGGTGCTATATTTTAACTTG
Source organism: Pseudochirops corinnae (assembly GCA_028646515.1). Classification (NCBI taxonomy): domain Eukaryota; kingdom Metazoa; phylum Chordata; class Mammalia; order Diprotodontia; family Pseudocheiridae; genus Pseudochirops; species Pseudochirops corinnae. The sequence goes on from CM053585.1 coordinate 468,412,731, forward strand.
CATTTGTAACACATTTAGCACAATGCCTTGTACATAGTAAGTACTTATAAAATACATGACTGACTCAAATGTAAGTCCAGATGCTGCAAAATAAAGTGTTTATTAGTCCAGTCATTAAAATTTAGAATAAGGATAGTGCATTGTTCGAAATACTACCTATCTACTTATCTCATAAAATGTGCATGAGGAAAAAACATTTCATAAACCTTGAAATAAATTGCTAATATAAATCATTATTCCTCCCCCAACCATGGACTGTATATGTATGCCTGGTGTTATACCTAGCTTTATCACCCTAGCATCTTGAACAATGAATTGCACATAGTAGGTACCTAATAAACCTTGGTTGAATTAAATTGAATTAAGAGATAACCAATACATCTTTTCCAAATCTGTATTTCTTGGGGGGAAAAACTGTAACCTCAAATTAATGTTACTGCTAGCTAGTAAACTTGGGGAGTGGAAAGTACTGTCTATAGTTCAATTCTATTGTGTTCAAGAAATTGTTGTGTAGTGTTTACCATGTGCAAGATTTGAAATGTAATACCATCTCTCAACCACACAAACACACACACATACACACACAAACACACACACACACACATAGAGGGAAGTGTAGTGTAGTATAGAGAGAACAAAGGAAGGAAGACTAGGGGTTAGGTGCAATTATGAAACATACTGACTATGTGGCCTTGGACAAGTCACTTAACTAGTCAATGCCCCTATACAACTTTCTAAAACTTACAGTCATTGCTTATCTCAGAGTTTCTAAATAAGCCATATATTTATTTATTTATATTTATATATGTATATATATATATGTATGTGTATATATGTGTTTGTATATGCATATACACACATATATGATATGTAGACTTATGTACACATATACATATGCATAAACACATACACACATGAATATTTGTATTCCTCTAGTCTTAAATTTAGACTTTATAGCCTTTAGAAAAGTGTGTGTGTGTGTGTGTATGTATATATGTGTGTGTGTGTGTGTGTGTGTGTGTGTGTGTGTGTGTGTGTGTATATATATATATATATATATATATATATACATCAATGAGTTATTGGAGAACTTTGACCAGAAGAAGGGGGTATGGAGAACTGTTTTTTAAATAAATGCAATAGTCATATCATTTGCAGAAAGCCCTGTTTACTCTTTGTCTTTTCTTTTTTCTTATTCATCTTCTTTATACTACGTCTTTTGTGGTTTATTTATTTGAAATGAGAGACCTATTTTGAGCCACGAGAAGCATCTTTACAGTTAATCACTGGAGTGATACAAATAGAGGATTATGAATCGAGGTGACAAGCAAACAGTCGAGATGGGTGAACTCTCTAGCACAGAGAGTTTGTTTTCATGCAAATCTCTAGAAAACTCTCAGCGGAAGATAAAGACTAAAAATTATCTGATCAAGAGGAAGAATATTTTCTAAGAAGGAGTGCTTAGTTTTAGATTATTGCCATTATCGTGTTCCTCTAGTTTCCAGGAGGCACTACAGACTACTTAAATAAACAAAAATAAACACAGAAACCTGGAGAAATGATTTTGTTTGCATGAATTAGTGTATTATGTGTATAGCAGCAGAAAAGAAGTCTCAGCAATAGAAAAAAAGGGACAGGTTTATTTGCAACATTTAATTGAGTTTAATTTTTAATTTATTAATTTAATTTATTAATTAATTATTAATTAAGTTTAATTTATTAATATCTAATTATTTGACATATGTTCACCCCCCCATTACTACATTTTTAGCTATTCTATTTCTTTTTATTTAGGGAAAGAGATACAATCTTCACTGTACTCCACTTCTATCCTCCCTCCCCTGAGTTGGAAGTTGTAGGAATCAGAATTAAGATTGATGTAAGAGGGTGAGTAGGGATAAAATTCTTTATTAAAGAGAGCTGACAAATTCAAATGTGATATTCCATGAAACAGTAGGTTTCTCATTTCTGGAGATTTTCATGATCACTTGTTTGGAGAATTTCTAATTCAGAGTCTGACTAGAGGAATGTAGAGATTCTAAAATTCTTTGATCATAATAAAGGCTTTTGTTTCCATAGCATCATCTCATAGCAACATTTTGAGGTGGTAATAAAAAAAACCCAGCATCAGGCTCTTTATACAGATAGGGAAACTGAGGTTCATAAAAGGTAAATGATTAATTTGGGACCTCTTGGTTAATAACTTTCTGGGCTGGCATTCAAATGTAGCTCTAGAACTGGCTATGGTTCCCAAGTCCAGTGTTGTTTCCAATCCTTGGCACTGGTTTTTGGCTCAGATTTTCTTATTGAATAAAAGATTGAAAATTAAAACAAAACAAAATAAAATATAAGACAACTGGCAGCTAACTGCTCTTTAGATACTGGCGCATTTTTGAGACAGTCTCAGAAGCTTAAAGGGCTACAAAAAATTTCTCCCTTTCCTTATTTTTCCTTGAAACACAGATTCTTTCTTAGACATTTATTGCAAAAATATATAGATCAACACAGATGTCACATTTAGCCTTTTGGTCACTTTTGTCAGTACCACCCCAGTTATAAAATCAAAGAATGTTGGAGCTTGAAGGGGCCTCTTTATTTTACAAGGAGGGAAACTGAGTAAGACAAAAATGAAGTCCAGGGTCACACAGTTCATGTCAGAGATAGGATTTGAATGTAGGTCTTCCTTACTCCAGTTTCAGCACTGTGTCTACACCAGAGTTGTCAAACTCCTGCTGGAATCAGATAGGAACCAGATTAAAATGTAATTAGGGAATATTTCCCAAAATAATAAAAATACAACGCACTACAATGCAATGCAGTATAATATGCCACCCATGGAGATCCATTTCTTGTTGAGTATGATGCCACTGTTCTCTACCATATCGCCTTTATCTTATCTTAGGTTATGTAGCTCTGTAATGGTACAAGCTAGACTCAAACTCAGATAGCTTGACTCTCAATTCAGGGCTCTTTTCATTAACACAGAATTTATTAATCACCTGTGAGATGAAGAACATAATAAGCTTCCCAGTATATCAGTGACATTTACTAGCTCGGTTGAATGAGATGAAGTAGTTCAAACATGTCTTCAGTATCTTCAGTCTTCCTTTTCTCTTTCCTTTTCTGGCATTTTCCTTTCCCCATTTGAGGACACCAGTGTTTTTATTCCCAACAAAACTTGCTCTGAGGAAAGGATGTTTTATTAGTCACATTTTGTATTAATTTAAGTCTCTTTCTTCTTCTGTGAGGGCATTTGCCTATTAAACCTTATACGTCCCCCATTATAATTCTGAAAAAAAAAAGTTTTTCATCTCTTGGATAAAAAATTTTAAATTATCAGAGAGTAACTTGGAGGAACGAAATTAGGGCATGACCTCTGAAATTTGATGATATATGGGAACACCCATTTTATCTAAAAGCATAATTCATCTTGTGGCTAGGATTCTTTGAAGACTTGAAGTAGTGACTGACTAGATGATGAACAGGATGAGAGAAGAGTCACTTGGGAGGGTAGAAGCAATGGGGCTCTATGGGTGCTCTGAAGGAAGGCTTCACACTAGGCAGCACTGTTGGGGATATGTGGGACGCAATAGCAGGTAGACAGACTCGAGAGTGACACTTTGGAATGGACTGGTTCTTTGACCAAAGATTTCAGATGTTTCTCATGCAAATAGGACAGTTTTCATCCTGTAAAGAGCATCAGTAATGATGGCTGTAAATGCAAATCAAAAGATGACCTTTGTTGTTGTTACTGAGTCATTCCAGTCATGTCCAAATCTTTGTGACTGCATTTGGGGTTTTCTTGGAAAATATACTGAAGTGGTTTGCCATTTCCTTCTCCAGCTCATTTTACAGATGAGGAAACTAAGGCAAACAGGGTTAAGGGACTTGCCCAAGGTCACACAACTAATAAGTGTCTGAGTCTGGATTTGAATTCATGAAGAGGAGTCTTTCTAATTCTAATCCCAGTACACTTCCTAGCTGTGCTAAATATGGTCTTTACACATGTTTATAGTATATACAGGACCCTGGGCATGTATATAACCCCTTTTCTATCAAATAGATGTCTAATGTATTTCGCCTTTGTTGTCATGATGTAGCCATAATGGGGCCAAAGCTCTGTGTATAAGTGATAGGCATCTGGTAGCACAGTGGATAGAACTCTTAACTTGAAGTCAGGAAAGACCAGAGTTAAAATCCAGCCTCAGACACTGACTAGCTGTGTGACCCTAGACAAGTCACTTAAATTTTGTTTCCCTCAGTTTCTTCAACTATAAAATGTGAATAATAATAGAATTTACCTTGCAGGGTTGTTGTGAGAATCAAATGAGATAATATTTGTAAAAAAAAAAAAAAAAAACGAAAACAAAAACAAAAACCACTTAGCAAAGTATCTGGCACATAGGAGGAACAATATAAATCCTTATTCCCTTCTCATGATAGAGAAGATGTCACTCAAGATTTTCTTTGTTGTCTTCTCATCTTTGTTTACTCTCTTTATAAAGATAATATTGAGGCCAGCAAGGAAGGGACTTAGCTAGAAAGCCTAAGGGGAATCTACTGTACCAGGATCTCATCTGAGAAGAAACAGAGGAAACAGAGGAAATCTCAGAAAAGATAGAAGAAAAAAAATTGCTAGAGCAAGTGTATGCTCTGGATTAGCTGAGCAACTGAGGGGTGAAGAGGAACTTCCTTGAATTTGGGAAGATCATGTTGGTTTTGAAAGCTCGTGGTTTAATGCCATAGTTATCCAGCTGGGTCAAGGTTAGAAGTGTACCAACCTGGAGTACTCTATGCTGTTGAGCTGTTCATTAGCAGTAAATACTCATATCCTCCATGTTCCCCAGGAGCAGACTTTCTCTTAGTCTTCCTTAACTCTTTTGATCAAAATGTATCTCTAGGATGGAGGGTAGTGTATTACCTTTCAAAGTGGGATCATGAGAATATGTTACCATTTGTGTGGTAAATGGCTAAGACCACCATAACCATGATATATACTGTAATAAGAGAATGGCAATTTGATCATGGCTCAGAAAAAAATACCATGAAAGGAAAACGTAATAGACAATGGCAATGTATTGACCTTTATAATTGAATTATGTAATGGATACATTTGTATGATGATAGGAGAGTTCTCAAGATATAATACTTTTGGTTTTACTTTAACATTACAACACTGCAAATGTTTTGTTTGCCACTCACCTTCTTTCCACCCAGCACGTGCTCTTTTTGTATTCATTGATTCTACCTGCCCTGGGATCCACTTTTTTTTCCTAATATACCTATCCATTCATATAATTATATCCATCAAACGAAGCACCAGTTTATCACTCAATTTTTGGGAGTATATGCTCCTAGAGTAACGCAAATCTATCTTGGTCTCCACATTATTTGATATATATCTGCATATGTAAATTCATATTAATATTTGTGTGCATCTGATTGTAGCCATATCTCAGCATGGATGTTATGAGAATTTGTCAATGGGTGGAGAGTTCTGAATATGGCTCCACGATCCCCAAAGGCCCAGATGAAGCATAAAATATTCAGTCAATTAGATGTTTTATCTACCCAATGTCAAATATATTCCAATTTTTATCTGCTAAATAAGCAAATAAAAGATGGATTAGTATGCTGAACTAGTAAGTGAAAGTTTCATAAGCTTTTCCCTCCCTTTTCTCCTTCTGGGTCCCTTAATAAGGAAGGGGGTTCTCATTCTTAAAACAGAAAATGAGAGAGAAGAAAGAAAATTAAAAAAAAAAACACTTCATGTCCAATTTAATTCGAGTTTGAATAGTACTTAAAATGAGTCTTAGAAAAATATTCTCAACATTATGCATATTTCAAATATTTCTGATTCCATCCTCTGAACACTAGCCCCAACATACAAATATTTTACTTTGTAGAAATAAGGAAAAAGACATTTTGAGAAGTAATGTGATTTAGTAGAAACAACTCTGAACTGGGAGCCAAGAAACTGAGAGTCTAGTCCTGGTGGGGTAACCTTGACATGAATTTTAACTTTTCTAAATTTTAGCTATCTTATTTTTAAAATGAAAACACTTGGGCAAAATGATATTTAAGGTCACTTCAAACTTTTAAACTGTGATTCTAAGTCAAATCGGAAATGAACCTGAACATTAAATTAATCTGAAATCTTTGGAGGCTATGACTTTGAAGTCACTTTATGGGTTTGGATTTTCAAGGCTGGTATTAATGAGGCTGTTTATTTCCTTCTAGGTATTTTAGCTGCAATTAGAGAAAACTATCACCAGATGGGCAGTTGTACTTTGGCTACATACACTCATGGTGAATTTATATTATGGGAAACTCTGCTTCCCATAGGCATGGTTAACTGAATCAGAGAGGATAAATAATTTGCCACTCTATCCTTTCCTTTATTTTAAGCAAAAATAGGATAGGGACAGAGACCAGTGCTATAATTTCATTGCATTAGGAAATTTCTATATGAGGAAGAACTCTTTTTTCCCAATGCACGTTGGCACCTTTTCTTCCATAGAGGATGGCGAGGTTAAGTGACTTGCTCAGAATCACATAGTGAGTCAAAAGTAAGACTTAAATTGAGGTCTTCCTGGTCTTTCTCTTCTTAAAATTCTTAGTTTCTCATTCTTAAAAACTTGAAGTTCTCCTTCCCTTCATACCTAAAATTAGTTGTCAATTCTACTTCCATGATAATTTGTTTCTCTTTATTCTTTCTGGAAGCAAGCAGAATGAGTTTATTTTTCTCACTATTTGACACAATTTCAACAACTTGAGTTGTGATATTCTTTCTAAATCTTCTCACATTCAGGTAAAATATCTCCATTTCATTTGGTTTAGAGGTAGAGAGGTTCTAAGAATCCATGTAATTTAATTCACTAATGAGTCAAAAGTCTCCAAGAAGGTCCCTGATTTGTCCAACATCACTCGAGCACCGATTGGTAGAACTGGGATTCAAATCCAGTTTTCTGACTTCAGATTCATCACTTTTTCCACATAGACACAGGATGAAATACCTTTATTCTCCAATACCCATACTGCTGCTTACTTTTAAAAGGCTTAATGTACCCTGTCCTGACTACACTAAAATTAAACTTTTAAAGCATATTTGAAGAAAAACAAGAGACAAATTTTAATAAGAAATTTTACATTGTTATTGTCATTGTTATGGCTGTCGTTTTCCACTGAGGAAAACAAGATTCTAAAATCAGATAATATTATCTGTATCATATGGAATTGTTTGTAATATATGTGTACTAGCACCTCAAATTCTGTACAACTTCTCTTACTACCTACTTTTTTAAAACAATGTAGTGTACTATGAATTGTTGAAGTCTAACAGATGAATGCACATATGTTTTCTTTTCTTTTTCTTTTTTTTAAATTTTAATGGATCTCATAATTGAAATGAACAATGGGAAATTGACTGGTTTCAATTTATTACACATCATGATCCCCATTAGAAGACTCTTCCAGTATGGCTGCAGGCTTCCTGTGTCTGCTCCCAGCATTTATGAAGGCAGCATATGGTTACCCACAAGTCAAATTCTTAACTGATGGTCAATAAAATACTATATCTGGCTGGCTACAAGTACTTGGTAGGACCTACAGGTACTCTTGGTGGGCCCCAAAGAATAATAAGCATAGTAGAGAATATAAAAGAAGTCTGAGCTATGAATTAGCTCTTCCTTGGATTTTAAAATTTTAATTCAATTATATTTTACTTCTGGCTGACTCTAAAATAGCACCAGACTTTCTTAACCACATTTTTGTGGGAATTATTCCAGTCTTTGTGTAGATAATAAGAACACATCATTACTTTGTCTGTGCCAAAAAAAGAGATGTTGGTAGATAGTAAGCAGAGAATACAAAGGGAGTCCTGATGATCAGGGCACATAGAATGTATGTGAGAGAGAGAGACAGAGACAGAGATAGAGAGACAGAGAGGTTGAAGAGAAGAGTTTCCCTCATATTCATTAAGGAAAAATAGTAAACTCCTATAAATGTTATTGTAGAGAGAAGCAGAATGTGATAGTGGGTAGAAAACAACAGATGCAGCCTCATTTTATAAACTGAACACTGATTCGATACTGTAGGCCTACAGATAATTGTGGATCTAAAGGCCCCATTCTGTGGTTCCATTTCCCAGTGTAGAAACTGGCCTTCTAGAATCCATGACTTAGGTCTTTATGAAGTAATATATCTCTGAACAAGGCTATAATTTATAGAGAGTAAACCCTCTACGGTACATCTGGATTTATGGTGTTTTTTAAATTACCATATACAGATCAGTTTAAATCTTGAGTGAGGCAATGTGCTATTCCTTATAGAGATTTGGACCCAGATTTTACCGTCCTGAATATCCATGTAATGCTTCAATTCTTCCCTATGAACAACTCCTCCGTCTCAGACAAAGTAAAGTGAAGAAGGTAGGCCTCAGGTGGAAAATTAGTGCCAGGTAACCAGAAAAAAAAAAGGTGGGGGATAGATGGCTCAATAGATAGAACTCTACGCCTGGAGTCAGAAAGACCTGAGCTCAAATTTAGCTTCAGATCCTTATTAGCTGTGTGACCCAGGACAAGTCACTTAACCCTGTTTGCTTCAGTTTCCTTGTGTGTAAAATGAGCTGAAGAAGGAAACAGCAAACCACTTCAATATCTTTGCCGAGAAAACCCCAAATGGGGTCACAAAGAGTCAGATACACCAGAACAACAACAATCCAAAAAAAGGGCAAAAATAAAGGTGTTCCTAGAATTATGGTGTATTTTTTTTTTAGTTAATGGAAGAAACACTTGAACATTCGATATATCCTGAGTAATTAGACGTAAATACTAGCTAATGATAAGAAAACCCTATCAAGTTGTAGGTGTTAAGTTAAATCATATACTTGTAAAAAATAATCTGCGTACTCTGATTATGAAAGTATAGAATTTCAGTGGGGAAAGAGCCCACTCCATCTAGGACACACATTTGACACTAATGTCAAAAGAAGCTGTAGGCAGATACATGCTGAGACTACAAGGAAGGATGGAGAAAGTCTGTCCACAACCATGTCCATGAAAACTGAACTTGAAATCTCTAGTGAGTTGCTTATAGAGCCGTTGATAAATGATTATTTTCAATAACATAAAATCACTTTTAAAAAATATTTCTTTGAGGATGAGGTTATTTACCTTTGATGTGACTATTCTCCTAAATATAACTCAGAAATTCCAAGTCTTTTTCTATTTCCTAAGCAAAGTAGGAACTTTGCAAGATGTAGTATTTCTCTAATAGGATATCACATTTTTTGTGATACACAGGATTCCCATTGGTTCAGGTACTATCTTTGAGTCAATAATTTATTCGTGTTAGAGAAATGGAAAGTAAGATTTTTTTTCCCCTTTTTTCCCTAATCATCTTGGGAAACAGATATAGTAGTGATATTTTTGGATCAAAGGGTTTAGCCAGCTTAATAACTCTTTGGACAGAATTCCACATTGCTCTTCAAAATGGTTGGATTAGTTCACAGTTCTACCAATAGTGAATGTGTCCCAATTTTTTCATATGCCATCTAACATTTATCTCTTTTCCCTTCTGTCATTTTAGCCAATCTGACAGGTGTAAAATGATATCTCAAGAATGTTTTAATTTGTATTTATCTAATAATGATTTAGGGAATTTGTATATGACTATAAATTATTTTGATTTCTTCATCAGAAAACTGCCTCTTCATATCCTTTGGTCATTTATCAACTGGGGATGACTCATTCTTATAGTTTTAACAAAGCTTTTTATATATTTGAGATATGAGATCTTTATCTGAGAAAATATCTATAAAGTTTCCATTTTCCTTCTGATCATGGCTACATTGCTTTTATTTGTACAACTGATATACTGGTAGAACTAATAAGGGAAGTTTTCTTTGGATTCATCTTTCAGAAAGGATTTATGGAAAGATGTTGGTCAGAAGTACATAGGACAAGAAGAAATAATGGAACTGAGAGCTTTATCAGACACTGTATATATAATTCAGATAAAATCACAGATCCAGAAAAAAAAAAAAAAGATTCTTGAGATCAGGAGCTATTTTCTTTTTTTCAGTATCCACACATAGCACAGTACCTTCATTGAAGGCATCTTTTGGATTGGTTGGATTGGATTGAATTCCAGGTTATCCCCAGGTCAGTTCTCCTATTATATTCAGTATTCCTGTCATCAAAAAGAGCATTGACTGGAGGTGAAAGAGATAGAAAATAAACCCATATGATGACAAACAGACATCCTGTTATGTTCTTGTCTAGATAAACACACAGATGCAGACACAGAGGGAAACAGACATTCTCTCCCAAACAGATTTTAATACTCATTTCATCCACATTAAGTCACTGTTCCTCCCCCCACACAGATGCAGACAATCACACACCCAGATAGATACATAGTCAAAGACAGAAATGTGCACAAACAAGATACTCTTGTAATACTTCTATTCTACCTCCCATTTAAGTGTGTAGAAGTGCTCAGAGAAAAAGCTCATGGATCTTCCATTTATGCACTCCTACCTTATAACCCATACACACATATTTTCAAACTCCTCACATTCACTTTTCACTTGTACCAATAGTTGTTATTGTCGTTTATTCATTTGAGTCCTGTCCAACTCTTTGTGGCCGCATCTGGGGTTTTCCTGGCAAAGATAATGGAGTGGTTTGCCATGTCCTTCTCCAGCTCATTTTACAGGTGAGGAACTGAGGCAAACAGGGTTATGTGACTTGCCCAGAATCACACAGATAGGAAGAGTCTGAGGCCACATTTGAACTCAGTTCTCCCTAGCTCCAGGTTCAGTAGTTTATCCACTGTGCCACCTAGCTCTCTTATGGACAAACATACAGAATGTCTCACGAGATCAATATCAAAGGTAAGCGTATTTTATTTTATTTTTCCTCAAAGAAGGCTTTCCTATGAAATATTGGCACTATTGTTCTAGGAAAGCGGTTCTCAATCTACGGGTTGCGACCCCCTATCACAGGGGTTGCCTAAGACCATTGGAAAACACATATTTCCAATGATCTTAGGAACCGAGACACTATATATATATATACATATATATATAGTGGATTTAACAAGGGAATTACCTGATCTACTTTGTGGCCTTATAAGGAGGTGAGCCTTTGTTTCGTTAAATTTTTGGTAAAAACTTTGGTTAAGTTTTCCATTGTAACATATGAATACACACCTTAGGATTTCTCAAAGATTATAGATAAATTTGATTTATTTGAACTGAGGTAGAACAGAGTGTCGTGAGAGGAGTTATATTTCTGTCATGAGAGGAGTTATTGAAAACTTAGATTTTCCCTTTTTGCCTTTTATATTTTAGTAGGGCTAGACTATGAGCAAATATATACCCACAAGGATATACAAATTCCCACAAAAATGTATGAGGAAGACAATAAGGTGAATGTTCACTTCTCAGAGCTATCTATCTATTTTGTCTACATAGTAGCAGTGATAATAAATGATATTTATTACATCATTATATAATAATATATAATTTATATAATAATTATATAATAATAGAATGATTATATTATTATATGTAAAATAAATGATTTTATAGTTACATGTATAATTTGAAGTTCATAACACTGCTCTGAAGTAGGAACTACCTCTATTATTATCTACATTTCCCAAGTGAGGTCATTGAGGCAAAGAAAACTTAAGCGGCTTGCCCAGGTTCAAAGTGCTTGTAAGTGTTGGAGACAAGATTTGAAACCAGATTTTCTATATCAAATTCTACTATTTTGTCTGCTACATCATGCTGCCTTTACATATAAATAAAATGCACATTGTACATATTTACCTGTATGGAGTATTCTATGTACCGTTCTTTCTTATATAATATTAAGTTAGTAGGATCTTTGCTTGATATTTCTGATATTTTAATTTTTTAAAAGATTTGCTTAAATTGACCTTGTTAATTAATTTATCTCTATATATTATAAATAGCAGCTCTGTAAATCATAGATGTTTAATACACATGTATACAGTGATTACACAAACATGTTACTGTTGTTATTATTTCAATGTGTGGAAACATGAAAAGGCAAAAAATGACTTGGCTTTGCACTGATAGAAGTTCCCACACAAACAAGATAATGCATTTAAGTAACTAATTATAACATTGATGAAACCGGGAAGGGATATGAACTTACATAGTACATGTCATGTTCCAGGCACTGCGCTAAGTACTTTTAAAAATCTCATTTGATCCTTATCCCAACCCTAAGATGTAGATGAGATTATTATCATCTTAATTTTACAGTTGAGGAAACTGAGGCAAATAGAGGTTAAAATGACATGTCCAGGGTCACAGAAGTAGTAAATTTCTGAGGCCGAATTTGAATTCAGGTCTTACCGACTCCAGGCCCAGTACTCTATCTATTGGGTCATGTGTTAACTGTCATTACAATTAGATAGATAGAAAGATAGATAGATAGATAGATAGATATGCATGCATGTACATATGTATATACATGTATATATATATGTATATATTCCCTATAGTCCCTTTTATATTGCTTGAGTAAGTTGTAAATTCCTGACATGACTGTAATTGAATATATCCAATACTACCGCCTTACAAGTGGGTATCTGCTTATCCCCTGGCATTCTGGATATCAAGTTCAGTTCCATTACCCTGAGCGTCCATGAAAGGTAAATAGCCTGGAGAAGCTCAAAGGCTTGTGACTGGGGATGTGAGCCAATTCTCCCTTCCTTGCTGCCTTTAATGATTAGACTGCTAAGAACTTGAACCATGTTGCTCCTTTATGTGTGTGTGCATACACACACATGCTCATGTATGTGTATGTATATGGATATATATGTATACACACATTATGTGTTTGCATATGTGCACATGCATATATACATACATGTACAATGTGTACATACATATACATATACATGTACGTGTACATATACATATACAACTGATTTTCAACCTTTGATTCATCAGAGCACAATAGAATTTAGACCTGGAAGGCTCTTTAAGTCATCATTCAGGCTAGTCCTCTCATTCAACAGAGAAGAAAATGGAGGCCAAATGATTTTAATTAATTTTTTAGTCTCACAGAATATTGGAAAGAGACCTCACAAAGGATTTATTCCAACCCATGATTGAATAATAATCTCCTCTACATCTGACCTGACCAATGATCATGTATCCTTTGCTTGAAGAATTATAGTGAGAGTTAACCCAGTACCTCAAAGGCTGCGCTTGCCATTTTGGGTTGGCTCTGATTGCTAGGAAGTGTTTTCCTTCCATTAAACCTGAATCTGCCTGTCTTCAACATCCACCCGTTTCTCCTACTTTAGATTTCAGATGCCAAACAGAACAATCCCAAATCATTCATCCACAAAGCCCTTAGAGCACTTGAAGACAATTATCATGTCTATCCTTTGTCAATCTGTCCAGAGTCACACAGTCAGAGATGAAGCATGGACTGAACCCAAGTTTTCTAGCCCCAAATCTATTTCTCTTTTCATGATTTTAATCAGATATGACTGAAATATTCACTTGCTCTACTTTTCCATAGCCGAATTAAATGGCTTAAAGCCACCCAAGTGGTGGGGTGTAAAGGTCTTGTATTATGTCAGGATAAATGGACATAAGCCAACTATTGGCATACAGATTGGACCAAGAGAGAAACAGACACAGAACCTAATGATGCTAAATTATTTTTGCCATTAATCATTCATTTAGGGATTAATCTTTTACTTTTACAGCTGTCTTAATAAAAGATTCCTATAGTTTATTATATGGTTAAAAGGAATAGCAAGTTGTAGATAATAGATGTGCAGTTTCATGTGCAATAATTTTTTATTATATCATGTTATAGAAATGATTTTATTCCATAAATTAAAAATAAAATTTAAAAAACATTAAAATTTTTAAAAAATTCCCAGAGTCAATCAGACTTAATTCCAGAATCTGAATGGTAGTCACTTGAGAAGCCATGTAGTCTAACCCAGACACAGAAGGAATCTTTACTCTAAACTCCCAGACAAGTAGTCATCCAGCTTCTTCTTGGGGCCTTCCAACAAGGAGGAGCCACATCACTTCAAGGGGCCTTATTTTACATTTAAATAGCTCTAAATGTCAGGAATTTCCCCTCTGTCATTAAGGTAGTGACTTCTACTCATTAACTCTAGTTCTACCCCTTGAGGTCAAAGAGGACAAATCTAATCCTACCTGCAGATGACAGCCTTTCAAATATTTGATGATGGATAATATATACATATATACACATATAATACACATGGATATAGACATATATGGAGGTTTGTATATATACATACATGTGTGTGTAAACATATATACATACACACATATAGATATATAGATATGTTTCCCCAGAGTCTTTTCTTCTTGGTCACATTTTAAGCCTTTTTAAAAAAATCTAAAATAGTGGAAAATGAAAATGTGTTATTAGGGAAAATTCTCTACTAAGTTATAATGGCTGCATGAGGAAGTAAGGACCCCACTCAAGGCTAGAATGTTGTTGAGGGAATTCTTCTCCAGATAAAGATTGATATCTATGACCTCTTAGATCCCTTCCAACTCTGGAATTTTCTAGCTCCATGTACCTTTGCAATCCCGGGTGCATGGATATTTTAAAAACCAAAACGAACTGTATACCTATGGTGAAAGAGACTAGAAAAGTGTCAACCACCATATGCAGGGAAGAAGGGAGAAAGAGATCACATTTAGTCAACCAACCATTCATAATGGTTTTCAACTTATTTATAAAGTAATGACTTGTTGGTCAGAATTCAGACTATTTTCTTCATTCCAGTTCATTTAATATGTAAAAACATAAGCTCTAAAGATCAATAATAAAAGGGCAGGTAGATCTAAATTGGTTCCTTAGTCTCTTGGTGAGATAATTTTATAACACATGCTTCTTGCAAAATCTTTACAGGGCTTGTTAGGACTTTGTTCAACTAATTTTTCTTCAGCTTGAATAGCAGCCAGACAATTCTGAAGTCTATTTGCAATTCTTCTACTCTTTTCTCCTCCATAAGATAGTTCATAATTTGTACATATTTCCATGAGAGTTTCTGTATTCATTGCAGCACTCTATTGTGGCTCTTAGAAAATAACTAACCTATACTTATTCCACTGAGATACTTACTTACATATTCTTGAATATTAACAGTACTCTGTTGGACTGGGAATGCTAAGTTCAATGGCTTTTATTGTGTTGAAGAACTGATATTGATATCAGTGACCCCCTCTAATTTTTGGCCTCTAGGAATAGCCTCAGTCAGTTTGCCCTTATTAATGGCATGAAGGTGATGCACTCATTAGCATATTAGAAGTCAAATGGGTAAGACCTGAGTTCAAATTATGCCTTAGACACTTACTAGGTTGTGACACTAGGGAAGTCATATAACTTCACTCATTTCCTTGTCTAGAAGATGGGAAAAATAATGTTACCTACCTTACAGAATTATTGTGAGGATAAAATGAGTACTTTGCAAACTTAAATATGCTATATAAATCTATTTAGAACATGATTATGATGCCTCTATACCAGTGATATATATGCAAATATGCATGCATACATATAATATACAAATCACACACATTATAACGAAATAAATTTTCTGATGCCAATAATACAGTCACTCTTTTTCTTACCCATAACTCCATTTTGCTTGTTACTCAGATAACCTGCTTCAAGAGGTCAGCGATCATGTGTAATTGTATTATCTCCTCCGTATTTTGCTTTGTGCTGTGCCATACAAACCCACTAATTCATTAAATGCTATTTAATGTCTTGAATGAAAGGATCTGACCTCATTTCCAACTACCAAATAAACACGGCACAAATGAAACCTTTCCCTTTACCTCTCCTTCCTTCTATACCTAAATCAGTCTCCTATCTAAACATCAGCCATTTGAAAATACCACAGCAATTGCTTATCACTTGTTCCCTTCCTTTCATTTTGTGACTATTCCAATTGTTATTTCCAGTTCCCCACCACAATCTTTCTCAACTGATTATGCACATGCTGAAGCAGCAACTTCATCCTTACCTGCTCTCCAGTTGATTACAAAGGGTGCTGAACACAACATTTAAAGATTATATTTGGCAGAGGAGGGGGCACAGATGAGGCAAAAATTACCTTGGTTTTCATTCATTATTTCATGCCTTATTTTTTAGCAGTGTATAGTAACAGATGAATATTCCCTTAGTAATTTCAAAAAATTTCCAGAATACTGGCCTCTACATTATATGCCACAAAACTCAAGAAGAATAGCCACAAAGCATAGAGAATTTTTAATCTGAATTAGTGATAAAAACAGATCCTTGAAATGTTGTAATATAGGGTGGAGCCTGAATCTATGATTTTACTGCTATAAGGGACTCATGAAAGAAAGACCTGCCTCTATTAATGCAGGTTGTCACCTTCTCTCCAGCTTAAAGTATTAGATATTTTCTTAGAACACTGAAAATTTGTGTGACTTGCCTTGGATCACATAGTAATTGGTAGCAGAAGAAGCACTGAAACACAGCTCTTCCAGGTTCTGAGACCAGCT
This sequence comes from Pseudochirops corinnae, assembly GCA_028646515.1. NCBI lineage: Eukaryota > Metazoa > Chordata > Mammalia > Diprotodontia > Pseudocheiridae > Pseudochirops > Pseudochirops corinnae. The sequence continues at coordinate 468,429,316 of CM053585.1, forward strand.
CTCTATCCACTACACCTATGGCTTGGTAGGTGATGAGGTCCTGAACTATTGGAGTGACTTTGTAAGTATGAAGAAGAGGACAGATGTGAGAGATATGTTACAGACATAAATGTCATTATGTGATAACTAATTAGATTCAGAGGATGAGACAGAGTGAAAATTTGAGGATGACACCTAGTTTGCAAACCTGGGTCGCTGAAGGATGATTTTGTCTTTGTTGAAAGTAATGAGAAAATTTGCAAAGAGGAGTGGATTTGAAAGGAAAGGTGGTGTAATTAAGACCTACGATGCAGATTGCAAAACATCCCTGCCTCCTTGTCCAGTGCTACTCACTCTTTTCCACCAAAATACAAAATATATGTGAAGAATGCACTAAGGTCCTTGCTCTGGTGTAGAGCCCAAATGCTGAAGGATGCCTATAGTAATACAAGGGAATGCAGAGGGTAATGTTGGGTACATCTGTATCCCAGTTATGATTTAAGTACAATGAAGGACTGAAACTCTCCATCCAAGATCAGAGGTTGGAGGCAATTGAGTGGAAAAGTATTAAGCTATGATGGATGAGTGAGATAATATGATTGTGTTGGATGCAAACCCACAGTAGACTATCACTAGGAAGGTGAATTGCAACATATCTTCCCAAATTCTAATCAATCATATAATTATTTTAAAAAAAAACTAGTATTACATACACACACACACATACTTCTAACAATATTCTTTGAACATTATGTAGTAATCACAAGGACATGACTTTGAAAAGGCAGGGAGATGAGAAAGAGGAGAAAGAGAGAGAGAGAGAGAGAGAGAGAGAGAGAGAGAGAATATATCTTTATAATTTTTCTCATGTGAATGATTTTGCTCCTTAGAATCTGTCCATATCTCTCAATAACAAATTAACCTTCCAGATGCATGTGTGTCAGTCAACTTTAACTCTAATCTCTGAACTTCTCTTCTTTAGAAGTGGTTGAATTTGATTTGGGACTAGCAGAGTTAATGAACACAGAATTCAAGAAATTTAGGAACAAAACTATATTGTATTTTTTTTCTGAAGAAATCATATCCACATTAACAATACTAGAGTCTCAGAGAGTTCATAAAACAAAGGGATAAGAGGAAAAGAGTACAAGAGATGAAGTTAGATTTTCCAAAGTGGAAATACTTTGAAAAGAAGAAATTGACCTATGACTTTTTAAAACATGGGAGACAGACTACAAAGCCCACTGGAGAAAATACACTTACTTAAACTGTCTGCAAAGAAAATGTGTTTGAGTCAAGCCAAGTATAGATGCAATAGAACCCCAATACAACATGACTTCTTAGCAACAGCAGAAAAAAGCCATTGCATCAAATCAGAAGGGCTAGTTGCAAACCCCAGGTCTGCCACTTGCTAATTATATGATAGTGGGCATGCTATCTAGTCTCAGTAATCCTCAGTTTCCTCGTTTGTAAAATGAAGATAATAAATTGCGCTACATACTTCATAGATCTCTTAAGAGGATTAAACTAAGATACCGGGTGCAAAACATTTTAAACACTAGAAGAAAGAACTCTGTAAGCCAGCAATACATAAAATCATGGTCCCTGAAACGTAACAACTATAAATGATAAATAACTGGTATCTTTATGACATAGCTCTCCTCTGAGAAAACTTCCATCTATTCTGCACATATCCTGCATGTGTGAATTTTTATTTATGTATTATTACATGTTGTCTCTGTCCTTAAAATGTGAGTTTCTTGAGTTCAGGAACTTTTTTATCCTTCTTTAACACATACAAAAAAAGAAGGTTTGTATATTTCATTGCCTCTTCTTCCTCCAGCACTTAATGGACCATTATTTTTCTGAGGAGTGACACATAAGTATAAACCCCTGGTATTGTTTTTATAATGAAATATGAAGGATAAGAGAAGCAGGTTGGCTGACTCTGACAGAGTCAGAAGCTGGATACAGCTGGAGAAACAGCTGTTATTAATGGCTCTAGATAAGCTGCCAATTGCAGTCAGTGAAAATGCATCATGTCTGTATGGCGGGATGCTTTCTGAATGCAGGACAATAGTAGAGGAGTTGGCCATTCCCTCCTCTTGTATCTGAATAAGTAACCCTTCAAAGCTTGTCCACTCATTCATTTTGCAGACCTGAGACTTTTATATAGCAACATTTCCCTTTTTTTCTAGCTTTGTTGGGGAGTGCACATTTC
>CM053585.1:468432015-468454050 GCA_028646515.1 Pseudochirops corinnae
ATTCCAAGAAGTCATAGTGACTAGAGAACTGAACTTAGATGATGATTATGGTTCTGACCTCCAAACATTTGGTGTTAAATTGTAACTATTTTGATGGAAATTTTCCTAAAATAAAAAGTATGACAGTTCTCTGCATTCTCAAATAAGACAGTAATTTGAACAATGTATGTGCTTAATAAATGTTTGTTGAATTGAACCACAATATCAAACATAATTTCACCTTTCCTTAATGCTCTCTCAGAGTCAGCACCATGTGCAGAAGTCATTATTTTGTTCAGATAAACTGTAGCAATGGCAATCAGGCATTTTGTCACTATCCCAAGTGCCCCTGGAATGACATTGATTTTAAAAATTCTTGCATCAACTTTTTCCAGTGCTTCACTCTCTTCCCTAATTACCACTTTTACAACTCTCAGTTTACCAGCAGCTTGCTGGAATTACATTGGGAAAAAAGGAAAAAACAGATCCTGAATGAGGTCCTAAAAACACCCTCCTAAAATTAAGGACAAAATTTTGTGATGTTTAGTATGGCTACTTCCAGGCCTATTTTGCCATTTTGAAGTTCCGGATAATTTTCTCCATAGCTGAAGTTTTCCAGTTTACTCCAGATTTGTAAGTCATGATGATACGACAAAGGAGAAAATGGCAGACAGCAAACTGGGGAATTAGCGTTCCAGCTCTGGCTTGTCTTTCATTGCTTGTCATATTTGATGAATTCTTCTGAAAAGTATATCTCACTCCAGAAAATGATGAATTTCAGAGTAGATGTTACATGTAGGTGGTCCTGAAGTTTCTGTAGAATTTGAATTTTTTTTTTCATGTTATATATGCTCATGAAAAAATTTTCTCTTGTGAAAGAAACTTTACTTCCTTTCTTGGCCCAGAAACAGTTGCCCAGCTATTATGTATTTTTATACATATAAATATATATGTACACACACATATACATACATACATGTATATGTACACACATGTGCATAAATGGATTAGGAGGTACTCGAGAAATTTCATTTTATTCTAAAATTATATTTTATTGTACATTTAGTTTAAATTACATTTTATTCTCAAATGGAATGATTCTGGTTGAATGTGGTAAGGGCAGGGCAATCTAACAGGATCACTGTAGGAATAATTTCCTATGAGGAGTATAAGTTAGTCTTGTGGCTTGAATCACTCAACATTTTGTAACAAGAAAATCACTAGTTCTTTACAATGAACATCAAAGCATGTTTATATAGCTCATTTCTACTGCTGACATCACCATGAAATGGTGAAACTGATTCTCTTGCTTTTGTATAGGGGGCCAACTTATATAAATCTATTCTAGATGACTGGTTTAATCTTATAACATAGAAAGAAATCTCCTTTTTCCTCATAAGAATGAGGTAAACTCTACCTAAGCATGGCTTTAACCATTCAGCTCTAAAAGAGACTATAGACAAGGAACTGGGCCAAATCTAAACATAACTCTAAAATGGCATTCTCTCATTAGCACAAAAGCCACTACCTTATTCACCCTAAAGTGTCACTCATGCTGTTTTTGTTTTTCTTTTTGAAATGGGGAAGGGCAGGGCAATTGAGGTTAAGTGACTTGCCCAAGGTCACACAGCTAAGAAGTGCTAAGTGTCTGAGATCACATTTGAACTCAGGCCCTCCTGACTCCAGGGCTGGTGCTCTATTCACTGCACCACCTAGCTGCCCCTATTTATGCTGTTTTTTAAAACATCATGGAAGCTATCTAATATACAGAAACAAATCCCACCTCTAACACAGTAGTAATATAGAATTAATGGAAGACTATATTTTCCTCCTTTTCTTGGGGAGGTATGTGACTAAACACATTCTCATTTGTGAATGAGAAATTGAGGTTCAGTACTTAATTACTATCCACTTAGCGAGAATTCTTCTTTCACTGTCATTTCTCCAAATGCTCGGAAGTGTAAGATTTAAGAACTGGAAGGGTCTTTGGATCTCATTTTCTAAATGAGATCCAAATAACACTCCCCTCTACAATATCTGTGATTACTAACTTTCCAGGTATGGCTTGAAGATTTCCTGGACAGCCCATTCAGCTTCACTAACCTCTAATTATATAAGTTTTGTTTTCTGTCCTCATTTATGAAACTTTGGTCTACCCCATTGCAACTTCCAACCATTACTCTACAGAGAATCAGATCTTCTTCCACATGAGAGCCATTTAGACATTTGAAGAGAGCTATTACTTTCCCCCTCATGTTCCTTTCATTTCCTCTCCAAACTAAATATTCCTAACTTCTTTCAGCATTCATCTTATGGTGTGGTTAACACTCCTCTGATTAGACTAATCATGATCCATTTTGACATTATGATACAGTACCTAGAACTGAATATAATAGTCTGGATGTGGTCTCACCAGCAAAGATATTGACATTCCCCATTCAGGATACCAGATTAGATTTATCCCCCCATTTTAGAAGTTATTTTGATTTTTTTTTTTTTGGAGGGCAATTGGGGTTAAGCCACTTACCCAAGGTCACATGGCTAGTAAGTGTTAAGTGTGTGAGGCCGCATTTGAACCCAAGTTGTCCTGATTCCAGGCCGGTGCTCTATTCACTGCACCACCTAGTTGCCCCTTTAGAAGTTATTTTGGACCTTGATTCTTTCATCCAACCCATTTTTTTAATTAAGTTTTTATGTTATCTGCACAGTAAATAAATACCTTCATTTATTCAGTCATCGAAGCAGTAGATTAAAATTATAGATTTTTTATATTATAGATTATAGATTATAGATTATAGGGCATTTAGATTATAGGGCAATTATAGATTCTTAGGGCATTCCAATAGGGACTCCCTTTAGGCTGGCATCAATCTGTTAATTAATACCTTTCAATTCCATTTATTCTACTGATTTTGAATTCACCTAATATCATGATTTAAACCAGGAATATTAAACTCAAGTAGAAAGGGTTGCCACTACATGTAGGCCATATAGTGACTTAATTTAAAGTGTAATTTTATTTATGTTTTATTGTAATTTTTTTTATTTTTTTAAATATTTCCCAGTTGCATTTTAATCTGGTTCAGCCCTCACCGAGAGTGTTGAAGGCTGCATTCAACTAGCCAGCTGTATTATTGACACATCTGATCTAGACTATAACTTCATCTTATTCACAAGGATATCAAGTGAGTAATTTTTAAATGCCTCAATGAAATTCTAGTCTATAGCATTTCCTTCATCTACCCATAGAATGTTCCAGTTAGAAAAAGAAATATGTTTAATCTGGCATGACATATTCAATTTATAGTGACTTTGGGTGCTCTTTCAAGAGACCAAAAAATCACCTTCCCTTTAATAATATGTCATATAATCTTGCAGCAGTCAGAGTTGAGTTCATAGCCTAACTTAATAAATAATTCACCCTCTTACATTTTTTAATTAAAATTGGAAACACTTTGGCCTATCTCCAGTTGCTTCAATTTTTCAAATTTACTAACAGTGGCTGAACAGTCAAATTTACCAAGTTTTTCAATATCTGGACACATAGCTCATTCCAATTAGCTGACAATCTCCTGGAGCCATTTTGTTTCAATGACTTCATTTACCTTGAGTTTGAACTGCCAGTTACCCATTTTTGTTTTGCTGTTTTCCAATCAAAGATAATTCTTATGTTCAAAGACACAGAAACCAAAATATTAGTGGAGCACAAAAGATTTCTCCATTGTGAATCAATCAGCAATATTTATTAAATATATTCTGAATACCAGGATCTGTATTAGAAAACACAAATACGAAGAATGATACAATCCCTACTCACAAGGAGCTTACCTTCCAAGAGAGGGGACAACAGTGCACATGCATTTGCATACAAAATTTTAAAAAATAAAAAAAATGTACTAAAATTCAAAGTAGATTAGGAGGAAGGACACTTGTAGCCGGAATTTCATGTAAAAGAAAATATTGGAGCTGGATTTGTTTCATTTTAAATTTATTTACTTTTACTTTACAACATTCAATTCCACATGTTTTGAAGTTTCCAATTTTTCTCCCCATCCCACTCCTCTGCCTGCCCACCTCCCCCACCAAGGCAGAATGCAATCCCATATAGATTCTATGTATAACTTTCACATTAAACATTAGTCATGTTGTAAAGAAGAATTGTAACCAATGGAATGAATCACAATAAAAAAGAAACAAAACAAAACAAAAAAGAGAGAGCAAGCTTCAATCTGCATCCAGGCTCCATAATTCTTTCTCTGGATGCTGATAGACTTTTCCATCATGATTCTTTTGGAGCTGTCTTATAACCTTGCATTACTAAGAAGAGCCCAGTCTAACAAAATTAGTCATCACAGATACAATGTGTCTATAACTGTGTACGATGTTCTCCTGATTCTGCTCTCATCCCTCAGCATCACTTTATATAAATCCCTCCAGGTTATTATGAAGTCCGTCTGCTCCTCATTTCTTATAGTACAATAGTATTCCATTACACTCATATACCACAACTTGTTTAGCCATTCCCCAATTTAAGGCCGTCCCCTTCATTTCCATGGAACTGGATTTTGAAGCACCAGAGTCATCTTTGAACATTATCCCATCTTTCCCTGGCAACAGTCTTATCCCTTTTTTGATCTTCCCCTTTTCCCCAACAGACCTTAAACATTTTAAAATCATTTCATTCTGCTTCCTGTGGCATTGGTTAACAGTCTCAGCTCAATACTATTTTTTAAAATTGAAATTAGTTCAATTATTAAATGCCTACAACATAAGAGGCATTGTGTTTCCCATTAGGGATAGAAAGATGAAAAGAATTCAACTATGTTTGTCTTCAATAAGCCTAATAAATGTTTTTCCCCCCTAATAGTCATGGTTGTTTCCATTATTATGCAAATTTCAAGACTGACTTTTCTATGTTTTCAGTGGTATTTGTTACAAGAAAGTCAATAACACTTGATGAACAGAGTGACAATGTGTTATCATGAGAAAGGACAAAAGAACTCCCTCATAGAGGATCTTTATAGATTATTTATATGTTTTATCTATATGTTCCCCTTAGGATCAGAGATAAAAGGAACAGTGGCTATAATGAGATATTATGAAGGTGTAGCCCTCAGGAAAAAGTTAAAGTAGCTGAACAAAATTGTGAGGAGCTCCTGTATCCGTCATGGAGCTGCTTCTCCTTTATGAATGTGTCTGTGGCAGGAGATATTGTGGTCCATTTATAAGTCATACCATCCTCCCTTCAACCCAATGCAATAAGATACATAATCTCTGAACTGTCCAATGATGAAAAGTGGAAAATTATCAAGTTTTTGTTTTTCCTAATACAACTTATCTAGATCATTAGAATTAAAAGTCTGGTTTTCTATTTCAAAAAAAAGATTGTGCATTGTAAACCTGGGTCAATCTAACATCACCGGCATATTGTCTGAGGTACTAATTTTGGAAATATTCATCACCACAGGGTGGGCCACCAAGTGAATTTTTGTGTATGGGTGACAGCGACTCACTCAATCATCTTCTCAGGCCTGGCAGAGTTAAAATATGCATTGATGGAGGGAAAATCTACACTAGTGAAATCAAGAATTTTTTATTCTTTATACACAATAATTAAAGATAAAGTGAATTCATTTGCTATGTGGAAAGTTCTTTTCTTAGCTTTCCAAGTTGTTTGACCTAAAAAGACATTTTAAGAAAAGATTTAAGATAAATTAAATATTTCAGGAGGAACTAACTATCCTTCCCATAATTTTGTATCATGGGATCTGATCTTTATAAATAGAGCAATCTGTCATTACTTGATTTTACTGACTCATATATCATCATCGTGTATCACTCACTGCTCTTACAACTAACTTTTGACCATCAGATGCAAATTTTAGTTTCAGTGAAGATCAGTACAAGGTAATACACTGAGAATAAAAACAAATTATATTTATAGATGTATTAAAATCAGATCTCAAGGACAGATAAAACAGCTAGCATTTGCTTCTACAAAGCTGGGTATGGCTCATGCATTTTAAAGTGTCAAAGAATGTGTACGCTCCCTGAGTTGCTGTGATTTAAAGGGTTCTTCATCCCATAAGCCATAACAATAGAGATAGACTGTGGAATATACATTAGAGTCCTGGAAGGAGAACTGAAAATCACATGAACCACCTCCTTGAAAACACTGGCTTGATTTGTACCTATAGTTAGAGGTGAAAAAGAAAGGCCAACAATTTGTTAAGTATCTTTGAAAAGGGTTTTGAGAAACTTTCTGGTTCTCAGCTTCTTTGGCCATGTGTACCTTTCTCCCTTCAATTGCGGATTTGTCCTTTCCTGTATCCTAACAGTAATTCTGGTCCTAGGCAAGGAGATTTACCTCAGAAAAGTCTCATCCACTGTTAAGATCTGTCTCATTACTGTCTCTTCAATATGTTTGATTCAAGTTCTTGGGTCTCGGATGCCCATCTTGCAAAACTTTATTTTGACTTTAGGCCTCTGGGCACTCCCTAACTCCTGATCATTTCCTGGAATCCATGCTTCACTTTATTTCCATCCTTTACTCTATTCTATTGCTTGCATGGAATTGATCCATTATTCCATCTTGGCTTCATCCTTCTCTGAATTTCTTGGATCTAGAATAATGTTAATGTGTCTCAACACTCTATTCCTAGCCTCTGCCTTGATGCTCTTCGTTCTGTCTTACTACCCACTGTTACCACCCATCTCTTGTTAGTGACAAAATACTAGACCAGATGGGCCAATGGATCTGACCCAATATAGCAATTTTTCCCCTTTCCAAGTAAATTAAGATACTTTGATGTCTAATTTAAGAGTGACTTAGCAAATCCAAGAACATTTTCTAAAAGTTACATATATAGGCAGAAATTTTATTTTTAGTCAAAATGTATAATCTTTTTAGAGCTTAGCACAATGCAATTCAAGAAAAATTCAGGTGCTTAGTATATACCAACTGCTGAACCAATTTCTATGGAAATAGAGTCCTAGGCGGCTAGGTGGCCCAATGTATAGAGTGGAAAGAGTTTTGGATTTGAAGTCTAGACAAACTGAGTTTGAATCCTGCCTCACACACATACTGACTTTATGACCCTTGGCAGTCATTTAACTTTTTTCACCTTTAGTTTCCTCAAGAGAAAAATGAAAATAATAATAGCACTTGGCCCCCAGGATTGTTGTGATAACCAACTGAGATAACATATGTAAAGCATTTTGCATACCTTGAAGCATAACATAAATGTTAGCTATTATTATTAGAGTGTGTTATTGTATTAATGAGAATAATAAAAATAAATGAAATAATCTCTGTCCTCAAGGAACAGATATTCTATTAGTGGCGTGTGTGAGGGGGAGGGAGGATATAACATATACAGTGATAAGGAAAAAGCATATACAAAGTAATGAGGGTAGTAGGGGAATGTCAGGGGGCAATGAAGACTTGTTAGGAAAGGCATCATAGAGGGAATGGCACCTGAACTGTATTTTAAAGGAAGCTTGAGATTCTAAGTGCTGGAAATGAGGATGAATGGCATTCCAGAATTAGGGGATCACCATGCTTTCCCTACTGAAGATACCTAATAAATAGCTAATGAATTTTCTCTAGCTGGCAATGTAAAATTAAATTGTTAAGGAAATGCAGATTATGCCATGACTTGAAACTTAAGAACTTGAGTTTTAAATTCTTTGCAGTACCCCTAGTGTGGATGTCAGTAGTAAAGGACATGGCCTTGGAAATAGAAGCGATGAGGTATATTTGCAGGGTTGAGCTGCGACCTAGGTCTCTTTCTAATCTGTCCCACCTCCTTCTCCTTGTCCACATGTTCACACCCCGTTGTTAGCATTAAGAAACAAGACATTATGGGCTTTGCGATGTCTCCTGATAGCTCTCCTAATGCAGCTGTCAGATGCACAGAAACATAATTGATGAAATTCTATTTATAAATGGGGATAAACTTAGAAAGCCAAACCATGCTGCCTAAGCGCACACACATACACACACACTCACTGAAGTCCCTTGTTTCAGCCTCTGTCCATAGAAATCACAACATTTGACATTGGTGTTAACATTCACTGCTCACTTTGCACTCAATAATTAGTTGATCATCTTGAGATGGGGGAGAGCTCAGTTGTTGCTGCCATCCTCATCACCACCACCAATCTTCACAATAATCTTTGTTAGTTAATGTTTGTTAATTAGCTACAAGTTGATAGAAAAAAAGGAAGCAAGATTCTTTCTGCTCTTGAGGAAAGTCTAGGCTAAAGTAAAGCAGAAGTGAAGACTGAGGTATTTAGGAAGTATTGATGCCAAAACAGTCAATCAATTTAGTCAAAAATTCAGTCAATAGGCATATTTTGTATCTCATACAAAAAATATTAAAAAAATAGTGATAGAATTTTTAATTTAATTGACTAGATATTGTTCCCATAGTATAGACAAGGTCATAGATGATTTTGTCTTAATGGGTAAACAGATTCTTCTCAGCTAAAGTAGCAGATCCATGACTCCATAATTCCATAGGACTGTCTACTGTACTATAATAGGATGAAGTATAAAGTGGGCCACTCTTGTTGTTCAGTCATTTTTCAGTCATTTCTGACTCTTTGTGACCCCATTTGAGGTCTTCTCGGCTGAGATACTAGAGTGGGTTGCCATTTCGTTCTCCTTCTCTAGCTCATTTTACAGATGAGAAAACTGAGACATAGAGGGCTAAGTGACTTGCTCAGGGTTTCACAGCTATTCAATATCTAAGACCAGATCTGAAGTTAGAAAGATGAATCTTCCTGAATCCAGGTCTGGCACTCTATCTGCTGCACCCCCTAAATGTCCCTCGGACGTTCCTGAACACTCTCTAAATGTTTTTAATATCACCAAAGAATTTCATCAGAAGGAAGTTCATTTTTCCCTATTAGCTACACCTGTGAATTGTACCTTGAGGACAGCATAATGGAGTTCCAGTCTATTTCTCTAATATGCTAAGCGTTCACCTATTCATATCATGGAGGACACCCTTTCGACTAGGAATAACTGAACTCAGAGGTTGCTCCTGGACCAGTGATTGTTTTAGCTATCATTTGTTTATTTGTTTGCTTGCTTCTTCTCACCACTACCTTCCCATTTGTTTCCTATGTTGTTGAGAAAAAGTTAGCCCCACAAAAATCTTACAAAGATGAATCTTGAAAACTATCTTTACTTGTAACTGGAAAAAAAGAAAATACTTCTAAGCAAAAAAGAAAAAAAAAGGAAAAGCTAGCACCAGCTGAGAGTAGGGGGAAAAAGCAGGGCAATAACTGGCTTGGGGCAGGGAAACACCTACTTTCCAAACAGGAAAATGAAATGAAAGGAATAAAGAGAACTGAAAAACCTCCCTAAGCCAATATGAGAACAGTACTAGCAAACTTCAAAGTAATGAGGAACAGAGGAAGTAAGCTTACAATGATTCACTGCCCTATTTGAGACTGAGGGAGTACAAACATTCATTCACACCCTTATAAGCATGCTTGTGCACACACATGCACTCACACACAAACACAGAAGGAACTAAGTACATTCATACAAGCATCTTCTTACTGAGTCAAAGCTAATAATTCTGGAACGTAAGCAAACACCAAAAACACATCTGCGATTTTTTGGGGGAGTGGGGGAGGGAGGAAAGAAAGGGGAAGAGAAACCTTGGACATGTAATAGAAGAGCCTAGAAGAAAAGACAGAAATCATGGGGCACCACGAGATTGCTGCTTGGGAAACTACCACCAGGCAAAGGTGCATGATAGGAAAGAGTAGGGTAGAAGCTCAGACAGATCTTGATAAAGGAAGCAGGCCATCTGGTAGCTTTCTGGCTTGCTTACCAATTAGATCCTGGGCTAATTTGTTTTTCCTACCTATTAAAAGAGTATAGAAATTGTCAATATCCTCTAAATTTGATGTTCTAATTCTGCTTTGCCCTGAAGTTAGTGTTGGAGTTGGTGTGAGGGAAAACTTGAGTTCAAATCTTGCCTTTGCTGCTCAATAGCTATACAACAACACAATAGCTATACAATAACACAATAGCTATACAATGGGCAAGTTGTTTAATTTCTCTGAGTCTCAGTATATTTATAAAAATAAGGATAATATTACTGTTATATAGTGGTATCAAACTCTAATCAAAACAGGGTCACTTAACCATACATAAGGATCCCTGTGGACTACATTTGATTTAGAAAATCACATATTAACACCACCTATGTTTTATTGTCTTTTGATTTATGTTGTTCAATATTTCTTAATTACATTTTTGTGTTGCTTGCTACAAAGCAGGCTATAAGCTCAAGTGTTTCACACCTCCATTGCAGTGTACATAACCCTAAAAGGCTTGGCTTAAGCCCAAATTAGATAAGCATTTTGCAGACACGAAAGAACAATTCATGTTGGGTATTATTATCATTGATCTGTCTTCTAACATCCATTCCCACCCGGAGATTTACATATGGAAACACACAAATTACTTTTTTTTTCTCTTTCTCTCACACATACATACATACACTTATACACACTGATCCACATAGATGTCACATTTGTCTCCATGTACAAACACACCTCTCACACACACACAAACACAAGTATACACACTGATCCACATAGATGTCAGACTTGTCTCCGTGTACAAACACACCCTCTGTCATACCATGCATTCTCATGTATTTTAACACATTTAATGTATTTCACTTCCACTTTTCTTCTGCTTCCCACATAGAAACCAAGAGTATTTAGGGACAATGCATGTCTCTTCAATATTTCCATGGGACAGAGTTTAAGTAAAGCAGAATATATAAGTGGTCCTAGGTTATTTTCCAAAACCCTCTTTTTATATACATAGGAGACATTGGTAATTCATTGTTTATGGAAGCTACAAGCTATAGAGAAAATGTCATCTGTCCACAGAGTCAAGGATACTCTCAACTTTGCAACTTCAGATAATGAAAGCAAAGGTAGAAGACACATAATTTCCATTATATAGCAGAAAACTGAGCTTAGACATAAGCTTGTAAGTTCTTACATTATGTTTCTCCTCATCCATAAGATCCTACATGCAAAGAATACTTACTATAATAGAAATGAAACAAATGTATCTCTTCCTCTCTGCCTTCTTTTCTATTACCTTCCTTTACCTCTTTCTACTTTTCCTCCTTTTCCTTTTCCTCCTTCTATATTCTCACTAGGACCTGTTATATCATGGATTCAAGAATTCCTCAATTGGAATTCCCCAAGTTGCAAGAATTCCAGCAGAATGCTTTGGTCATTTCCAGTTGTTTCTTGTTTTTATCACCAATATATCTTCCTCTTACATAAAATTCCTTGATGACATAATTTATTACTGTTCTTCATCAAAGTCTGTCATCAGTTATATGTTACAATTTGCTCATACCTATCATGAGCCTACAATGCCCTCTGTTAATTCATCTGTAGTTTATCAGAGACAATGGCATTCCAGATTCCACTGCCAAATAGTAACAGAAATTGTTTGTAATAAAAGGTCTTTACTTTTATGGGTAGTTTAAGGCCAATAAATGTGCTTTGTAATTTACTAAAAACCAATTCAGTGGCAACTGTCTTTCTCTTCAACTCTAGCCCCAAATCATTTATGACCAGTCTATCTATTACTTCCTGGCATGCAGACACACACACACACATCATATATATGTGTGGGTGCACATGTGTCGTATGCTGCTAGAAAAAACTCTAGCTGGCATCCATTCAAATGTGGACAATAGATATTCTTCATCCATGTGGTCTTTCCTGTGTGCATGTACAAGTCATATTCCTTTGAGTGATTTCAGCTCTCTTCCAGGAGGCTCTGAAGTACCTTGGGATTTGATATCGTCAATACAATAGCCTCTGTAAAAAGGAGCATCTGGAGTTTCTTAGCATCCAAAGGAAATCCCTCCTTGACTTAGATTATCATATGGATCTCTTCCATCACAGTAGCAGATAACTTTTGGCAAGCATATATCCCCCTGTCAAATGTCTTACATGATGTTTATTATCAAAAGGTCACTGAACAGTCTTATTTCTAGTCCATCTCTCAAGGTTTCCTTAATGATTCTGATATATGTATGAGTACCTTAGTATACGAGGGCCTGTACTCCAAATATTTTTTTGTGTAAAAATACTATTATTTCCATTAACATGAATGCCTTTGTTTAATTGTCATGTATGACATTAGTAATTATACATATTAAGCTTATTGTTAAGCACAAGACAAGTCCAACTAGCTTTAAGTTATGTTTGAGTATAGAACTAAGCTCACTTAGTGTGTACTCAGTCTATGCAACTTAAAACATTTGGAGAGAAGTTATATCTGAGATGCCCTGACCACCTTTTTATACTTCGTCCAAAATTTGGGAAATTGAATAAATTCCTGCACTAAACATAGATTCCAGCTAGAGTAGTATTCCTGATTGAGAAACCTCTAAGTAAAACATCAAAAGTTCAAGTGGCAAAATAGAAATAATTACCCAAGGACCTCAGGTACATCACTTTGGGAACTTTTTCAAGGAGAACCTTAACCCAACTCATTTCAATGGATACCCTCAACTGGGAAATGGATGACTCATGGGCCCTGACCTAGATATGTGATGATCAAATCCTGTATTCCTCAGTGGCAGTAAATTCACCTCTACCACTCCCATAACCTCTCCCCAGAAGTTGACCTTCCTCTGCAAATATCTTCTTAGATCTCCTGTTGCTCTTCATTGTTTGGATCCTGTGGGATTTCCACAAGCTTTTGAAGCCTGACTAGGAATACCATGGAATTCACTCATGAAAGTAATAAAATGGTGCCTAAAATAATTATAGACAACAAAAACAGGACTCTATCCCTTGCTCCTGCTCGTATTCCTAATGGTACCAGCAATTGGAGCAGCACCAACCATTCAACCCATGGCCCTGATTCCTGCCTGCTTCATGGTACATGGTGTGCCACCTTTCAATATCAAACCACCTCCTTCATAACCAATTTAGAAGCCAACCAGGTCTCTGACAAGCTTTGTCTTGTTTAAAAAACAAAGTTTGGTCTCCATATTTGCCCTTCCATTAAGTCTGGAGAAGCCTGAAGCAGCTACTCTTGCCTGGCCCTCTCTTGACTCAGTTCTCTTCCTAGAAAAGGAATTTTTCAGGATACCACTGCCAATTTCTTATGAACAAGCAAGGACTCAAAGACACCTCCACCTGACTCCTTTGAAGAAATGAGAGGTCAATGGGTATGGGGCATTTCATATTTTTTTTTTCAGATTTTTGTCAATGTATTGATAAGTTTTGCTGGGAGGAAGCTTATCATTCTCATTTTTTCCTCTGTGATAATCATATGTGATTGTTATGTGGGATGGTTTTCTTCTAGAGTATGGGGAAAGAATTCTGGGATGTATTTGAATGATGATAGAAATAAAAATATTCATAAAAATTTAATTTTACAAAGTCTAAAAAATAGGAAATTGTGCCAATGAGGCAATGAGATCACTTTTGCAGATGTTTGTTTCAAAGGAGAAATGCAAAATATCTCTTTAGATAAGTGAGTTCTTGAGATTGGAAACTCTTGAAGAAAGGAGTTGTGGTTTTATTACTCTGTATAGATTCTTTCATAGAATGGTAAACAGAACAGAATATAAATACTATATTTTGAAGATAAAAAATGTTGATTCAAAAGAAGAGTACAGAAAATAACCAGACTAAAGAGTGATATGAACAATGTGTGCCTTGATTCTTCAAGATGTTCTCCATAGATGAAGGCAGGTCCAGCTTTTTTTGTATATGTGATGATGTCATATTTCCTAAGTCCTAATTCATCTCTGGTTGAGTTCAAGACTGTTATTTCTTACTTTGCCTTTAATAGGACCACAGTTCTGAGGACCGCTAAAAGTTGTAAGACTAAATTAATAAATATTTTAAAGCAGGTCTTCATTCCTACCTTCTTACTTTTTTCTCCCATCCTTCCTCCCTTTCCTCTCTCCTTGTTTTTTCATTTCTTCTTCTTTCCTTCCTTCCTTCCACAGTTCCTTTTTCCTTCTTCCTTACTTCTTTCGTTCCAATGCATGATGCTGTATCATACTGTCATGTAGTTATATGCAGCAAGACATATCTCAAAAGCAGCTCTCAGCACTATGTGAATGGCTGAATGACTGATTGGTTAATTTCGCTAACAAGAGTTAGGAGTAGTCATGCAGCAGGAGCAGGAAAGCCAGATGGGTCTTTCCTGATAGGAGAACACAGACATATGGGGGAAGGGGTGTTAATTTAGTTTAGTTTTCAGTTGAGATGAAGCTTAAGAAAGCAAAAACAGAGAAGGGTTTTCACTCCAGCAGCTGCACTGTAGGAACAGCTGAAATCTAGGAAAAGATGACTTTAAAATATAGCAGAAAGAATGATAAAATTGTGACTCCTTAAGCAGCCAGCTTAACATGAAGATTTCAAACCCAAAGCTTCAAAGTGACAAGAGCAGCTGGAATCAATATATAAATGAATGAGACTGAGAATAGGCCTTGTGATAATGTATTGGAGGAAAAAGGATAAGGTAAACTTCAAAACAAAGTTAATTGAGGTTGCTGACAATTTATTGCAGACAAGGAAAGTAATATACAAGTGATCATGAAAAGCAAAAATCCAATTGTTTTCTCATTCTTTATCTTCATTGCTCTACCCTTAGCATTCATTGTCACTGAGTATTCCATTTTTCTTGAGACACTGTCATCCCTTAGTTTTCATACCTTATACTATATTGCTATAGTTCTTCTACCTTTTCTATCCATCTAATGGTTTAATTTCTTATTCTGTACCCCGAATATTGGTACCCTTGTAAACTCAGTCCTGAGTCTTCTGTTCTTCTCTCTCAACACTCTATATCTCTTCCTATGGCTTAGAACTGGAACAAGACTTAGAAGACATTTATTGTAAACCTTTAATTTCGCAGATAAATAAACAATGTTCCCCCCAAATGTCAAGTGAATTACCTAAGGTCACTCAGATAGCAGAGTTGAAATTTTAGCTCAGATACTCAAGTGCCAGAACCAGTGCTTTTTCCTCATACATTTCAATGGCTTCCTTTCTCTTTTCTGGGTAGATTGCTATAAAATCTACCTCTTTAAAACTGATCTCTCCAAGTCTGTCATCTTTTGAGCTATAACCCTACATACCTAAGTGTGTATCACTTATTTCCACTTGGAATCACTAGAAAATCAACATGTCTAAAAACAAACTCTTTACTGTAAATTTACTGTAAATACTCCCAACACATTCTTTCATGTACCTACCAATCATATCATTTTTCATCTAGTTTCAAAAACCTACCATGGAACTCCATGTATCATTGTTTAGCAAAATGTTTGAACTCCTTTCGATGACATGTCAGTCAGTCCACCATCCCCCACCAACTGACTGGTCTTTCACTACTCCATTATATGAATCCACCATTTTGCCAAACTGACCTGTTTATTATTCCCCCAAATGACAATATAAATTCTAACCTCTATGACTAGTCTTTCCATCTAGAATGCTTTATACACCCTCCTATACTCATTTAATCTTACACCTTTCTTCAAAGTCCAACTGCAATTGTCTCTTAGATTAAACCTACACTGATAACACACATCCTCCATCATTTGAACTACACTGAGTAGTGTCTTAGAACCAGAATGAACTTTAATCATCACCTAGATAAATGTTTTTTCATTAAAGAATGATCTTACTTACCATCTACAAGTAAGAGATAAGTAAGTTGAGAGCTTCTAGTAGCACAAATTAAACCATTTATCCAGCATTCATTATATATTATACAGTATTATTCCTTATCCTTTCATGTTTCTGTCCTATTATTTGGTTAAAAAATAAGATCCTTGAAGTTGGGAATATCTCTTGTAATTTTTATATCAAAGATGTCTTTTTTTTACTTTTACTTTTTCTTTTTTTTTTGTAGGGGGGAAGGCAGGGAATTTGGGGTTAAGTGACTTGCCCAAGGTCACACAGCTAATAAGTGTTAAGTGTCTGAGGTCAAATTTGAACTCAGGTCCTTCTGACTCCAGAGCTAGTGCTCTATTCACTGTGCCACCTACCTGCCCCTTACTTATTCTTAATTCTTTTTTGTTTTAAAAATATTTCTTTTATTTTAATATGGCTACATGTATTGTTTCTTCACTTATTTATTGGAGATAAGAAGTTAACCAACTAACTAATTCAAAAGTTGGGTAATTGTCAAATAATAATAGTTATAACGATGATTTAGATAGTGCCTACTATGTGCCAGGTAGCTTCTATTAGCAGTAGTCTCAAGCAAAGTGAGTCAGGAAGAGATAGCAGGTCATACACCAAAACCAAACCAAACAAACAAACAAACAAAAAAACCCAACTATCCTTTCTTCTGCATCTACAAGGTTAGAGGAAGTTTCAGATAGAAATGCTTCACTAGTTTGGATGGCTCCCTGAAACAGAAGTTACTCTGAAATCTTCTGAAGTTAGTCTGAAAGCTTTTATCCTTAGAACCCAAAGCTTATTCCATTTATTCTACTTCCTCTCTAAAATTCTATCAAAGGGACTCATTTTCTATATATGTGAGGAATTGTTCTCATTTCTTGAGAACTTTTGATCTCTTCATCAGAAGGGATGTTGATATCCTCTGGCCTTACTAGGATCTCCACCTGGCTGTTAATGTTCCCTGAGAGTGTGTCAGGACCGTTAGTGGCCAAAGAAAAGTCTCACAAAGTACCTTATCCCCTTGGGATATAACCCTTTCTGCCCTTCGTAATGGAGGACATTTTCTTTCATTTTTTTCCTTCTTTTATAAAGCAAAGAAAAGAAAAGACAAACAGCATCCTTCTTGCCCCACAATATTAGTTTTTGATTGTTGCTCTGCTACTACGACAAAATAATTTTCCTTAAAATTTTGTGCCTCTGATTCTTCCATTCTCTATCCCTGTTAGAATCAACTATGAACTTTTGGTATATTTTCTGATGTTTTTTAGGCTTTCTTCCCACTCCAACTCTTTTTGCCATCATTGGTGGCATTAATACTCACATTTATAATTTTTTTCTAACAGCTTGACCCTAGAGTGCCTCAAATTCTTCAGGTCCCTTGACTTCTGTCTTACTTTAAGTTTTGCCATCTACTGTCACATCCATTCTTCAGACCTTACTGTCACTAAAAACTCCTTCTCTCTCTCTCTCTCTCTCTCTCTCTCTCTCTCTCTCTCTCTCTCTCTCTGTGTGTGTGTGTGTGTGTGTGTGTGTGTCTCGCTCTCTCTCTTCATTTATGTCTCTCTTCATCTCTTTGTGTCTCTCTATCTCTTTTCTCCTTCATAGGTATTCTGTTTCTTCATCTCTGTCTCTCTGTCTGTCTCTGTCTGCCCCTTTCTTTTTTTATCTCTCTCTTCCCTCTTACTTTCTCTTTCCACATGATCAATTTCCTTCATTTCATTACCTTGAAAGCTCCACTTTGACTCATTCATTCTGAAATACTAACATAATGCTAGTTTTCTCTCAATGGGCTTTCCTGACTCTGGATGATGCTTCCTGATTTCCTTAAACTGGTCCAGGAAATCTAGGGCAACTGTATACTACTGCTGTGCCAGATACACAACTGCTCCCTTAGGACTGACACCTATACTTCAGAGACTGTCAAGTTTAGCTATTTCCCTATCACTTTAAAATATATGTATATTTGCATTATGTAAGTATGGATATTATGCATATGTACATATATCCATCTCTAGTTATGCATACATATGATGCATACATATATGAGTATAAATATTCACTCATGTATATGCATGTTATGTATGTGTGTAAATATTATCAATAAGTATTTATTAAAAGACTTGAATGTTTCAAGAACCTTGATAAAGTCCATAAATAAAAAGAAGGGAAAAACATGGTCCCTATCATTAGGGAACTCACATTCTAACGAAGGAGAAAACATACAAACAATTGTGGACATACAAGATATAATATAAATAGGGAGTACTTTCAGAGGGATGGCATTAGTGGTAGGAAGAACTAGAAAAGGTCACTTATACATGATAAAATTTAAGATGAGTCTGGTAAGAAGCCAAGAGGTAGAAGTGAGGAAGGAAAACCTTTTAGATAGGGACATAAGTGAGGGAAAAGACATGATTTAGAGAGAAGGAATGTCATATGGGAAGATCAGCAAAAAGGTCAGTTTCGATGCCTCATAGAGTACATAGACGGAAGTAAAGTGTCCTCAGAATGACATGTGTCCCTTCTATCTATTCCCCACACACCTTCAAAATGCCTTTGAGGAAAAGCTAATGAAAATTGGAAAATTACTGCATTAAATTACATGAAGAGAATTAGCATTCCTGTATCTGCAGCAGACTTAGGGTTCATTTATAACAATGCCACATTTAGCATTGTCTCTCATATTTGCCCCCAAATGTCAACCTATGTATGGCTCTCTTTTTTAATGTGGTAGGAAGTTAAGAGAGTTCTAAACAGAGGTATCTGGATAGAGCAGGAGCTTTTGTGTCTGTGCTTCCTTCTAACCTGATCTATTTCTGGCAAACGGAGGTCACACATGCCTTCAAGTCCCAAGATCAAACCATTTCCGTCAAACCTGTGGACATGAATAGAGTTCCTTACTAGCACAGTGATTGAAAGTAGAATATTTTGCTCGAGTATGGAGGGAATACTAATGTGCTAAAGGTCCTCTAATTGCCAATAGGCCTGAGGAGGGGTATTTTGTGGTAGAATAATTTTTGTTTTAAAGTAGATAGGCTACTGGAAGTTTTTCTTTGTGATCTCTGAAATGCATGATCATAGATGATGATGGCCATATTGGGAAAGATAAAATCCACAGTGTTACCTCAAAAGGCAGTAAACCTTTGGGAGTGGTTTGCAAGAGGTTTTGGGGGTTTTTTTGTACCCAAGTTCTTTTTTTCCAATTTAATTCCTTTATTTTCTTATTTTTTTCAAAATTTGATTTTAGACTCAAATGCCAGAACACAAATAGAGAATAGAGAAAAGAAACAAAAACGTATCATAAACTTAAATATTGGAACTTAAATACAAAGTTAGAAAAACAAAGCATGCCGTGTGCAGTTGCAGAACATGAGAGGATTCAAAATACGTAATAGTAGATTTTCATGTCAAGAAAGCCTGTATAATAAATAATACTCATTGTGTTGAGAATTGTCCATCTTTGCTTCCTTGTGAGTTTTCTTTTGTTCTCTGGTTTGCTTTATTTTCCCCTCCCCCCAATATCCCCCAAGATTACAATAAAGTTAGATGTTTCTCTATCACTATATATATATATATATATATATATATATATATATATATATATATATATATATATATACATAGATATATACATACATATATAGACATATACTTTCCCAAACCTATTCTCCTCCTGATCTTTGTTTTTTATGTGTGAATATATCTCTTGTTTCCTCTCCCTCCTTCCTCCTCTATTTTATTTCTACCCAAGTTCTTTAATTCAGCAGTTGCTGGTACAGTTTATAGGATGTTGGACCTGGTACCAGAAAGACCAGAGTTCAGACTCAGACACTTTCAAGCTAAGTGACCCTGAACAAATCACTTAATCCTGTTTGCCTCACTATTTTCAGCTGTAAAATGGATATAATAATAGTACCTACCTTCCATGGTTGTTGTGAGAATCAAATGAGTTACTATTTGCTAAACACTTAGCAGAGTGCCTGGAACATAACACTAAAAATTTTTATTGCTCTCCTCCCAACTTCTCTTTCTTTCTTCTTTCCTTCCTTTCTATACTCTGTAGAATAGAAAGAGCAGCAAATCTGGAGTGAGAAAATCTGAGTATGAATGTTTACTCCAACATTGGCTAATTCTGTTACTATAGACAAGTTATGTCCTCTCTCTAAGATGAATATCTGCCTCTGTAGATTGGGCACAATGACACTTGCACTATTGACTGTAAAGGATTATTGTAAGAAATGCGCTTTGTAAACACTTAAAGCATGATCCATAGTTATAGCTACAGTTCTAATTTGTATAGGTTCTTATTTCCTTACTCTTACCTATTCACACACTTTCTTTCTTTTATCTGGCAGTGATATTAAGCCAAAATGGAAATAAAGGCCACTAATCTGTACATAAGGATCCCTATAGGAATAAAACATAACCTAGGTTTTATTGTGTTTTTGTTTATTTTGTTAAATACTTCCCAATTACATTTTAATCTGGTTTTGGATCCATTTGGGAATGTTGTGCACCATATGATCAACACTTCTAGTGTAGGAATTGTGGATGTGGTAATGCTCTGTACTGGTGCAAACTAGCAACTCCCTTCACGGAGAGATTAAGCAAGATGTCAATGACCACATAACTAGCCTATACCAGAGGCAGGGCTTGAAGTCAAGGTTTTCTGATTCCAAGGCAGACTTTACATTGCAGTCAATCTCATCATCATTTCGTAGATAGAGCCATCAATACTCAAAAAAAAAAAAATTAAAAGATGAGCACAGTCATAGGATTGCTAAGTATTGAGCTGGGAATTAAAGCCGGGTCCTCTGATGCTAAATATAGTGCTCCTTCTACTTCACCTCTATCCCTAAATTTAGAGATAGTGTCATTCATGTTTCAGTCCCCTCCCCCCACCCATATATTGTTTTTGTCAATTTCCTTCCATTCAGTCTTGCTACTTCCTTTCTTATAGCATTACAGCTTCTTCAACATTTGGCTGCCCTCCTTACTTAACAAGTTTAAAAACAAGAACTACGGTGGTAGTAATGACATTTGGACTTCATTTCCCAATGTACAGTTTGAGCAGGCTGATTTGACATTTGTGTATGTTTAATACCTCATTGTCAAAAACCAACTGCTTGCCATATCCGTTGGTGTCGAACAGAACATCTGGTTCTGTATAATTAGGTTTTCCAGTAACTTGACGAGCAAATGAGCCTGATGCACTTATCCACATGGGAGAAGAGTAAAGGATTTTCCTCTGAGTGAAGAGAAATTAGTAAGACAAAGTCCCAGAATTGAAGAACTCAGGTCTTGAAAAGTCATGCCTACCAGTGTTACCAGAAAAAATAAATAAACAAGAAGAGGTCAAGTAAATGGGAAAAAGTCAAAGTTTATAACTACCACAATAAATAATGGATGATTACATTTCTTATGACAAGGGCAAAGGTGAAGGTTCTCTATCATGTATGACTCCCCTCCATTATATATGACATCCTAGAAACATAAATAAAATGGGAAGGAGTAAAACCTCTTGTATCTGGAAAATGGTTTAATGATAGTGCAAGTAGGAGCAAGGATGTTACCATGTGAAAGAGTACTATTGAATCATTCTACCTCAACTAGATAAGAACCCTTGTTTATCAGATCAAATAATCAGAACTGCATTTAAATAAGACCTGTACAATTCCTGTAATCAACCAAAGCCTTTGTGTGAGAGACTGGGTTATGCCATAAGTGATTTGTATAAAAGGAAGACCATCTCACAGCAAAGGTGAGAGTTTCTGAGCATCTAGATTTGACAGATTGGAGCAAACATGGTCTTTCCAGAACACCTCTGAGTATCAAGGGAAGACTGAGCAGTGGTAGAAGAGGGAGACATCATAGTGATAAACCCTCCTAGGCATAAGATGAGCAGATAATTATAATGGCTACAAATAGCCATAGTAGGATTCTTTTAATTGCACTGTTACATACAGGTAAAACTAAAGGAACAAACTTTCTCTGGTACAAGATCACTCAGATATTACCTGGTTTAGCTGAGATTGCTTTTTTCATGGAGCATGAGTTGTAGAGATGAATGGTAGGACATCTGGGTAGAATGGCTACAGGCAACCCAATTAAACAAAATCTGCATATATTTGCTTGTTAAAAAGTTCAGTGACTTCTGAAAATTTCTTTAAAAAGCTTTATATGTGTGTCTTTGGGTCTTTAGTTGATTTGCTAGAGCAAGTGTTAAAAGCAAAGAATGGTTGAAAAGGGAATAATGTTTTTGAAAACGCAAAGCCTTATCTTTAATAAATGACTGAGATGCATGATTAGGAGATAAAATGACTTCAGTCTAGA
>CM053585.1:468454150-468469641 GCA_028646515.1 Pseudochirops corinnae
ATTTTGTTTTTCTCTTTAGAAAAACTCAATTTTCTTTGACCCCTCTCCACTGCTTAATACAGGTCAGAGTGACTACTTAATTTGAAGTTTTTTCTGCCACATTACTTATACTTTATCATAAAAAAAACATCTATGAAAAATACCTATTATTCCAATGATGGCATGCAATTGAATGAATAAACAACAGAAGTTATTCATCAATGCATATATATATCTTGGATAGGCACTGAAAATGGAAAATGAGAATTGAACAAAAAGAGGAAAAGTAAGCTCTTCCCTTTAGAAATTTATGCAGTTCTAGTGATTCTCAGATTTTCCCTGAAACAAAGGTCCATCTTGTAAATATCATCATTCCTGCAGTTCTGTTTTATGGCTATGAGTCAGAATACCACAGTCTCCAAAGAAATTAAGTTGAGGATCACCCAGAGGACAATAGTTGTACATTACATATGAGTAGACTGCAACAACTTAACAAGTGAAGAATAATTCAGGAAAAACAATAAAAATGTAATCAGAGACATGGATATATATGACTGTATATAAAAGTCAGACCTTTCACCTAGTGAGATCCCCAATGCACTAATGGAATCCACCCAAAGTCAAGGAATTTGAGGAATCTATCATATTTTTGATAGACTCATTAGTTTAGGTTTATGATAGAATATGAGCAATTATTATTCTGGTTGGGCAGACATGAATGAATTAAACAGCACAGTATTTATTAAATTCTTACTATACGCAAAGCACAGTCCTATGAAGTAGAACATAAATAGAAAAAGTAAGGTACTCTCTGATCTCAAGGAGCTCACATTATTCCAAGTAAGGAGATAATACATATGGAAAGACTCAGCTGTATTAAATAAAAAAGTTCCATACTCTTAGGATGCAGCAGTAAAGCAAAAGGTAATCCCTTTTCTTTAATGTAATTTCCACTGATAAAATTACATCAGTTTCTGATGTGGGATCATTTGATAGTGCCAAGGACTCTGGTGGCAAGAGTTTCCTTTTCTGGGTCTTCAGTATCTGTGTCCATAGCACCTACAAGGGCTATTACTATTCTTGGCAGGGCTTTTTACCCAGGATGAAGGCTATAAGCATCGGATTAAAAATAACTTCAGTGGCCCAATAGGTGCTGCCACTCTGAGTGTTCCTGTGACTACCTGACTGTAGCAGTTGGTTAGCAGTTGTCCATGGGGGTGATGAGGAAAGTGGGTCACCTCTCCACGATCTACAAAAAGGATTATGATTTGCATCAAGAATGAATGCCCACATCAATTATATAATGGATCCTTGAAGCATTGGTGTAAATATTACTTTTTCTTCCACTAAGACTCTACTTTAATACTTCATCATATTTTGGAGTTTACCCTCAAAAGCTATGCCAATAGAAAAAGCTGATCATTTGAATGTGAACTTTTCCCTGGGGTCCAATGATGTACTGCATGCTAGTTGTCATTGAAGAGTCCTGGATAAATCTAGAAAGATTCATCACCAAGTTGTCTGTAGATTAATAAAATTTTTAGCCAAGGTAACTCTTGGTGGTTGTTTATATGCTATGTTAGAGTCGTCACTATCATCATAATATCATCTGTATAGCCATAATAATAAAATTACAAATCCTTGAAATATTTAAGGGTTCATTATTTATAATAATACCAATAACAGCAACATGTAATGGATGCACAATTCACAAATTACCTTCCTTAAAAGAACACTATGAGATAGGTTGGGGAAATGTTATTATCCACTCTTTATGAAAGAGTAAGATGAGGTTGGAGAAATGAATTATTTTGTTCATGGGTCACCCTTGCTAGAAACTAGAAGATCTGGGACTTGGCTCCAGATCTTCTGATCACATATCTAGTGTTATTTTCCACTATACCACACTGTCCTGTGGCTACTAGAAAAGACTTTACATACTAGTGTCTTCCCTGAAAGTGATATCCCTTATCCCAAAACACATTTTTTTAAAAATGAGTTTGACTTTCGCTGATTTTTTCACCTCTTGTCCTTCTCACTATACAGTGGTGCTCTTAACAGAAGTTCATAATGCAATGTGCATGGATCCAGGAGATGCTTGGGAATAACATTCTCCCACCTTCTTTTTTGAAAAATTCTATCTATTAAATATCTGCTGAGATATTCTCTCATGCAAGACCCTGCTTGATGTTCATCCAGAGGGCCTAAGGCTTCCCTGACCATATCTGTCCTTTACTGCTATGGTCCTGCCTAGATTTTATCCATGTTAGGGTTTGTTTGTCAGTCTATAAAATAAACTCTTGCCCAAAAAATGTATGACTTCAGTTCATCCAAAGTCCAGACAATAACCAGATATTTCTTTTTTGACTTAAGATAAATATATTTCCCTTCATGAGATTTTTTTTCTGAGATCTATTACAAAATAGCTTATATTTTCATCCCAGTCCATTATCAGATTCCTAGTTGCTATTTTTGAAAGGCTAAATTTTCAAAAGTTAACAAAATAATCCAACTCTTAATTTATTTAAAAAAAAATATTTCATTCCAATGTCCAGATAATTTTATCAGGTATGTCCTTCTATGTTATTGTGAAGCAAGGTTCAATTATGTCTCAAAATGAGGAATGAACTTTATGTAGTATCCTGGTATGAATACCTCATTTATCTTTTACTTCTAGGAGCTTACTAGACCCTAATAGCTTCTACTTTATCCCTGGAGGGAATCAGTTAACTATTTCTGACTCAGTGTCACATTAAGATGATGTGGTAGAGAATCATGGATTATGAAGACAAGGTGAGAGATTGAAAGTCGAAATTAAGGTTGAAACGAAATGTGGTGGTCATGTGTGGGAGAGGGATAGATTCAGAGCACCTGGAAACCAGGAACTGAGTTAGGATTTCAAAGGCAAGGTAGCTAAGTGATGTAGTAGATAGAATGCTAGAATTGGAAATGGAAAGACGAACTAAAATCCTGACTAAAAGCACCCAGTAGTTGAGTGACCCTGGAAAAGCTCCTTATCCTCTTTGCGTCTCAGTTTCCTTATCTGTAAGACATGAAAAAGGTGGACTCAGGGATGTCTAAAGTCACTTTGAGCTTTAAATTTGTGATTCTGTGAGTCACAGAACTCATACTCATTGAATTTCAAAACAAAGAAGTGGGTCAGAGGCCAAGTAAGTAGCTAGGAGACAGGCTACAGATAAATGTTAGAAACTGAATGAAAGCAATCAGCAGCTAGGATCCAGGGAATACACAGATATTAGAGGTCAAGGCAAAGTAGAAATGTTCATGAACTAGACATGAGGGACCAGAGATGAGATGATCATGAAACTCAGAAAAATTACTTCAAACAGAAAATATACAATATATTTGTAATATATTTTCTACTGCAGCTGGAGTCAATCACAGACTGGTCAACTCTGTGTATGGGTAGAAACAATATAACCCATATTAGGGAGATGGTAAATCTACTAAATTAAAATTTGTAGGGAACTGAATGTAAGAGAAAAGCTCAACAAACAAGTTTAAAGGCAGGGAAGAGGTATCATTAAATTAAACAAACAACGATAGGGAATTGTCGCTCAAAATCCAAAAATATGCAATTTAATGAAAATACTAAGATACACTGAAATCTGCCTCTTCCATTTTCTCAGCTATAATTCTCATACACAAGATCCCATAAATCCTTCATTGGGTGTTTGATGGATTTCCTCAAGATCTTTTGATGTTATGCTTATACCAATGGAGGACAGGGCTTGTTTATTGATTGTCTCTGATTCTCAATACATGAACAACTCATCTTTTTTTTTTCTCTCTCTCATTTTCTTGCTAATACATCTTCTACCCTTATAACTGTATTCCTCATTGGCAATACTCTGTAACTTAATCATTATCACCTTGAGTCTTGCCATTGCCTTTAGATGATCTAGAAATACGATTCTTCAGAAATTAAGGTATTTCAAGATTTTCAGTCACAAAGCATCCCTTCAATAGTATTTATATTAAAGAAATGGCCTTTGTTTTGGTGAGGATCTTGTAAACATTGAATGGAGCACTGTGCAGTTTTCAAGGGCGTCTCTGCTCACCTTCCTCCTATTCAGTTCTAGGCTCGGTATGTTTGCCATATCTGTCCTAGATATATGTACTTAGAGTCTAAGTCTTGTCTAAGTCTTAGACAATAAAGGGAAAATATAATTATATTCTTATCCGAATGTAGTAAAGGGTTGCCCATCTCCCTCTGAGTCACAGGCTCCTGCTACCTCTGAGTCAATGGCTTATATTCTGGGAGTACCCGCTGGTTTTTCTCCTCTTCTTCCTCTTGTTTTAAAAGCAGTCCAAGGTAATATGCATAGCCCAGCTCCTGTGGCTCAAGTGAAAATGGGAAGTGGAAAAGCAAGTGAAGAAAGAAGCAGGAGTTTCCTTTGGAAACCTCTGGTCAGAGGGTACATAGAGGAACCAAGAGAAATGTCATTTAGATGCTGGGGGAAGAAAATAAATTATTATGAACACACAATAAGTCAATTCAGGGTAAATGGCAAAGACCTGTTTGATGGATCCAGGGAAGACTTTATCCTTCCCCATTTGTTTTCTTTTCCTTGGGTCTTTTCCTTCATCAATCTATCCTATATACAAATCCCACATTGTCTTTAAAGCATTGATTTTATTATATGTACCGCTTGGAATCATTAAACTTGGAATCATTACAGGCACTGTACAATTCTCCTACAGGGTAAAATTCAAAGTCCTTATGCTAGTATTCCAAATGCTCTAAGCTCTGCTCTCAATCAACTTGTCTAAATTTGCCAAATGATAAACATTTTTTAAAATCTAACTATTCTCCAACACCTGGGTTATCTGTTTTACTCATTATCCCCAAAGACATTTTGCTCACTCTTACTTTTTTGCTGTTCCTCATATTATCCCTACCCACCATGCCCACTACCCATGCCCAAACTCTTCTGGGACTATGCACATCCTACTGAGAATTCAAAACCTAACTTAATGCAAGTTTCCATGAGTCCTCCTCTCCCATTTTACAAACAGTGACCTTTCTATCTTCTGGTATCCCATGATACTGACTATATCAATCTTGGGGCTTTTACTCAGATCATATACTCTTGCATTCGTTTTAACTTTTCATGCAGATATACCCCCATCTCCCAAATAAATCATACTGTGAAATTCTCAAGAGTGTAGAATATGACATTGTGTATGTTTCACAATATTTAACACAACTCTATGTACAAACTTGTCTTCTCTTGGTTTGCGATACAAAAAATGCCATTTCTCATCTCCATGCCTTTGCATATGCCTTTTCCCACATGGTTGGGAGGTGTTCCCTCTGTACTTCTGCCCCCAAAACCACTCTCTATTTTTAAGATGTAGCTTAAGCACATTATTCTACATTAAGCCTTTCCTGAACCTTTCAATACCACCTGAAATGCTAAGATACTGGACCCCCAAACTACATTGTTTTTAACTATACTGTGCATATATTTGCATTAACTCCCTTTGTATTTTGGCTGTCTATATTTACTTATATACTTTTTTTTACGCACTTCCATGGAAACTTGCAAATAGAAGATATTTGACAAATTCTACTGATTTCTTGATTGGAAAGGAATTCATAAATATTTCTTGAATGATAATTTAATAAATCCTGGTGATACAAGGGAGATCTTTTGATCCAGTCTTGTGACTCTGGTATAAACCATTGAGGCTAACTGTCCTTTTCTTAATGACCAAACCAACTTAGATGGTTTAGCAAAATGAGTCCTATCCTCGGCATTATAGGAATTTGGGATTTGGGTTTAGAAGAGACCTTAGAGATCATCTAACACAAATCTTTCATTTTACAGAACAGGAACCTGAGTTATGTGACTCATTTGCTCAAAGTTTCAAGGATAATAAGTGGCATCATTCAAACATAGGTCTTCCACCTTCAAATCCAATGCCTTTCCAAGATGTTTTGCTGCTTTCCATATATCATGATGCCTCAGAAACCCTGGGTTTGAGTCTTAGCTCAGTTGACTTAGTAGTGACATGATCATACTCCTCCAACTTTTTATTTCCCTGAGCTTCAATTTCCCCACGTTTGAATATGAATATCAGTACTTTCACTAACTCACAGGGAATGTGAGAGGAAATCACTGTGTAAGCTGTAAAGTACTATGTAAATATTTTTTTCTTTTTATCGAAAAATCCTTTAATGATTCAGTACTATATATCATTGACAACCCAGATGCCCAAAGACTTTGTCAGTAGAGTGAAATCTTTGTTAGTTTCTATAAAATGAGACAAATTTTGAATATGGGCCCTGGATGTTGACTGAAGTCCACCTTAGAGAAGTGAGGGAAAAAAAAGTGTATCTTTGAAAAGTTAATCATTAGCTAATGAATTGTTTAGCTACAGTAACGCACAAAATTAATGATTGCAACTCTAGTAACATTTGGAGGTTTTATCATTTTTGTTAATTGAAAATGTGCTTATACCCACTCTCCGATCCATCCTGTACATTTTCATCAGACACACATACAAAATATAAGTACATACACATATGTGTCTAAATGTGCATCTATGTAAGCATGTTTTATATATGGGTATATATAGTAACATCTATAATCTTCATTAAGTGAAAATGTGTCTATACCAACTCACCAATCCATCCCGAAAATTTTCCTTAGACACACACATGTGCATGTACATCTGCATGTGTGCACATATACATGAAGATTCAGTTGTGGATATCATAATAGCATCACATTTATATATTGTTTTTATATCTAAGAGTCTCTTCACATTCATTGTTTATTATCTTCTATGAACCTCACAATAACCTTGTGTGTTAGGTTGTGTATTTATTACATGGATATGGAAATGATCTGTAATTTCATTAGGGTAGGGAACTCACAACTTGGGAATGCCCATATAACCAGAGATGACAACCTGCTTGTGATTTAGTAGATTAGTTGTAGTGATTCTTCTGAGACATATAGTGGTGATGATACAATGCCAAGGATCACAAGAATAGCAAAAGTATCAGAGGATACAACAAACAGGATTTGAATTCAGGCCTACATGCCTCCTCTCTCTCTCTTTCTCCCTCTCTACATACTTACATACATAAACACATACATAGACAAACATATGTATTGTGTGTATATGTATGTATGTATATGCACACACACACATTCATAATACTCCAACTCTGCAAAAGAGTTGAGAGTTAAGAGAGGTGCTCAACATGCCTTCTTAATATGGTCTGACTCATCTTTCCAGCTTTCTTTCCCATCATCCCCCTATGTGTAGTCTATAGTTTGAACAACTAGACTATTGTAGTTAGATTTTGCCTCACTAGAAAGCACAACTTTTTTCTATAGAGGTGTACAATATTATGAAAGCATTCAAGGAAAGGATCCCCTGGCCATCTTTCAGGGATATAGTAGAAAGAATTCTCTCATTGAATGGGAAGCTAGACTAGCTGCCCATTAGGGTCTCCTCAAGCTCCCCTCAGAGGTTCTAAATAAAATGGAAAAATGATGAATGCTGCCAATAGAATGAAACAGAAACTGAGTAAAGTAAGGTCAGGGAATGACTTGAAGGGCAAAGATAAAATTTTAAAAGAGTGAATGAGAAATTCTCTAGTGTGTTGTCTGTAGCAGCCCCAGTGAGTGACTGCAATCCACCAAAGACTGAGGAAATCAAAGAACATAAAAAGAGATTGCTGAGAAACTAAATGAGGTCTCTGCATCCCTCTCCACCACAGAGGATGATGAGAAAACTTCCTGCCCTCAGGTTATTCTTCTCCTGTAGGGAAAATGAGGCTCTGTAAAAAGAGGGGCATGTTAAATAACAGAGTGAAGGGACAACTGGAGGTCTTAAATTGCTAAACAGCACAAAGAATGGATGCCATCATTTTTGGGTTCTGAAGGATGAAGGGAACAGAGCCCTGGGGCACTTCACAAAAAAAAATGGGTTTGATCTATAAAAATAGTTACTCTGCCAGAGTCCTGGAGAGTGGACAATTTTATCATCGTATTTTCAAAACTGAACTCAGGCACTAATCCCTGGGGATGGTTACCAATGTTCCACATGGAAGCCATAAATGGGAAGGAGATCCTGGGTACTACTTGGGTATAGGTGCTTAAAATCCAGGTCTGATCTTTAACTGTAGAAAAGATCCTAGAGGAGGACTTCTTGTTATGTCCTTCTCAGAGTCTTTACAGTGGCTATGCCAACACATCAAAGAGGAAATTTTTGAGGTAAACAAAGAAGCCCAAAGGAAAAGAGTTTAGAATTAAAGGTTATGAACATACATGAAGATCAACATGTTAAGAAGCATTTATTAAGCACCTACTGTATGCTAGGCACTATGCTAAGTATTGGGGAAGTAAAAAAAGGGAAATAAATAAGTACCTGCTCTCAAGGAGCTCACAGTCTAATGGGAGAGACAATGTTCAAACCATGAAAAAACTAAAAGTACAAAGTATAGAAAAATAAGGCATGAGTAACATAAAATGAAAAGCCATTAGAAAGTTATATCAGATGAATGGACCTGCCTCCTAGTTCTAGACTAACCATACTGTATTAATTAGGCTTTTACTTCAGGTTCTTCCATCCCAAGTGATATTAGACTATACCATAGGAAGACTCATCAAAACTGGAAGTATACAACTTGGAGAAGATTTCAATGGAATGTGATTGCTGCCTTCAAGTATTTGAAGACCTGTTACAACAAAAGATTAGATAAATTTGATCAACCAAGAGAATAGAACTAGTAGACTAATAGACTAATCAGTAGCAATTGCAATTTAAATGTAACATAGGGGGAAGCTTTCTTGCCGAGCTATGTAACAACAGAATAGGCTGCCTTATCCCCAAGTCAGTGATTTTCTCACCATTGACAGTGTTCTAGCAGTGACTAATGGACCACTTATCAAAAATGCTACAGAGGAGGCTAAACCTTCAAATAACAAATAGGATCAAATGACCTTTGAAGACCACTTCTACATTAAGATTTTAGGATGTCACAATGTAAAATATAACCTGACATGTTCTTCAACATCAAAAGGTCCTTAAGCAGGTACAGTTAGAACTGAGGCTTTTGTAGATGATCTTCTTGAATTGTTGTGACCAAAATAATTCATCATATGGATGTTCAGGCTTCTGTCAATGAGCTTCTCATATTAGCTGGGCTTCTCATCGGGGAAAGACAGTCTGTCACTGGGCAGGCACTTGGAACTCTTCCAATTTCATAGGACCTACTTAACTAAAACTTTGTTCCTCAGAATACCTTCCAGAATTTAGGGTACCTTTGCAATATGATGATGTGTTAGAGGAGGACTTTAATGGAAGGAGAAATATTGTAATATGTGCAGTAGTGACAACTTTCCTTTGTTATCATTATCTTTCATGGCATATTGTAGATAGACTCAGTACAAGTAACAGACACATGGTCACATTTTTTAAATAAATAATTTGAACTTCAAAATAGCAATTTGGAACATTTATAAGGTGTAATTATATCCAAATTTCAAATAGGAAAATATTTTGTAAAACAAAGATAGACAAGCTATGACTACACACTGGTCCTAGTCCATTAATTTCTTCCCTCATAGCTGCCAAATTCTCATGACTTCTGGCCAACGTCAAATGACTATTGGCCCAGTACATAAGGGAATGGCTCAAAATGAAAGTTCCCATCGTCACAGAATCCTCTGACCCTGGGCACATATACATATACATATATATATATATATGTATGTATGTATGTATACATATGTATATATGTGTGTGTGTGTGTATATGTGTGTATACATATATGCAAGCTTATCACCTTATTGCTTCTGATCTGCATAAAGAATGGAAATAGACAAACAGCAAATATGGGTTACACTCTCTGATTAACCTGACTTCATTCCTAAGATGAAAACAATCTTTGAGAACAAAAACATATATAGAACACACCCAAGAGTCTTAGCTCCTTGAAGGCAGTGAAGAGGAATTAGGAAGCTTCTTGATGAGGGCAAAAATAGAAGAGTGTAAAAGCTGAATTGAAACTTAACATTAAAAAAAAAACTAACATCTTGCCAATTGTTCCCATTACTCCCTGGCAAATAGAGGGAGAAGAAATGGAAGCAGTGTCAGCTTTTATATTCTTGAACTGAAAGATTGATGCAAATGGTGACAGCCTCCATGAAATTAAAAGTCGGTTGGTGCTTGGAAGGAAAGCCACAGCTCATCTGAACCACATACTAACAAACAGAGACATCACCTTGCCATCAAACATCCATATTGTTAAAGCTATAGGCTGTTTTTTTTTCCCCTGTAGCAATATATGGCCATGAGAGCTGGACTATGAGAGCTGAGTGCCACAGAATTGATGCTTTTAAATTGTGGTGCTGGAGAATACTTTTGAGAGTCCCTTGGAGATTAGATCAGTCAATCTTTAAAGAAATCAATTCAGACTTTTCACTTGAAGATCAAATCTTAAAGCTGAAGCTTAATATTTGACCACATAATGAGAATGATGGAACTCATTGAAAAAGAGATGTTTGGAAAGGTTGAAGGAAAAAGCAAAAGGGGAAGGCAGAGGATGAAACAGATAGATAGTGTCATGAAAACAACAAGTATGAGCTTGGAAAGACCTTGAAAGATAGAGGAAGACAGAAGGACCTGGCATGCTATGTATGATGTACAGATTCATGAAAAGTCAGACACAACTGAATGACCAAAAAACAACAAAATCTCCCCCACTTATTAGAAAGTGAGAAATTTAATAAATGCTTCTTGACTATTAATGTCACCAAACCGTAGCCCATCCCACTATTTATGTTCACACACCTACATGATAGAATGCCTGTTTTGATTTTTTTTCCAAGATGCACCAGTACATCATGTCTGCTTGCTTTCCAAAATCTGGATAGAGAGAGCCCTGGAAGAGGTGCTGATATTATCAACCCTGCCCTAACGGCTCTCAGTTGCCATAACACAACGAAAGCCTACTAGAGTAGTCTCTGAGACTTCTACCATCCTTGTACTCTGCCATAATCCTTTCTCACCATGATACTGACATCAGTCACAAAGGATGCATATTCGCATGAATTTTTACAGTTACTTTGTCATTTAGACGAAGAACTCAAGATAGACAGGGTGTAGATGACTAATTTCTATTGTAATCTATGTAATCTTTTCCAGACTTGTTAGTCAGTTTGGGCTTCTTGTCATCATATATGAAGTCAATTGCATCATTATTTTCTCTACAGTGTGAGATAGAACCAGTCAAGTGTTCAAATGCCAGCAAATGATGTGAACACCATAAAAACACCAATTACTGCCCCATTAAAGAGACTTCAGACCTCTGATAGAATGCTAAAAAATCTGTACTCATTCTTCTAGTGACAGAGGGAAGCTGTCAGAGAAGGAAATAAAGAGATCCAGGCTTGTAATTCCCAGGCTCCTCACATTTGGAGGCTTAAGTTTGATATAAGAAAGATAGTTACTATGACACACAGAGCATGGATTATAGTAGAACTCTTTATTTATATTTTTATGAGGACTAGGAGAAAACAGAAATAAATCAGGAAAAACTAGAAAGTATAAAATGGGAGCAACCAATCAATATCTGAGGGAACTATGAATTTATTTTTGAGGTAGACAATAATAATAAAGTTTGATGTCAAGAATCAATCTGAAAACTTTTTTTTAAAGCAGTACTATGTTCACAGTACTGTGCAAGGCATTTGGGATACAAAGGAAAAAATTAAACTGTCCTCATCTTCAAGGATCTATCTCATATTTTATCAGGGAAAAGAACATATGCATATGTAAGAATATATATATATATATATATATACACACACACACACATATACATATATATATACACACACACGCACCTCTTTCTATAGCTATGTATGTAGATACATATATGGCATGTTCATATTATATATGTGTATATGTGTATATGTATATACACACGCATATGTGTGTGTGCGTGTGTATAAACATATGTACCCATAAGACAAAATAAACCCAAATTTGGGAGGAGGATGCTGGTGGATAGGAGAATCATAAAAAATCTTCAAAATTGTAGGTAATGCAGCATTTTTGCCAAGAAAACCCCAAATGGGGTTGTAAAAAGCTGAACATGATTGAAAAAATGCAACAACAAAAACAACAATGTAAGTAATGCTTGAGCCGAGACTGGGAGAAAAAGCTAAGGATTCTAAGATACAGAGGTGAGAAGAGAGAACATTCCAAGAATATGGAATACCCCATGAAAAAGCATGGTAATGGCAGATATTATGATGTGTGTGAAAAACAGAAAGAAGGACAGTCTGGCCTGACTATAGAGTGTGTGGAAGATAGTAACACATAATGGGTTTAGAAAGCTAGGCTGAAACTAGGTTGTAAAGGGCTTAAAATGCCAAACTGAAGAGCGCGTAATTGAATGGAGTGGTATTAGGAAATCACTAGAATTTTTAGAGTAAGGAAATGGCGTGGCATCAACTCCAATTTCTGAAAATCACTTTTGTGACTGTGGAAGATGGAAAAGAGGGGTCAGGTTTGATATATGGAGACTATTTAGAGCCTATTTCAATGGCTCAAATGAGAGTTGATACAGATTTAAACTAGGTTGGTAGCCATTTGAATAGAAAGAAGGGGACAGATACAAGGGATGTTCTGATGTGGTAAAACCTGACAAATGATTAGATGTGTTGAGTAAAGCACTCAATGAAAGAAGGAGCAGTACAGCAAAGTGGCATGGGAGTTCAATTCTGAGTTCAGATAACACTAGTCTTGTGCCCATAAGCAAGTCACTGAACATTTCATTTGTAGACTAAGATCACAGATTTAATACTGGAAGGGAACTTAACAGCACCTAGTAGAACACTATCATTTTACAGTTGAAAAAATGAAGACTTGGAAATTTAATCAATCAGCAAGCATGTATTTACTGATCACTGTATACTAAGCTCTGGGGATACAAAGAGAAAGCCAAAAGAGACACTGCCCTTAAGGAGCAGGGATAGACAATGTACATAAATCAGTGAATGTTTTAGGAATACGGAATAAATAGAAAGTAACCTTACAGGGAATGTCACTAGCAGCAGGGAGAAGGAAACACTTGAGCTAAGTCCTAATGAAAGGCAGACGTTCTGAGAGTCAGAGTTTGAGAAGGAGAGTATGCCAGTCATGGAGAATTGTCACCAAGTCACAGAGATAGGGAATGGATTTTCTTGTGGAAGGAACAGTAAACCAATACGGCTGTGTCAGAGAGTCTGTGGAAGTGACTACAATGTTAGAAGGATGGAAAGGTAGAAGGAGATCTGGTTATTAAGAGCTATGATTTAATATTTGATTCTGGAGTTTAACCAGTAAGGCACCAAGTTTACTGAGCAGAGAGAGAGGGTAAGGGGAGTCAACACGATCAACATTTTAGGAATAACACTTTGGCAACAGTGTGGAGAACAGATTAGACAAAGAGGAGATGGGGCAAGTGGACCAATTAGAATGCTGTTGCATTCGTCCAGGTAATAAGTGATGAGACCTGAACTGGATTAGTGACTGTGAAAGTAGAGAAATATACAGGGGATGTTAAAGAGAAAAAATTCTAAGATTTGGTAACAGAACAGATGTTTGGTGTGTAGGAATCTCTGAGCTGAAATTTCATTTTTTTATACTTCTCTGACTTCACTGAAAGGCCAGGCCTAGGTAAAGATAGGATAAAGAAAAAGAGGGAAACACTGCTCTTAGAGTATGAAAATAAGAATAAGCTTCTTAAATTGGTATAATGACAAAGGAACCATGAGAGGGAAAGAATCAAGTGTTAAGACAGACCTCAGAACAGAGTCATAAATAGGAATTCTGGGGAAATTCATTTGGGGAATGGGGTAGACATGCAGAGAAAAGTTCAACACTGTCAGGTGCATTCATAATAAATAAAGAAGTCATTCATCCCTCAGACTCTTGCCCTACCACTCAAGGCATCATCCAACCCTAGGCAGTGGTAAAGAGTACGAGAAGACAACCCTACAAAGGTGGGAAAAGGAAGCCTTGAAGCAGCCCAATTATAAGACCTGAAGGCATAGGGACAGACCAGAAGACCATTGGGAGAAGGATGTATGTCCTCTCATGTTGCTAACCTGTCCTAGGGACCTGTTGCAGCTGCCTCAGTTGTAGCTCTGTCATATGGACCACTGAATGCCCATTTCCTCTCTTTTATACCACCTCTCCTACATATACAGGTACTTCCCCTGTCCCTCATATATTTAGAAATCCCACCACACAATCCGACACACAGAAACATACACACTCATTTTTTGAAAGAATCAGTGTATCTGGCTCCTAGTCCCAAACCCACCACTTAATATCTGTATAAACATAAGCATGTCACTTAGCTTCTAGGCCTTTAATTTCATTGTCTCTTTAAAAAAATGTGAATATTAATCCCTACTTAACCCACCGCAGGAGGTTAACTTGAGGACCCAAGAAAATAATAAAAGGGAAAATGCTTTTTTTTAACTGTAAAACCATAGGCAAATATAAGCTATCAGATTGTTATTATACTTCTATATTAAAACTCTCACTCACCTATAAATAGCACTTCATTTCACATAAGGAAATAGACAAAAACATTTGGCACACAAAAACAATAGAAATATATTATTGTTTTTATCGGACAATGTTATTGACTGACAGTAGTACAGACAGACTCAGAATTTAAACAATAGGTAGAAGAGTGAGGAAATATTTGACTTGGTGGAAAAGAGTGGACCAGGACCTTAGTAACTGGGGAAAGGGTGGGGAGAGAATAGGAAAGTAGATAGATATGAGACCAGCAATGAATAGATAAGAGAGAGGGAGTCTTGTTGAAATGACCACTGGGACGGACCAACAGTTTCAGCTGTGATAAATTCATTTGTTTAGGACATAACATGATTGGTTGCAGATACAACTGATCTCATGATCAGAGATCTCATCTCTCAAGAACATGAAGGCTATAAAGCAGTGGTTCTCAACCTGTGGGTCACAGTCCCCTTGGGGGTCGCCTAAGACCTTCGGAAAACACACCAATGGTCTTAGGAACAGAGACACCACTCCTCTATCCATCTCCAGACGGGTCCACCCACGTGCAGATACACCCACATACAAGTATTAAAGGGTCGCGGCATTAGGAAGGTTGAGAACCACTGCTATAAAGGGCTTTATATATAATATTCCTTTAATGGGCACAACAATCCATGCTAACTATGGACTTTAACTCATATTTGACCTGGAACCTAAGGGTCAGAAAGGTTAAATAAGTTGCCCAAAATCATATAACCAGCAAATGGCAAAATCGAAACTCAAGC
Source organism: Pseudochirops corinnae (assembly GCA_028646515.1). Lineage (NCBI taxonomy): Eukaryota > Metazoa > Chordata > Mammalia > Diprotodontia > Pseudocheiridae > Pseudochirops > Pseudochirops corinnae. The sequence goes on from CM053585.1 coordinate 468,469,483, forward strand.
CCAGACTCTCTAACTTCAACTGTCATGTTTTACTAGACTATCATTCATTATGTGATAATCCAATGCGAACATAAAAACTAATCAGAAAAATAAATAATATATATGCATATATGTGTATATGTATATATGTATGTATATGTATATACACAATGCTCATAT
>CM053585.1:468470141-468485565 GCA_028646515.1 Pseudochirops corinnae
TAGTAGTAGTAGCAGTAGAAGTAGTAGCAGTAACAGTAGTAGTAGGAGTAGTAGTAACAGTAGTAGTAGCAGCAACAGCAGCAGAAGTAGTAGTAGTAGCAGTAGTAGCAGTAGTAGTAGTAGCAGTAGTAGTAGTAGTAGTAGTAATAGTAATAGTAGCAGTTAATATTTATATGGTGGATATTATGTGGCAGGCACTGTACTAAGGGCTTTATAATTATTATTTCATTTGATCTCCACAGTAACCATGGGAAAGGGGTGCTATCATTATTCCTGTTTTACAAATGAGGAAACTGAGGCAAACAGATTAAGTCACTTGCCTAGAGTCACATAGCTAGTAAGTGTCTGAGGCCAAATTTGAACTCGGGTCTTCCTGATTCCAGACCCAGTGCTTTATTCACTGGACCAACACCTAGATACTAAGTTGGCAGAAATTTCAGAGGTCATCTGTTTCAAACCATGCTGGAAGTGTAAATATCCATTAAAATTCCCTGATAAGGAACTTGAGCAAATAATGGAAATCTTCATCTGAATATTTTCACAGGCACCAGAGCCACAAAACTATAAGTGGAAGAGATCTCAGAAACCATCTAGGCCAATACCCTTGTTTTCAGATGAAAAAAAAATGAATCCCAGGAAGTTGAAATATTTTGCCCACTATAGATGTAGAACCTAGTGGAGGCAGGATTCAAATTCAGATCCTCTAACTCCAGAATTAGCTTTCCTTTCTTGCAGATCACACATAAAGTGAATTTTCCCAGCAGCACTTGGCCAAGCCTAGAATGACTAATTGCCCATGTAGATAAGTAATATTGGAGAAAATATGTGTTCCAGCATCATGGTGCTACTAGGATGAAGTAAATAAAACCGTGATCTCTTCAGATGTGAAGAGAGCTTGACAGTCTTTGGGTTTCATAGGTTTAGAGCTTGGAGGGTACTCAGAAGTAATTTATTCTAGCTTCTCACTTTATACATGAGGATGTTAATGTGCAGAGAAGGGAAATAATTTGCCCTAGGACATACAAGTAGTATATAATCAAACCACATTCAACATAGGCTTACTGAGACATTAATCAATCAACAACCAATTATGAAGAACCTTCTACATGTCAGGCACTGTGTTAGATACTGGGGACAGAAATGTAAAAATAAAACAAGCCCAACTCTTTAAAAGTTGACGTTTCAATGTTCTTCTAGTGTAGAGTTACTCTGATGCTCACGGACTTGGTACTTACGTGTCCTCTCACACTACAAATAAAAACTGTTCATATGTGATAATTATTTTTTTCTTAGTCTTAGGAGTCAAGTTAGGCAAAGCCCCACATTTGATGAAACTATGTGGAATTTCCTCCTGAGATTATAACATAATAGCCAGACACTCTTCCATTAGAGCTCCTTTACTATTCCTTCTTAATCTCTTTTTCCCATGAGCCTCTTTGTTTCTTTGGACCAGGCTTCCATCTTATCTTGTTAAGTTCTTGCCACCTCCTGTTATGGGCAGAGGAGCCTATGAGGAATAATGCTTATAAAAGCAAGACACCAGTAATTCTTGAGCACCAAGCCATAATTAGGAAATTCTGCCCCCAAGACACTCTATCCTGGGTCTGTCTCTTCTCAATGCTCTTTCTTAGCAGTCCAGGACCTTGGTCCCTTCTCTGCCTCAGGTCATCCATCCACTTCAGCCACTCCAATTCTCTAGTTTACATCTCAGTCCCCAGCTCCAGTCTTGCTTCCTGTCCCACTAATCTGTGGTGGCAGCAGTAGCAGCAAACAGCTTCATATCCCCAACACTTAGTGCAATGACGGGCATATAGTAAGTGTTTAATAAATGCTTACTTATTGCTAACTGGTTGACTAACTGATAGACACCTGACCCCGCCAGCAGCTCCTTCACTCTCTTTTTCTGTTCCTGACCTTAAGAAAAGAGTTAGATGGAATCTCTCCAGAGAAAACCCTGTGAAATACTATAATGAGAAGGGCTACAAGCCCACACACAGTATTTTGCCATGCCTCCTGAGGATTTATGCAACTTCAAACCATTCCTTAGGAAGGCTTGCTTTCACTGCCCCATGAACATAATTTTCCTGAGGCAGTCCTCAGGGCCCTTTTGGTTCCCACAGAGATAAAATGGATTGCAGACCCTACTGTGAGATATAATGGAAGGGAAAATAGAACTGATACCCAGACAAGGGGCTCTAGGAAAACGGAGTAGGATCATGTATACTTCAAGAGGATCAGGGGAGACTTCATGGAGGAGTGGCACCTGAAGTAAGCCTTGAAGAAAGAAAGAGTCTGAAAAGTGAAATTATAAAAACATGCATTCCAGACATGAGGGGCAGCATGTGCAAATGCAAAAAGGCAGGGGATAGAATGTTTTAGCTGAAATATAGTGAAAATGGACAAAGGGAGTGTGATATAATGGTTAAAGAGCTACCTACAAAAGTAGGAAAACATACATTCAACATCTGCTTTTGAGCCATACTACAAGTGTAACCCTAGGCAAATCACTTAAACTCTCAGCGCTCAAGCTAAATTTCTAAGACCATTAATTATGGAGAAGATTTTGATCTATATTGGTAGAGATTTTCCTTATACCTAGTTTCCTACGCTAATGAAAGGATGGGTTCAAATTATTGTCCTTCTAGCGTACAGGAAGGAAGTAACGTGAAATAAGTCTGAAAAAAGGTAGGAGTTAGATTGTAGAGGGCTTAAAAAGCAGTCTAAGGATTTGTATGTTTTATCCTATGTAGGCAATGGTGGGGATGGGGCGGGGGTGTGGCCCTGAAGATTTTTTTTTTTTAGTAAGACAGTAACAAGGGTCAGATCTATTCCTTAAAGAGATTATTTTGGCAATGGTGCAAAGAAAGAACTGTGGGGCAGAAAAATTCAAGGGAGGCCACAGAGACAGATCTCAATGGGCAAACATTTCTAGGTAATATTTCATTCTTTACTTGTTTTCCCTCTGGGCTCAGAGAACCATAGAAAAGCAAGGTTGAATTCATGACAGATTCTATCTACATTCCTATGGGAAACTGACTTGGGGTCAAGTCTTTTATATCACTTCCTGAGTGGCAAACCCAACTCCTCTTTTAGATTTCCCTTTTCTATGGCTACTGTACTCCATCTCCCTTCTCTTTTGCCAATTAGTGTGGTTGGGAGCATGGAGTAATGGAATACACCTATATTCAGTTCCAAAGACTCATGTTTTGTGCATACTGTGTTTCTTCCGACTCTGCTGGTGAAACTGTGGAATGTCCTTGGCTAGTAGACTACATCTCCTGTTGTCAGGAGCTGGCTGGTTGACTACCTCGGTAGCTTCCTCTGCACACGAATCAGGTATATTGAAAAAACACCAACAATAACTGTGTCTTATATTGTACATGACTCCCCCCCCCTTCTCTCTCTCTCTCTCTCTCTCTCTCTCTCTCTCTCTCTCTCTCTCTCTTTCCCTCTCTCTTTTCCTCCATATATATATATATATATATATAAATATATATATATACACACACATACATACATACACACATACATATATATGTGCCTTACATACATGTTGAACAATCAATCAACGAGTAATTGTTAAGTACTTTCATACAGATAACTTATAACTAAACAACAATTTGAACTCAGGAGCTCTAGTACAGGCAATGTTTTTCCTAAAGTATAAAATATAATGTGTACATAAAATAATAATATGTATATATGCACATATGTGTAAGCGATATTCTTAGCTGAAAAGATATCAGCAAATTACTAAAAAGACGCAAACTTCTCCAAATTGTACTTCTGTTGATGAACTACTGTATATTTGAACCTTGTTAAATCAAAGGAATGTTGAGGGCTTAGGATGGCATTTTACAAATGAATGAAAACCATTTTCTAAGCACTTACTTTGAAGAATGATGATAAACCCACTTGCTCAGGAAGATTTTTCTCTCCAGTTCTGATCATTGCAAAAAATGGCATGAGGTGAATGATTGAAATTCCATGGAGAGGGGAAAAGGGGTGATATTTAAGTCCATATGGAAATCCCTGGACAATGTGGCATGTTGAGGGATTGAAGCACAATATACAGGAAAGACAAGCAGTGCCCCTGGTGAGAGTATGTCTTACAGCAAGGTCTGTGGGCAGAGCAGAGTTTGAGTAGAGGGGGCAAATGTTGTCCTAAATGGGTGTTTCAGGAATGACTTGACAAGTCAAAGTGACAAGACCTGAAAGCAGAGGATGGCTACTCCCATGTTGGGGATCCTTTCTCCTCTGTGGACATTGTGTTGTGTGTCTGGTTGTTATTCCTGACTATAAGCTTATGTTGGCTCACAGGAAGCTGTGAAAGCTCTAAAATCCACTTTATTAGTGTAATTTATATAAATCATATGGCAGAAGAATTTACCTTCTGGTTTCTTTTGCAGAAATTGCTGAGGAGGGTTTTAGGCAACTTAACAGTGAGGAATGTCACGTTTCATCAGTTTGAGAGAGTCGTTTTCTTTCTACCATAGGATTTTAGAATTGAAAAGACCTTGTGGATCATCTAGTCCAATTCCTTCATTTATCAGACAAAAAACCTAAATTCCAAAGAAGCTAAATGACTTATACAAGGTCATGTAGAGCTTGAATTTGAACTGAATCCTCTGATCTGAAGTCCAGTACTTCTTCCCTTGACCTCAATATAAAAAGGGCCTTCTATTGTCACACACAATGTCTCCCATCACCCCATATTGCTTTTCAGGAATGTGTTTTAAATTGAGCTTGTCACCATATTTTAAGCAGGATTGCAGAGTTCAATAATATCAGCCATAAAACATATAATCTCTTGTCTCTCTTGGTCTTTAAGGGAATTTTAAATAATTTCAAAACTGTTGATTCTTAAAACATTTTTTTTTTCATTAGAGTACTAGCAAAGAATAAAGCAAGCCCCCACATTCCACTTTCCACTGATTGGAGGGCTGCAGTATAGAGCAATGAACCCCTCCTAAAGTCTTCCTTGATATAGGACTCAGAACTTTACAGGTAACATTTTATTTTCCATCTGTGGCACTGCTTGGTTTTGACTCCATGAACATCATGCTCCTGCACAAGGAACCCCCTAGCGCCCCTCCATCCCCCCTTTTCAGTTTCCCTTTTATATTACGTTCTCCCACATTATTAGATTTTAAGCTCCTAAGGGAATAGACTGTCTTTATTTTTCTTAGTTGTATTCCCAGAGCTTAATGCAGTAACTTGCACACAGTAGATAATAAATGTTTATTGACTATACCAGCCTTTGTAAAACCTGTCTACATACACTGTTTGTATATGTGTAATATACACAAAAAGAAACAAATACTTATATGGTAGATGCCTTGGTCTATGAAACGTGTGTGTGTGTGTGTGTGTGTGTGTGTGTATGTGCACATCTCTCAATTCTGACAATTCACTTCTAATGCACTTCTTACTTTCTGATTCAAGTGCATTTCTCTCCTTTATGGTATTTTAGTCTCAAAAGAATTTAGTCTTCCTCCTTAGAACAATTTGCATTTGTTGGTTGTTAATTATTTTAACAGGTACAGAAACCACAGGCAAAAAAATATTTTATGGTGTCCTTTATAGTGCTGTAGTTCACACTTCCATTCAGCTACTAAAAAAAAAAAAAAGATTTTGGGGCAGCTAGGTGCAGAGTGAATAGAGCACTGAGCCTAGAGTCAGGAAGACCTGAGTTCAAATTTGGCAGATACTTAACACTTACTAGCCATGTGACCTTGGGCAAGTCACTTAACCCCAACTGCCCTGCCTTCCTCCCACACCCTTCCAAAAAGCCAAAAAAAAAAAAAAAAAAAAAAAAATGGAACATTTGCGATTCCCTTAAAAGGCTGGGCACCTCCGTTTAAACAAAGAACAAAGAACAAAAACATTTGACTGCAAGTCAAAATCACAGTGATTGTATGAATTCTAAAACGCTCACTGGCATCTTACTTCATTAACAGACATGTTTGGTATTTTGGTCACATCCATACATTTAATCAATTATGTTCCTATAGGCTGCTTTGCTGATCCAAAAATAAAAATAATAACTTCAGTGAGACAGCATGACACTGAGAATATATTCTTTCCAGGATTCTCAAATCTGCACTGATTCCCCTCCTCCCATCACCCCTGAAATAGGATCATAGCATTTAGAACTGGAAAGGACCTTTGAGATGATCTGGCCCAAATTCATGATCTTCTAGATTAGGAAAGTGAGGCAGAAATGAAGTGCCTTCCCCAAAAGCAAGTAGGTAATAAGCCCCATAGCTTAGATGGAAATTCAAAGTCTTTCTTTGACTTCAGGTCCAAGGCTTGTTTTGTAGCCTCCTAATCTGATCTTCAATTCCCACAATTCCTCTTGGGACTCCATTAATGTTCAGGTGACTAAGTGGCATAATAGATAGTCAGTTGGACTTTTGGAGTCAGGGAATTCTGACTTCAAATCTGGTCTCAGATATTCACTAGCTATGTGACTCTGGGCAAGTCACTTAACCTCTCTTGGCTTTGGTTTCTTTGTCTGTAAAATAGAAGTTAAAAAATGAATATAACAATAACACATATATCTCCCCAGCATTGTTGTGAGGACAAAATGAAATAATATTTCTAAAGTTCTTCACAAATCTCAAAGCACAATATAAAAATAATCTATCATTCTATTATTTCACAATAGTGTTGGGTAATTTCCAATTCTGGCTTGACTTAGCCACAATCACGCTATAAGAAGAGTCTTCAACTTGATTATCATGCCGTATGATGAGCTTTTACTTCCTGTCCAAAGGGAATCTACCTACTCCCATGTAGATGCATATATGTGTGTACATGTATACATGTGTGTGTGTGTACACATATATATATTACCCATAGGCTACCTTTAGAGTCTAAAGATTCAATAAAGGAGAACCCTGAGTTGGATTAAAGAAGAAGAGAGGTGGGTCTGCAAAAATTCTGTAAAATTAAATCTTAAATTTGCATCAGGGTAGCAGGCAGGCATTGGATCTAGGGGCTTTCCATTATGTGTGTGTATATATATGCATATGTGTGCATATATATGTGTTTGACTTTCTGAATATACATATGTATATACACATATGATATATACACACGTAGACTCATAAACATTTATGCACATGTATACACATTATATATAGATAGATAGCATTATATATGTAACTCTTTGTGTAGCTATATATACACATACACATGAGTAAATGGATAGATTGATATGTAACATTAAATGCTAGTTCCTTTTCAGAATCTTACCATCAAAAACATATTGAGGGTCATCAATATCTCTGTTCTATACACATTTGCATCCTAATCTGGCAGCCTACAAATGTGACTCATACAAATCCTTGCGTGGCAATGCATAAATATTACTCACACATCCCTGAAGTGGTTTCTTTTATATTTTATTTTTGTATGATTTAACTTGACTTGGGATATTTGAAATTGGCAATATTCACTTGAGAGGTATTTATTAAGCCTCTATGTGAGTAGGACTATACTCAGCATTCAGGAATGGGGGCAGGAGAGGGATACAAAGGAAAAGGAAATGGAAGTTTTGTTCCTGGTCCATTCTTTAATACTATAATGACAAGATCAATGGGGAAAGGGTGATGGTTGGGACAAGAGGAAGGAACTCAACCATTTCCCTCCATTTTTTCTCTAGTCTCAGCAATTTGCTTATTGGAGACAGAATTTGAAGATTTTTATTGAGAGGAATAAGCCGTTTTGCTGAATAAAACATGGGCATTGGTCCCATGGACTAAGATGTTACTGTATCTAGTGTAAGACAAAGAAACAAAAAAATAAAGCCAGATCTTCCATTTTTCTACTGAAATTTCCTTTTTACTCCCATTGGTTTTAACTTTCTCTTTTCTCTTCGAATTGTTTCCTTATTCATTTTTAGCACAAACCATATGAACATAGCACCACAGATTTAGGGAACAAAGATCATTAATACTAACTCTCTCATTTTACAGATGAAAAAACTGATTCTTAGAAAAATGAAGTGACTTGCCCAGGATCTCATCCCTGATAAATGCTCTGAAGAGTAATATGAACCAAGATCTTCCTGATTCCAAATCTAATGCCCTATCTCCTATGTCATGATGCTTTTCAAGGTGTAACTTGAGGAGAAGATACCCCTCAGGGTTGTTGTGAAGATCAAATGAGATATTTATCAAATAATCATTGCAGTGCCTAGTGTGAATCAGATGCTATATAGAAGCTAGCAATTATTACTATTAGCACTAACACACATTATTCTGAGAAGAATAATGTGTGTAAGTGCTAGACTACAAAAGAATCTAGGATGCACATAAAGTGTTAAAATCCCCTGACCTCCTTTATCATTTAACAAATAGAAACAGTGAGGCACAAATGAGCTAGAACTTGCAATGGGTCACACAGTTTCTTGTTATTTCCAGACCTTCATAATTTAGATCCAACCAATCTTTCCAGAATACTTATTCTTTCTCACATGTTCTTTTTCCTTCATGTTCTAACCAAACCTCACCCTATATCAAATACTCACCATTCCCTCAACTGCCCACCATACAACAAATTTCACTTTCTTCTTGCATAAAATAGAGCTTTGGATTTGGAATCAGAAAGATCTGAGTTCAAATCCTACTCCAGGTACTTACCAGCTTTGTAATCCTGGCCAAGTCACCTCATTTAAGTCTGTTTTAGTTCCTTTGCAAATCTTAAAACATTATTTGACTGCTAATTATTGGTGATGTGTGTGTGTGTGTGTGTGTGTGTGTGTGTGCGCGATATGCTTCTGTCCTTGCTCAAAATGATCTCCTTCATGAGATTTACTCCTTGGGAACTCTAACATCCTCCAAGGTTCAGCTCAAATGCCACGACGTACATAATGACCCATTTGTCCATTTCTGATTCCCCCAGTTAGCTCTTCTCCAGCTCCCACCAAGAAACCCAGTTTGTATTTTCTTATCCATGTATATATTGATTTCTTCCCAGTAAGCTTCTTAATGACAAAGATCATTTTACTTTTCTTTTTTACATTACTAGAACTTAGCACGATTACTGGCACGTAGTAGGCACTTAATTTCTTGCCAATTTAATTTGCACTGAGTTAAGTCAAATTGAGTTGAAATTAATTGAATTGGTGACTGTAGAGTTCAGAACCCAGAGTTCCGATAATAGGGGGACTATTAATAATAATAGGCCGATAATAGGGGGAATATTAATAATATTCTGCCAAACTACAAATTATGTCACTACAAGGATTTTGTTCTAAAAGCCCATACCAAAACAAGTTAGGGAAACTCTCCCCTTCCTCTATTTGAGGTCCAAGAGTACTGACGGAAAAAGTGTCATTTTTTGGCCCAAGTTATTAAGCTTGGCCAGATACATAAATCCAGTTGCCAACCTGCTCTTTCACTTGGTGTTGTGTCAGGACAACCAATGAGTCACTTATGGAATGGGAATAGAAGCCAAGATTCTTGATGTCCACTTCTGAGTCCTGGATGGTACAGTTCACTGCTTGCAGAACAAGCTCCTACCCTCTGCTCCTTCAAAACTGTCAGAGCTTCACTTCATCCCTATAACAGCTCCATTAGATCAGGTGGAGTACCCTTGCCAGCTTTTCATCATTTGCAACTTGCAAATGATTCAGGAAGAGCTCTCTGTTCTGAACTGTCAATCTCCCAAGTTTAGAGAAGTATAAATCTGAAATTCAGATGTCATGGGGACAAAAACAGCATTAACTTAAAGCAATACAAACAAAAAAGGTCTCTTTTCCTTGGGTATAAATTGAAGAAACTTGTTTTAGACACATTGAGAATAAATGGCTTTGTAGGACTTGTAAGTTTGTAGAGTACTTAAGAATCATTAACATTATGAAAATATTGGATTATTCTGTGACAGATGCTTAACAGCACCCATGAAATGAAATGGGAGTGTTTACTAGTAGAAAACAGTCATAGAAAGCCATCCATAAAAGAAGCAGAAGACTGTGGTGGATGATAGATAAATACTGATTGTTAAGATTCTGGTTTTGAATTCCAGCTCTACAATTTATCAGCTGTGTAACATCAAACAAGTCAACTAACCATTGTGTGCCTCAGTACTCTCATCTGTAAAATAATGATAACACATGCCACACAACTCACAGAGTTTTGTGAGAATCAAATGAGGTAATGAACATATTACAACAAAAATTATTAATATATTGATTAATTAAAATGCATTACAGTAAAAAGTATAAAAAATACAATTTTTGTCACCATAAAGCACTATGTATATGTAAATTGCAATCTTCAATAATGGAAGTACTCTACATGATTGCACATGTTTGTGTTTATATTAAGGCAAAACATGTTGAAACATGATGTCAAAAGAACACAATTTTTAGTATTCAGAAGACTGAGTTATTTGTTAAATTGAAAAAAAAATATTTCAGCCATATGTAGACATTTTTTAAACACTCCAGGAAGCACTTGGGCTCATTAATGATGTTGACCTCTAGGTATGAAAATGCAAATTCATGTTTCAAGATTCCAGGATTTTATAAACAAGCACATAAAAATAGAATGTAAGCTTGTTGTTGACAAGGATGATTTAATTTTTTTCTTTGTATTGCCAGTATCCAGAAAAGGATATAATAAGTGTTTTTTAAATGTTTACTAGACTGGATTGAGTTTAGTGTTTCTGGGGTGTCAAAATATCTAATAAACTAAGAGAAAGTAACAGAGCTGATCTTCACATTCTAAAGACCAAATAAAGACCGAAAATTTTACTTGGCAGTCAGTAGTTTTAGCGTTATATAGATGCTGCCTTAACTAAAGTTGAGGGGATTGTGATGGTGACAAAATTAGTGTCAAAATTTCATTGATTTTAAGCTGAAGTGCCCTTAAACATCATTAGGTCTAACCTCACTTTATAGATTACAAAACTGGGGATCAGCTACATTATTACCAGCACCACAGAGATAAGAAGTGTGTGAGCCAAAATTCAAATTTGGGACCTCAGACTCCAATTGCAATATGTAAATTCTATAGTTGGAAAATTTTCAAATCAATTTGGTTGCATCTGTGTCATATTTAATTTGTATATGTCTTTTTAATGCCTGGGTGGATGAACTTTAATGCATAGATTTCTTGCTTGTTTCATAACTGTGTTAATATTTCACTGACTTAAGATTCTTCCTTAACCAATGAGGAATCAGGACCTGTGAAAGTAGGGGTTGTGAGCAGGGGGACTCTACTTTGAAGAATAGCATTGGGAGTATTGGCCTGTAAATCAGTGCCAAAGGCTTAAGCCCACTTACTGGTACACTCTACTGGTTCTATAAGCTATTTTTGTTCTCTCCCTCCCAACTTCACCCCCATCATAACCTAGGAAGGTTTAATTATTCCTTTTCTATTTAAGTTTCTGTTTTCAGGAGTCAGCTTTCCTACCTCCCACAAAGATTCCCCTACAAAGCCATTCTGGAAGTATATCACAATGCAAAACAGATAAAGTCCCAGTCAGAGTATAGAAGCTTAGAATATTCTTCTGCCCTGGGGGAACCTTCCATTGTATGGGAACCTGGTGGTGGAGGTGGAGAGGGAGGGAGGGGAACTATTTCAGAACTTTTCCATCTAGATCATAAGAGATAGATAGATAGCCCCTCTGTTCCAGATAGGAAGGCCTCATTCATAGCTGGAATGGGGTTCCAGTTGCAGCTGCTATTCCTGATTGATGATGAGGTCTGCTGTATATCCCAGAAACTGAAGAATTGGGTACCATTTCTGGCTTCATGCCAGTGGTATTAACTCAGCTGGCAAGGCTGTTGAAGATATTCTCAATAATCCTTATTTCATCCTGTGGTTGGAAATCATTCATATACTGATTTCTTTAAACCATATGATTCAACCCCAAACATTGATCCATGTGTTCATCAGGGTAAGACAAATTGGTATCAGAAATTTGGTGCAGCAATGAAATATAAAGGCTAGGGTGATGACAAAGAAGATGTGAGATAAGGGGAAGTAATAGATGAATTTATATTGTTATTAAATAATTTCAGATTCTTTGTGGTTCCATTTTGGGTTTGGTTTTTTTTTTTTTGGTAAAGATATGGAGGGCTTTGTCATTTCCTTCATCATTTTATTTTATAGATGAGGAAACTGAGGCAAATAGAGTTAAGTGATTTTCTCAGGGTCACACAGCTAGTAAGTGTCTAAGGCTGGATTTGAACTCAGGTCTTCCTAACTGCATGCTCAGTGCTCTATCCATCGTGCCACCTAGCTTCCTTAGCCCCACCCAAGGACTGTAATTGTAGAGAACTCTGGATATGGTGCCAGAGTAAATGACTCAATTATTACCAGTTGAGGATAAAGAAGATATCTCCATTGATGGTAAAAGATGAACTAAAGTAGTGGTAAAGTGTTGTTTTTAAGAAAAATGTAGTAAATGGTGTAAAAGTGGAATGGCTTCTTAAAATACAGAAGGAGAAGTTGTAGTGCCCCTACAAATGAAAATAAAAAACAAATGAACCAAAAAAATTAAAACTGGTAGAAGCTGTATTGTCCATGCACTGAGGAAGAGAATGGAGCCAAAGTCAGCTCCAAGACGGTACAGACATAGAGTTAGAGAAGAAAAGGAAACAATAACATCAAGAGGCTACACAGAAAAAGGGAAATCAAGCTCAAAGGCTAATCTGGATTTGGAAAACTTGGCTAAATGTTAAACCACCTCCAGAAAATGATGACATACCTGACTCTGTGGTCCAATGTGTATGTATGCAAACACAGGAAGCTGCTGCTTAAATATATGCTCATAGGTGATTTGAGAGTTAATTGCTTTTGAAATTTTAGTTTGGAATTTACTGTTCTTTCATACAAGTACAAAGGACCAGGGCTAGGGAGATAGGAAGGGGATCGAACATTTGTAGAAACAGGAGTGAGTGGGATTCAGATTCAGTGAGAAAGAAAAAAGTTATTCTGAATATTGCCAGTAAAATTAGAGTAAGAGGTTCCTTGAATTTGGGCTTTAACATTTATGAAACTTTCAATTATAAAATTTTAGGTGGCTAATATTATACCAATCCACTTTAGGCCAATGTTCTAGCTATCCAATTTATTAAGTAGGATACGTTTGAATGGATATATGTGTACACACACGTATATGCATAAGTATGTAAATATTTGTATATATACACATATATATGCACATATATTTTTTCCCAAAAAAGTTGAGTAATGAAAGTCATCATAGTTTTTAAAATATTTTTTCATGGTATTTCTTTTTCATTTTTAGTTTTCATAGGAATACTTCTATTCAAAAAAATTTAATGGTTGCAAAATAAGATGACATGGGCATTATTTTGAGGGGGCTGGGTAGGTTCATAATTGGGGTCTTTTCATTATTTTAGTCTCTAAAATTTATTATCACTGATGTCATTGAATGTTCATTGACAAGATACAAGAGTGATTCACAATGAATATAATATTTCTTGGGAAGATCATATAGTTTTAACCATCATGGGCTGTGAAACTGAGGAGCACAAGCATTTCCTGTGAATGATTTGGATGTTTGTATTCATATCATTATTGAAATTTAGAAAAAGATAATAACAGAAAGTTTAGAGTGAGTAAAGTTTTAGAAACAAAGTTTTAAAAATGGCAATTTACATTAATTGATTACAGAAGTCTTCCCCCATTTGTATGACCTTTCAGCAGTTTGAATTGATTATCTTATTGCTGTATTTTCATTCTCATGCATTTTCATAGGGTACATTTATTACACCCACCCCTCACACACACAAACACACCCTTTAGTGAATTGCCAGTAGTTTATTGTTATGTTAGTTTGGAGAGTACATTTGTGTATGCTGTGTTCCTAAATGACTAATGAGACCGATCTGGGACTGAAAGTTTGAACAGATGTTTCCACATGTGGAAGTTCAATTTTGATTCTCAATTTGATGCTTTCATCATTTGTTCTTCATCACAACATTGCACTAGCATATGTTTTTAGACTGCAATAACCTTTGTATCTGTATTTGTAGTACTTGTAAATCATAACTCCCTGTGACATTATGTCTGGTGCACATTAAGTTATGTCAACTTATAAAAAGGGCATGATAGATAGATGTCAATATGTTATGCTTAGCAGCTAGGATGGAAGGGGTCACTTGATTGGTAGTTAGAGAAAGAAGAAATGGTGAGAATGAAGGAAATATAATGATAATTGTGGGAGAAGTAGAGTAGTCTTCATATACATTGTGGCCAGAAGAGGTGTAACAGTAATAAATTTAGCAGATATTTAGCACTTAGTAACTTAGGGCTAGGTGTGGAAGGTGTGAGTTCTGCCTCCTGTTGAGAGGGCATGAACTCCCCTGTTGCTGACTTGGCAGAAGGGGGTTGGCTGAGACAGGATCCCGGTGTGTGTATATATGAAGAGTTCTAGAGACAGGGAAACAGAATTGGGAATCTTCCTCCTAGTGGCTCCTTTTGGAGGAAGCAGGATGTCCCAGCATCTGGGAGATGGGCTGCTGGACTGAAGAACTGAGTTGGAGTTTTCTTGAGAGAGAGGGAGAGAGGGAGAGAGAGAGAGTTAGTTTCTCTCCCAGCATCTGGAAGCTGACTGAGAACTGAGTTGGAGTTTTCCTGAGACCAGAAGCTGGTGAAGGCCACCTGGAAAGCTGAGATGGCTTGCCTGGAAGGCCTCCTGGAAGGCCTCCTGGAAGGCCAAGATTTCTCCTGGGTCCTAGGGCCAGATGAACTGCTGGAGGACTGAAGAAGCATGATCAGGATAAGCCTTTGTTGGTTTGTAGCTTGGCTGATCTTTGAGTTCCCAGCAACAGAAGTAGAGAAGGGTTTGAGATGTGCTGGACCATGTGAACTTTGGTGTGTGCCAGCGACTTCCTGGAGGACTGGACAAGGACTTGGGAGCTGTCTGCCCCTGAATCCAGGTAACTGTTTGGTGAATTCAGGTAGGAGCTGGGACCATGGAAGGGAATCCAGGGAATCAGAGAGACCACCCTTAGTCAAGATGAAGAAAAGACCTCCCCTTGGATGAAATTGAAGTTTGCTAGACACTGAGGGGTAGAGAGTTTGTGTAATTTTCTAATGACTATACTTAGTGATTAATGATATTTAGTAATTTTGAATCTAGATGAGTGATTGATTAAATTAAGATTGCCCAATGAGTGGAAGATTGATTATTGTATTGTGAATTGATTGAATGATTGAGTGAGGAAGGTTTCCCCCTTAGCGAAACCAGATGATTATTCTTTTGTTCTTTGTTCTAAATATTGTGGCCACTGTAACGAAAACTGTGTGGCCATTCTAATGTTAAGCTGTTATGAACACTATATTGTGATTTTCTGTGATAAGATGTGATGTTGTGAATATTATATTGTGATTTGTTGTGACTGCCTTGATTTGTAATGGAATAAATGGAGTGTTCA
>CM053585.1:468485665-468544785 GCA_028646515.1 Pseudochirops corinnae
TAGTGGGTTAGGAGAACATTAGAGAACTGAAAAGAAATCTATGAGTTAATATTGTCTATTTTATGGATTTACAGAGCATTCATTTTTAAACAGTATTTTCTATAGGCACAAGAGTCATTTCTAAAACAAAGAATAAAATACTACGGGAAGCGAATGACTGAATGAATTCCCCCAGTGTAGTTTCTGGTAATTGATATGGGAACTGTATGAGAGATGGCACAGAACTCTTCCCTTTCTCCTTGATGTATACAGAAAGTACTAAAACGATTGTGCTATATTTGCACAGGACTTCCTTCTAAACTCATAGATCTCCATGGGCACTGTAGAATTAGCATAAAATGGAAGAGAATGATCTGGACTAGATTAACTTAAAGCAACTGGAGAAGGAAATGGCAAACCACTCCAACAGCTTTGCCAAGAAAACCCCAAATGTGGTCATGATGAGTTGGACACAACTGAAAATGAACACACAACAACAACAACAATAACCACACATGTCTCTTAGTTATCCTGTCTGCTACATGGCAAATCTCATTTTAGCACTGGAATGTTGAAACTGTTTGGAGTGAGAGAACCTGTATTCAAACTCCAGCTCATCTATGTATTTCCTGCATAACCTTAAGTCAATTCTCTCCAAGCTTCATTTATAAAATGAAGGAGTTGACATAAATGACCTTTGAATTCTCATCCAGCTTTATATGTGTAGTTCTATTATTCAACTGGACCCTTCAAACTAAACAAATATGAATTGCTGAGTGACAAAATTCAAAGATCAAAGACAGTAAAATTCAGTTTCATAGATGTTTGAATTGGAAGAGATTTTTGAGGTCACCTAATTGAAATTCTTCAATCTGTAAGTAAAAAAAATTTCCCAAGAGAGAAAAAATGACTTGCCCAATGTAATACCTCATATTATGAAAGCTATCAAAATCCCTGGGACTCCTGACTGAATCACGAAGGAATCCACATCTCCTAAGTGAGCCATTTTGAAATCTCTAGCATGAAACTGAAAGTTAAGATTGTTTTTCTTTCCAGAGAGAAAAAAGAGAGACAGGTTGTGGGGGCACTGAAGGAACTTCAAAGGTCAAATTATTTTTTTTAAACCAAAAAGTACTTTCTGTATTTGCATAAAAAGCAACCATAGTGTGAGTCAGAATTCACTCACAAATAAATAATTTAACACCCTTCAAGTCAACAAGTAAAATGAGGGGGTGGAACTAGATATTTCGAAAGTCCCCTCTAGCTCCAAGCAGTCTGAGTCTAAGGATTTATTAAATGACAATAATATCTCAGGATTGTCTGATGTCTCTGGGGAAATTTACAAAATCACAGAATCACAGTGTTATCGCTGAAGAGAAATCATAATTGTCTAACTGTACCACTTCATTTTAGAAAGGGGGAAACTGAGGCCTCTAGATGACAAGCATCATGTTCAAGATAACCTGGGAACTTAGGGAGATGTAGACTAGTCAGAGGTCCTAAGAAGTTCATAGCCTTTTTTAAGAAAGCAAGATGAATACGGACAGCCATGGAGAAGAATATAAGACTTGAAATATCAAATACTCCTAGTAAAAATGGATTTGGGGGAATTTCAGTACCAATTTTCTGAAATATAAACAGGCAAGCTGGATTTACAAACAGAATGGAGAGAGAAGAAACCAGTGAGGGATCAGAGATAAGACTCAGAAAAATAAACATTAGAAAGAAAAACAGAAGAGAGACAGAAACAAGAAGCACAAAACATAAGAAAAGAATCCTGGAAAAACACACCTATAGAGAAGGGAGAGAGAGAGACAGAGACAGAGGCAGAGAGACAGAGACAGAGAGAAAGAGATCTATGAGAAAACACATACACATACAACCATGAGAAAAATTAGGAAGAGAGATGTTAAATAGGTAGAAAAATGGTAAATACATACCCACTCTCTTTTCACTAATTTATTTATAAGCAAATTAATACATTTTAATTTGAAATTTTATTTCTCAAAACCTTCCTAAAAGAGTGCTGGATTTGTTGTCATAAGACTGAGATTAAAATCTCTTATTACACATTTACTACATGTAGCCTCTCTTTGGGCCTCAGTTTCCTCCTATGTAAAAAGGATTAGACTAGATGGCCTCTATTATCCCTTTTAACTTGAAATACTATGCTAAAGTGATTGTAAGGGTCTTTGCTCGTAGGCTCCTCACTCCAAACAGATTGATCTGCTGGTTAGATCTTGACTGTAACTGCAGCTCTTTTCTATAGGTTCTATATCATCTCTGCCCTTCCTTACACATGTGTGTACTGAAACCATTCCTTTGCTCATGTCACTCCCCTGCATAAAAAACTCCAATGATCAGAGACATAATTATGAAATAGAATCTAAACTCCTTCCTTGAATTTCAAGGTACTCAATAATCTTTCCCCAATCTTACCTCTTGTCTCTTATCTCTCACCATTTCCTTAAATAAATCCTCCTACCCAGGCAAATTATCATACTTATACAAAAAACACAACCCCTTACTTTTGATCCTATCATTCCAACCAATTTCCTATCCTGTCTAGCCATATATTACCCATTCTTCAATATTCAGTTCAAATCTCACTTCCTTCATAGAGATCTTCCTAATCATGAACTGTGTCATTTAGGAATTTGTGGTATCTCTTCTACCATTCTGAAATTCTATTTAAATATCATCTTGTTATCCCGGAAGTAATATGGGGCTGGGGAGTAGGATATAATGAACCTGGAGTGGGGTAACAGGCCTAAACCAATAGTAAGACTGTGTCTCCATAAGCAGATACTAAGTGATCATATTCTTAATACATTTACCCCTCCCTTTCCCACGCCGGAATGCTCAAGGTGTCATTTCTTATTAAATTGCATTTGTTTTCAATTACCTATCAGTCATTTTCTCTCCCTCCAACCTCTGTCCCGTCCTTGTACCTATCCCACACTGAAAAGTATGATATTTCTCTCTTCACTTTTGATTTGGTATATTTTTCATAATTAAGTTATACCTGGGGTGACAAGGTGGCATAGTGAATAGAGCACCCACTCTTGAGTCAGGAGGACCTGAGTTCAAATCTAGACTCAGACATTTAACACTAGCCATGTGACCTTGGGCAAGTCACTTAACCCCAATTGCCCTGCCTCGCCCCCTCCAAAAAGCAAAGGAGGAGGAGGAGGAGGAGGAGGAGAAGAAGAAGAAGAAGAAGAAGAAGAAGAAGAAGAAGAAGAAGAAGAAGAAGAAGAAGAAGAAGAAGAAGAAGAAGAAGAAGAAGAAGAAAAGAAGAAGAAGAAGAAGAAGAATTATTAAATTGTTTCCATTCATCTGATTTTATTAACTTCTCTTTGAGGTTATACATCAGAATGTAAACGTAGATGTTTTGACTTCTAAGCCTATGGACAGAATCATGGAAATACCAGTAGATACTCAATTTCTTAGAACTGACTCATTCTAAGAATAGTCCTTGAATCTCATAACCTCACTCAAAAGATTCCTTCAAATTTCTGGAACATCCTCCATAGTAAATTAGATACATATAGACAATATAAAATCCACATTTAAAAAAAAAATATTAGAAGCCAGCCCAGGGTACACTGGTAAATGTTTAATGATCTGGTCTCTAGCAGGGGAAGAAAAAGTGTGTGTGACACACTTTTAAGTTTAATTTTCGTTATTAACATTTCATTGCTTTTTAAGTCCAAACAAACAACACAACAATAAACCAAAGGATTTGTGAATGTCTGAGGTAAAAATTCTCACACTGAAAATTTAATAATTATTTCTCCAAACCTGGTCCAAGCTGGCTCCAGCACACCATTGCAACCTTTCTTATAAATATAACGAAGTTGAAAAAAACATCATGCCTAAAAATCCTTAGAGAGTATAAAGGAAAAGAAAATTCAGTTTTGGGGTTTTGTGGTAGGTCTGTGATAGAACATTCTCCCTAGCTTTATTATGTATGTATACATGTGCACATATATGTGTCTATACACACAAATACATGTGTTCATGTATGTATATATGTATGTGTGTAAGTGTGTTTATATATAATTTTTGTTTCTATAAATAAATACCCCCAGGATAAATAATAATTTAAAATAATATAATAAAAATCTCTAATTTTTCATATTTTTACTTTCTGTTGATACTAAAAGGAGGAATAAAGAGTAATGGCTGGCATTCAGTGGTAAAATGGGATTGCAGTTTTCATTCAGTTTTTTTCCCTGAAAAATAACTTATGCATGTTTTTATTTTTATATCAGAAAACATTCCAAATATATCCCTTATCAAATCATCTTTTGTAATGAAGAAAAAAATAAGCAAAACACAACTGAAAAAATAGTCCCATCTGGCACGATATATAGCTTTCTGTACTTGTAGTTTCCAATCTCTCTATTAAGAGTAGGGAGATACGTGTCTGATTCATTTCTCTGGAATCAAGACTGATCACTACAATTAATCTGAGTTAGGTAGCATTTCTGACAGTTTTTCATTTGTAATAATTGCATGCATTGTTCTTTCTACTTTCCTCACTCTGCATCTGTTTCTACAAATACAGCACCTGGGAGCACATTTACTGGAAGTGATCTTA
This sequence comes from Pseudochirops corinnae, assembly GCA_028646515.1. Taxonomy (NCBI): domain Eukaryota; kingdom Metazoa; phylum Chordata; class Mammalia; order Diprotodontia; family Pseudocheiridae; genus Pseudochirops; species Pseudochirops corinnae. The sequence goes on from CM053585.1 coordinate 468,490,251, forward strand.
GATCATATGATTTTTATTTTTTAACATATAAGGGAACTGAGGGTCAGAGAGATTAAGAGATTTGCCTATTGTTACATAGATAGTAACTAGGAAACCCAGGGAATTTTTAGAAAATCAATGATGCCACCAGCTAACTAGGATTTGTCACAACATTCAACTTATCTAAGAATCTACTTCCTCTTCTTCAACAGGAACAATATGTCTTCAAGAAGAATTTATCTTGCTTAAAGTTAGAATGTTCCCTTGAATATCCATTAGTTTTTGACTGGCAATCAGCTTCTTTTCAAAATCACTTTGGGCTATATTTTCACTAATTGCTAGTGTCTCACTGGGTCACATGATTTCCCCCCACCCCCAACCACCTCTGCCATCCCCAAGATCTTTTGGGTCAGTCAGTCAACTAGTATGTATTAATGCTAGGTACCAAACACTATGCTAAATTCTGAGGATACAATTTTTTTTAAGTCTCTGCTTTCAAGGAGCTCACAGGCAAATGAGAGAAACTACATGCAAATAATTTTCTTCAAAGAAGACATACGTAGAATAAAATTGGGATAGTCTGAGATGGAAGGTACTAAGAATAAAGAGGACTAGGAATGACTTCTTGCAGAAAGTGAGACTTTAGCTAAGAATTAAAAGAATCCAAAGAAGCTGGAAGTAGAGATGGGGACAGAGAGCAACCTAGACAGTCAGTGGAAGACTTGGAGTGAAGAAATAGAGTGTAGTGTGCAAAGAATAATGAGGAGATAAATGTCAGTCTATCATGGAGTATCTGGAAGGGAATAAGTTGTAAGGAGCCTGGAAGGGAGGAAAGGGTCAGGTTATCAGTGACTTAGAAAACCAGATGATTTTATATTTGATCCTATGATATTATTGAATAGAGTAGTGATATGATTAGATTTCCACTTTAGGAGACTAACTTGGCAGCTAAGTGGAGAATGGATTAGAATGAAACATGACTGACGTTGGAGTTACCACTCTGTAGGCTGTTGTAATAGTAAATGAAATCCTGAGAAAGGTAATAACAGAAACAAATGGGGCCATGCTAAGACATGGCCTTCATATTCAATCTTTAATTCCAAATCTTGACATTTATTACAAATATGAAGCGAACAGCCTGGAAACTTTGAGACTTCCTTTGTGTTTCTGAATTTCTTAGGTTCTTCATTTATTATGGAATATAAATATTATATTACATTAACATACCACAATTTGTTAATCCATTCTTCAGTCACTAGCCACCCACTTTTGTTTCCAGCTTATTTCCACATAGAGGGCAGCTATGAATAGTATGTTATACATGGAACCTTTCTTTTTGTTGTTAATTTCCTCATAGCATACACCCAACAGTAGGATGGCTGAAGCAAAGGATAGGAACAGTTTAGTGACATCATATCCAACAATTTCTATAATGGTGTTACCAGTTTAAAGCTTTACCATTCTAGTATCTCCATATATACATACGTGTGTGTGTGTGTGTGTGTGTGTGTGTGTAAAATATACTAAAAAAAAAATTTTTAGGCTTTGCTTTGCTTTGCTTTCTTTGGGGGAATGAGGGGGGAAGGTTGCCTATAGTTTTGTTGGCATAAACAACTCCTGATTAGGAAACTTTCTCTATTGATGGAGATAGCAATCATTGTACGACTTAGAGTCTCAGAGAGTTGCTGGGACAGCTTCTTAGCTTGTGACTTGTCCAGAGTTACCCAAATTGTAAATGTCAAAGAGAATTACTTGCTCCCAAAATCATCCCTCAATTATCTAAATTTATCATAAAATGCAGAGCCATGATCTATTCTAAGTAAATGTAATAGATTCTAGAGAAAGAGTTAAGGAAAACAGCAATCACTGAAGGAGTAGGTTTGGGGCAGGGATGGGAGTGGAGGGAGAAGTATCAGAGAGAAAGTAAAGCAAAAAGGAATAGTAATAATAAATTAAATTAAGGAATTTTATGCTGGAGAGCATAATATCCTTATATAGGTTAGATAGAGCTCTTTAGATGAATCAAAAAAAGTCAAGTAATAACTAGTATTCCATAGAACTTCAAGATTTATAAGATTTCCCCCAAAAAAACTTTTTTGAATGGATACTACAAGTGATATTATCACAATTTTATAGGTGATGAGCCCTGTGATAACTTCCCTATAGTCACAGAACTAGCAAAACCCAGAGCAGGGATTCCAACTCTTTGATTAATAAACCACTACCCTTTCTACCATACAACTTTGCCTTTCAAAATCAAATGAAATCAAAGACACTTTCCAATCCAAGAATTTTATAATTCTATAACCTGTAGTTATAATCAGCTACTTTCCTGTTAAGCTTCATAGGGCATAAGAAATAACCAGGTTTCTGAATTGAATGATGTAGTCACTGACTGTGCCAAAACAAGTAATTGAAAAATGAAATCCAAGTCAACCTCCTTGCTGGCTAAATCTATGGTCAAAAGAGGCAAAGTAAATTATGTGATTGACTAATGGAGCTCATGTTTTGGGCATCTTGAAGGCATGGGGAAATAAAGGCCACTTCAGAGAATGGACAAATCTGGTTGAGTGTTGCCTGACTGCTTTTTAGAAACTCCACTCATAGTATTTTCCAGGGAGATCAGCTAAATCTGTTTTAAAATAAAGTTCAAAAGCTTTATTTCCTTTATGGGGCAGCATCAGATCATTACCTCATTGCTCAATTCCTCCTACCCAGAGGGAAGTTCTCATACCTTTTTAAATTTTAAGTCAGGCTCATCTGTTCCCCTGCTTTGTAACGAGTCTTTGTTCTGTCCAACTTGGAGGATAACAATGTCTATTACTTCATGTATCTTGTTTCTAGAAATAATAGCCTGTGGCATACACATTATTTATTCTCTCCCTTCTGTTCAGTGACACAACAGTCTGTTTTTTGCCAAGAACTTTGCTTTTCCAGGCCAGCAACTTTATTCCCTATAGCACTTTCTTCAGATTGAATTCCTGGTGAAAGAAAAAAAAAAGAAAATGGGATTTATAGTTATCCAAGTGGGAAACTCCATGTTGAATGAACATGCTTGATTGCTGAAGATTGGTTATGAACAACAAAAATCATGGTAATAATGTATTTAAGTTAGGAAGCAACTAAAGAATTGAAAAATATAGATCACTTGGCTTCATATACATCTTATCCACCGCGACTACCATAATCACTTAGTGAAATGTACACTCTTTGAGAAAAAGGAATTTGTTTTTATGTTTGAATAATCAGACTGTACTTGGTATATAGAAAATGTTCAATAAATATCTGTTGGATAAATTAAATAAATAAACAAGTGAATGAATCAGTTGATCCACAGACAAAAATGATATCCTGGTCAAAAGTGAATTAAAAAATATCTAACGGCCTGCTGAGACAGGTAAACAATTTGGAATATGCAGCTTGTCTGGTATCCAAAAGAGCCATGATATGTCTAAAAGGTAAAAAAAAACCATATTTTGCTTATTCCAACTACACTTTGATCAACTTTATCCTTGCCCTCGTAACACCCAAATTACAGAAAGTTAGAATCAGAAGAGATGCCAAAAGTCACCAAGTCAAACTGATAACCAAATAGTAATATCTTTAATAAAGATTTTTGAACATATTGTTATCCATCCTCCCCTTAAATATCTTAAGTGACTGGGAGCTCACTGCTTAGCTGTCTATTTCACTTTTGGACAATTCTATTATTAGGAAATTTCATATAAATTGCCCTAAGACTTGCTTTTCTATAATTTCCATCCATTTTTCTTAATTGTACCCTTTCTGAACTAAGGAAAACAAATTTAGTCTTTCTTCCACATGACAACTCAATCAAATATCCAAAGACAATTCTCTCTGTCCCCAGCATGGAACACATTTAAGATGTCTCCAGGAGACTCAGCTTAAACCAATTTTCCAGAGCAGGGATAAACACATTCCCCTTCTTCTGCCATATCCTGGACTCCCAAGAAATTAATAGTTCACTTGAGCACAGCATTTTCTAAAACACTAACCTTTTCACTAACAATAACTTTGTGAAGTGAGTAGTCCTTTGTGAGGCATGATACTGAATTGGACCTTCTAGATCAGTTTGGACCAAATCTATCTTTGCAGTGTGATTAGAATCACACTAATTTCTGCCTGAATGAATGGATTCTCACTTAAAGTTAAGCCATAGAGTTTTCTTTAAGTCAAAGATTATAGTCTAGTTTTTTTTTTTTAATTAAGGTAGAGCTTTTAGAATCTCATCCAATAGATTTCATCATTGGGAGTACTTACTTCGTGATAAAGGGGAAAGATCACAGTATTTGAACTTGAATCTTTACTCTTTTTAAATCAATACCCCTTCTGTTTAAATAGTCTGTTAGACAACTTTTTTTCTAAGATGTGTATGTATAAGCATATACAGAAGGCAAGGCAATAGGCAAACAGCTTTGATTAAGCACTCACTTATTATGTGCCAGGCGTTAGGCTAAGGGTTGGGTATACAAATACAAGCAAAAAGATATATAATCCCTACCCTCAAAAAAGCTTAAATTATAATGGGGGAAGACAATACATAAAAGGTTTTGAAAATAGAGGGAAGGTAGGGGGCAGGTGGTGAAGTTCTTAGAGTCAGAGGCACAGCTGGGAGGGGAATGGAGCATAACTGTCCTGGGCTCATCCCCAAAATGGAGGAAATTAACAACGGAAATGGAATTGGCAAGATGGAAAGACATTCCAGAGTAAGGCCTCAGGCACTGAAAAGGATTCCTGGATGAGAAAACTACCGAATCACAGTGGCAAAGTCCTTATAGTCAGAAACACAGTTGGGTAAAGGTATAAAAAAAAATGATAGATATTTAGAAAGACAATAGGTACACACACACACATACATATATATACACATAAATATATATGTACACTGAAATATTCTTCTCAGGGTCTCTGCTGAGAAGAGTCATACATACGTATATACATATACACAAACACATATATGCATATATACACACACATATATATGTATACACACATATATACATATACACGTACACACACACAGAATAAATACGAGATAGCTGGTGAAGGACAAGGTAGTTACAAAGGGTGATTAGCTAATCTCTAAGGTCCTTTTCGCCTCTGAATCTTATAATTTCATGACTTCAGTGATACAGTTTCACAAACAACATAGCCCCAAGCAGAGATCCTGAGAAGAATATTTCAGTGGGACACTTAGTCTATTCCAAAGCAATCTTTCATAAAGGAGCCTGGGGAAAGTAGTCTCAATACTTCTTTTAAAAAAATATGTGATTTCATCATTTGTTTTTTGAATGAAATTCATTTTTCTGAAATTAAAATACTAGAATTTTTAAAAATATGATTTCATTGAAGTAAGCTCTTCCTTCCTCCAATTAAAATAGACACAAATATAATATGCATTCTCTCTGAAGCATCAGTAAAATAAACTGACTTCCCTAAATATTGAAAATCTCTTAGAAAGTGGTCAAATTAGCACATACCTATTTTGATTCAACTAATATACATTAAGTGCATCCTGCACTTAATAGCAGTCCCCTAGACCTGGGGGTTGAAGAAAGTTGAGACAAAGTAGGAACCTTTCCAAGATGGATTCTATAGTCTATTAGTAGTAGTGAGCTCATATTCCAGTGATTATTATAATTAGATGGTAAGTATATAAAAGAGGAAAAATGAAGTGCTATGTGGCATCCAACGCTGGGGAAGTTTCTCTAAGACGGTAACATTTGCATTCGGTGTTTAACAGAGTGACTAGAAGAAAGTTAAGTACTTCACAAAATCCTGGTAATTGATTGATTTATGTTTTAAAGGAAAGGTTGCCATATAATAGGGGAGGGATGGGAGTTGCTTTCCAGGTAAAGAGTAAGGACAGAGAGAACAAGTCTCAGAGATAGAGAAGTATATCCTGGCAGTGAATATTCCAGATCGTGTCAAAAGAGCATGGAGGCAACCAATTAACAAATCTTCTTTAAGTACTTATTCAGTGCTAGAATTGTGCTAGGTATTAGAGCAAAAATAAATTTGTTCCTGTGAGTACTTTACTTTGGATCGGGGAAAAGGTGCACTTATGTAGTCATATGTGCTATATAATGATAAATATATACTAAAAATAAATATGTGCTATATCATAATAAATCTGGGATAATTTTGGGGGGAGGGAGACCCTAGTGGTTAAAGGGGCAAAGGAAAGGCTGTAAGTAGAAGGTGGGACTTAACAAGAGTACTGAAGCAAACCTGGGATTCTAAGAGGCTGAAATAAGCAAAGAATCACATGAGGTATTTAGGATGGCTGTGCAAAGATGTGGAGGTAGGATATTGGATATATTATATGAAGATCTCTAAGGGTGAGTGTGAGAAAGGGGCAGAAACATTGTGTGGCATCATGTCAGAAGAGCTGCAGAGGATGAGGATGAGGATACACATTTATCCAGCATTTTGAATTTGCAGAGCACTTTTCTCACAACGATTCTGTGAGGCAGGTAATAAAACAGGATTATACCCAATTTACTGATGAAGGACTTGAGGCAGAAAGAAGTTATTAATAAAGCAATCAATGAATATCAGAGTTTGTATTCAAACTCAGATCTTCTGGCTCAAAATATAGCATATGTTCCATTATGTTACCCTAATGTTCAGCATCCAAGCAAAAGATACTGAATTTTGCTTGGTCTGTTAGTATGCTACAAAAGTTTTGAGAAAAGTAATGCAATCAGATCTATTCATGAAGATGGTAAGTCTGGCATCAATATAAAACATGGAATAGAGAAAGTATAGAGGTAAGAGCAGAGGCATGTAGGTAAATGTTTAACTACCATCTCTTCAAAATATATACATGGCACCCTTGAATTTAACCTACCTTATTAACATTTTCTCTATCACTTTCTCAATTTAAGACACCACACATTAAATTAGTCCTTGTAATATTTGCCAATGGCTGAGGTATAGATGTTCACTTTGAAAATATAACAGTAGCTCTCAGGAGGGTGTGAGCAGCTCTAGTATAACTCCGGTTTTGAGGATTTGGGGGTGGCTACTATCATAATCTAGTAAAGAATGAGAGTTTATACAAGATTAGTGACAGTTGGCTGAGAACTTAGACAACAAATGATACTTTGGAGATAGAATAAGTGGGATTTCGTTAATGTTATAAGTGAGAGAGTTAAGAGTAAAAGATAACCTCAAAATGTCAAATATGGGAGATTGGGTGGCACTGCTGACAAGTGTGGAGGGAAGATTGGAGCCTTTGATATTTTGAATGAGAGTGGGTCCCTCAGATAAAGTATGGGAGACTTCCTGTAGTTAGCTGAACATATGGATCTGAAGCTAAGGGCAAAGGTCAGGTTTAGAGTCAGAGGCATGTAGAAAGAAAAGACAGAAGAGAATAGAAGCTTATAGATCAAATCAGGTCATAAAAGTGGTAATGATCTTATAAAAAGACAAAGAAAAGTGATCTACAGAGTCTCTGTAGACAAGAGTTAGTAAGTAGAAGTAGGTGGTCAAAATGTTAACTGATGGATAAGGAAAAGAAAGCCGCAGCCAGGAGGACCTGAGTTCAAATCAGACCTCAGACACTTAACACTCACTAGCTGTGTGACCTTGGGCAAGTCACTTAACCCCAATTGCCCTGCCTTCCTCCCCACCCCCTACAAAAAAGCAAAAACACACACAAAAAAAAGACACAGGGAGATGAGTCCTGAGTATGGGCAATTGGATTCAATAGAATAAGGGTCATTGTTAGCATTCAAAAGAAATGGTTCAGTATTATGATGGGGGTTAACACTCTGTTATAGGGAGGTGATAAGAGTAGGTATAGATGAGCAGGCAGTATCAGGTGATAACTTTTTTTCAAAAGTTTAACGACAAAGAAAGAGATGAGCTGACATCTGGATCACGTGAACATTACGTAGACCTAAATATGCTTTTAGGCAGATGAGCAAAGGCAAGTGGAGAGGATTGAAGAAGCATGTGAAAGAATGGATTATTGCTAGAGCAAGGTCCTGGAGGAGCTAATAGATTATGTGATTAAGATCATGGCTATATGAGTTAGCTTTAGCAAGAGAGGAGGCTAAGAAAAGAAAAGGCATGATGATGTTGAGCAATTTATGGGAGCTCCCACATGACAGCTTAAATCTTCTGAGTACAGTAGATGACTAACTCAACTGCTTCAATGGTAGAATATAGAGGGACTGTTATGGTTTAAGGTTTAAAGAAATAGGTTGGTTAATAATATAAGACTATTTAGTCTTCAAAACTTGTTCCTCCTAATTTCTCTCTTTTTTTAGAGTAGAAAGTTACTTTAGTGGGGCTTCTTTAGTTCAAAGTAAGGAAATAGGATCACACATGATAGCAATTGCAAATGCTCATTCAGTATTTGTTATTCTGAATGCTGCAATTTGTTTCCTTGCTTTACTTACTCTAATAATGTTTGCAGCACTGGCCACTGCTGATAGAAGACCTATCATATGTTGATTTACACTAAATAAATTATTCTTGCTTTTATAGTTCATGCTTCAAAAAAAAAAAAAAATAGGGTTTTTTTTTCTGAAAATTTGCCTGAAATGATAACAAAGTAACAGAACACCTGATTGACTGGGTCAACATTAATTTAATTAGGATACTTGGTAGTATGTTAAAGAATAATTGAATGACCACATTTTTGGATAAAGAGGTTTCTCTATAAAATGCAACCATCTGAAAATTGAAAATTTGATTAGAGTTCAGTTCCTCTCTCAATGTATCATTAATTGATAAGCATTTATTAGATGTCTACTGTGAGTGAGGCATTGATATAGAAGAACAAATATAAAGAATGAATGAGCATTAATAAGGAGAGGCAGGTGGGTTATAAGTATTGAGTATTTTCTGGAAGGGACAGAGAGTTCATAACTAGACTAGTAAAAGGAACAAGGGAGGATGCTGTTGTCTTTTAAAGAATTGAACTTTCAACTTGTTATTCAAGGACAATGGTTCATTGAAAGATTAAAAGCGAGGAGGAAAAAATCATGACTGATCAACTCTGATGGACTTTCAGGTTTTCCAGGATTTGATTTTCCAAAGGAACTGTGCAGGGGTTTTGGTATTCCTGTTTCCAAAAACGTATGCAACCTAAAGCAAGCAAACAAGCAAAGGAAACAAACAAACAAACAAATGAGAGAAACAAATACAAATCTCTCTAGTCTTGATAGTATAGCTTCTACTCCCTGGCACCTAATTGACAATGCATATAGGTGGAACAAGGGCAAGGATTCTTTGGTTTACACAAAATAACCTCCAATGACACAGTTCAAAGCATTTGTCTCTATTTTAAAAAATGGCTATTTGGGGTCAGGCAGGGTGTATGAGCATATCTAAATGGCATGTTAGTGAATTTAAGCAAACCTTCAGGCATTTCCTTTTCAGTTCCAACTTAAAAGCCTCTCTTCAAAGTTGACAATGATCTCTTAACTGCCAAAACTGATGGTCTTTTTCCAGTGCCCATCTTTTTTTAACCTCTGCTGCTTTCAACACTTCTGACTTCTCTTAGCTCTTCGGTAGTTTTTCCTATCTTGTTTTTCATGACAACGAGGTGTCCTGGTTCTCCTACTACCTACCTATCTTACCACTCCCTCTCTCAGTGTCCTTTGCAGGCTCCTCATCTGTTTCATGCCTCCTAAATATGGGTGTGCCCACAGGTTTTGTCCTCAGCCCTCTCCTGTTCTCTATGTGCTCTCTTAGTTATCTCATCAGATCCTGGGTTTCATTTTTATTTATATTCAAGTAGCTGATGATAGCTAGATCAATAGATATATGATGGGTAGATAGATGAATTTATCCATACATATTTACATATATATGTAGATTCACAAACATATACATCCAGCCCTAGTCTCTTTCCTGAGCATCAGGGTTATATCATTAACCATATTTTGTACATTTCAATCTGGATCCACAAAGAAGTCTAAAATTCCATATATTTAAATTAGGACTCATCTTTCCCCCTCTTCCAAAGGTACTTATTTCTATCAAAATTACCACCATTAATCCAGTCTCCCAGGTTTGTAACTTCTGTGCTATCTCCATGTCATTTTTGCCTGTGCAGCATCTCTCAATTCAACCTTTCTTTCTGCTTGCACATGGCACAATCTTAATTCAGGTGCTTGTCATTTCTTACCTAGATAATTGTAATGTCTTCTGAATTGTCTCCCTGTCTGAAGTCTGTTTATTCTAAGATATTCTCCATGTAGTTTACAGAGTGATTTTCATTAAACACAGATTTGACCATATCTCTATCCTACTTGATAATCTCAAGTGGTACTCTATCCCCTTAGTATAAAAATATAAAATATAAATTATTTTGTTTGGTTTTTAAAGTCCCTTATAATCTGGCTCCAAACTTTCTTTCCAACTTAATTGGGCATTACTTCTCCTAAATGTGACAATTTAAATAACCTAAGCTTCACACTGTCCCTGAGACATGGTATGCCATCTTTCATATGGGTGGTTTGCATGGATTATTCCCACTGTCTGGAATGTACTCCCTCCTTATTAAATATTTAGCTTATTGACTGATTGATTGAATTTCTCTCTTTAAGATCTAATTCAAACACAGTCTCCATGTAGCCTTTTATGATTTCCCCAAATGCTAGTGCCCTCCCACCCGAAGTTATAATTTACTTTATATTTATTCTTTTTATCATTATTTTATATACTTACATAAAGTATATGGTATTTCCCCCACTAGGTGGGAAATGTAAGCTCCTAGAGAATATAAATTCTTTGTTTTTGTATGTTTGGTGCTTGACATATGGTAATTAATAATTTTTTCTTGATTGATTAATTTCCTGTAGACTCTAACCTTAGGATCCTGGAGAAACTGGGATCCTTAAGGAAAGCAGGCAAAGCCCTTTGAATCTGTTGCCAGAAAATTGGAGTTTGAATCTTGTCCATGCCATTTATTACTGGTACAATTTCACTCATCTGTACCCCAGTGAAATTTAATGATATCTTAGGTGCCTTGACATTCTAGTCTCTATGCTTCTTCTTCCAGAGTTAAGACTCTGTCAGGAATAGAAAGTAAAACTTGCTATGTTGTTCTAACAGTGATTGGATCCCAAAGCAACATGCAGTTTTGAAATTAACTAGAAGAGTGAGAAAGACTTATTGGAGGCTGCTATCTATGGGGAGTTTTTCTGATGGGACAAATAATTTTTACTCTCTTGAAAGTACATATTGTCTGGTTGGATATGGAATCAATTCAAGATAAATCTATAGACTCATTCATTCTTCAACCTGACAAGCAGTCATCTAGACTTTGCTTAAAAAGCCCCCAGCGAGGGATAACCTATTATATCATGGCAGTCCATCAATTTTTGAACAGGTCGTGTCATTAAGGAGTGAATCTTTACATCAAGCTTAAATCTGCCTTTCTGAAACTTCCACTCCTTGCTCCTAGCCCTACCCTAAGGAGTCAAGCAGAAATTTTTCTCTTTTTATACATAATAGATCTATTATATTAATATTATCATTATCATTAATTATCATTAATAATTTGAAGACAATTATCATATCTCTCCAACAGCATTCTCTTCTCAAGGTTAAAAAGCCCTTGTTCTCTTAACTGAGCATCATGTGATATGTTCTAAAATCTTCTCACCATTCTAGTCCCCCATTTCTGGACATGTTCTACTTAGTATGTCTATTTCCTAAGAACTGAACAACAGACTCCAAAGGTGTCCTGACCAAGATAGATTATAATGAACTATTATTTTTATTGTTTTAGACACTGACTCTTTTAATGTAGCCTGAAAGAGTATTAATTTTAGAGCAGAGGGGTTTTCTAAAGCTACAAGGAATGTCAGAGTTCTAGTCCATTCTCTTAATTTTACAAGTAAGGAAATTGAGATCAAAAAGATTTATTGAATTGCCCAAGATAACACAGGTTCTTGGCTGCCATGAAAAATGCTGACATACTGAGTTGCAGTCCACTGAAACCTCTAGATTTTTTTCTTAGTAATGGTTACCTAGCCATGGATCACCTATTCTGTAATTTAGAAATCCTGTGTATTAACTAATCTCAAGAAATGTAACGGTCTTCTTCTCCTAATATGTGTGTGATTTTTAAAAATGTGTATTCCTTTACTTAAAGGAAACAAATGCAAATCAGGAGGATAAGGAATGTTTTCATTGCCTTTCCACCAACATTAGACTACTTTTAAAATTTCATTCATAATTTTTTTTCTTTCCAGAAATGTTGCAGTCCATTGACTATGCTAATAACACAGTTGTATCTATGAAAATGCATGAAATTTCTGCTGCACCCTGTGCCAGCTATTGTTGACTCCTTGTAAAATCTGTTCAACAAGCAGTCCATCCCCCGAGTGGGAGGAAGCACATCTGCTTGCTTTGGGGTCCCAGAGATGTTCTCCACATGGCTTCTTTCTTTAGCCAAGTGAATAAGCAACTAGGAGCCTGATTATCCCAAGACCTTGTCCACATGACTCAAAGTTTAATGTCATCTAAGATTGATTCCATCATCTGAATAGCTTCAAGAGATCAAGGCTGGGGTTGGCTAGGTGGCACAGTGAATAGAGCATCGGCCCCAGAGTCAGGAGGACCTGAGTTAAAATCCGGCCTCAGACACTTAGCACTTACTAGCTATGTGACCTTGAGGAAGTCATTTAACAAAAACTGCCCCCAAGAAAAGCAAAAAAAAAAACCAACAAAAACAAAAACAACAACAAAAAGAAAAAAACCAAGAGATCAAGGCACAGGATCACAGAACAGGGATGGGGTCCTTGTAGCCCTGCCATGCCATTATTCTTCCTCATTCCCTAAACCTTCCCTCTTAGGTCTGTATGTCCCTTTCCTGAGCAGATATGTCTTTAACATCTAAGAGGACCTGATAGCTACAGACCTGATAAATAGAGACTAGGTTTTCTGGATTTATCTAGAGAATGGCTTTTCCAAATTTAAGTCAGTGAAACATGTGCTACTATTTTTCTTATCCTAAAAGCTCCAATCCTTAACTTTGAGTTGGAACTCAAAGTTTATGGACCAGAGACCAATTAGCCGTGCTTGATTTGACCATAACGGTTTTAAGCATAGACCTACTACTGAACTGTGTATGTGTTTGTTATCTGGGGACTAGGCTAGTTGAAGTGAAAGAATTAAATTTAGAAAGACAGTCAACTCCAAGTTGGTTATAGGGGGATGGATGTGGAGTGGGGAATCGAGGGCAAACCTCAAAACCTTTTAATGGTTGTGTGCCAAGTTGGAAATTGTCCATTATCTATACCTGTGGAACAAACATCTGCACCAATTAAAGGAGGAAAGGAACAAGTATTGAAGTAGCTAGTATGTATAAGGCATTATGCTAAACACTTTACTCCTGTGATTCTCATAACAACCCTTTGAGATAGGTACTATTCTTGCCCCCAGTTTTACACTGAAGAAAATGAGGGCAACAGATGTTAAGTAATTTGCCGAGAGTTACAAAGCAAGTACATTTCTGAGTCTGGATTTGAATTCAAGTCTTCCTGACTCCAGGCCCAGCACTCTCCCCACTGTGCTGGGTAACTGCCTTAAAGGTCATTGATATATTTAAATATATCCAAAAGTGACACCAATTGCTTCCATATACCCATATCCCTGAGTAGAGTTTACATTGTAAAAGAGCAACTACTTGATTACACATTTGTATCCAGAGATGAAAGAAACAAGATGGGTACCTTCTTCTTAGTAACATTTCAAAGTATCCACTTGGAGCAACTTTTTAAATTGAAGCCTGTTTGAGGTTGACTGACCTGACATATTTTTTTTAATTCAAACAATAATCCATCCCATAGCTTTTTTCTCCACTTCTTACAATCCATACTCACAATCAAAACTTAAATTATTGACTCTTCCCTGCCCAACTCCATTCTCCACATATATCTAAGTAATGTGTTTTTTGTGAATCCAGATGGCTGAAACCTGTTCTATTGCCCCAGTCTGAATTATAAGACCTGGCTAGGATGAAACTGTAAATAAAAACAGAATGCCCAAAGCTCAGATAATAGGTAAGCTAAACTCATTGTAAACTGCTCAATCGCTTACCAGAAGTAGACCTGACACAATTGCTTTTTCAAGCCATCTATTGAGAAGTGTTAGGCCAGTTGGGAGGTTCTATTTTTTTTTTTATTCAGTATATTGCCTAAATTTGAAAAAAAAAATTGTCCTTTAGATAATTTGATCCAAGTTCTTTTCCCTTGGTTTATTTGTCTTTCTCTGCCTTTTTCTGTCTCTGATGCTGTCTCCATTTCTCTGTCTCTGTTTCTTTGTACTTCTCTATCTGCCTGTCTGTCTGTCTGCATGTCTGTATGTCCCCTACATAGAGACAGAGAGACAGAGAAAGAGACAGAGAGAGAGAGAGAGAGAGAGAGAGAGAGAGAGAGAGAGAGAAAACTGTCTCCTTTCATTCCTTCCTCTCTCTTCTTCCTTATTTGGTGCATCAAACAGCCGCCAAAATTTTGCACTCTTGTTCCAGAGGTCAGTGTATCAAAAAGATTATGACGAGTTTTAGGTAGGCCCAGGACACATCACAATCTAATCCTGGAGCTGGGAAGATGCTTTTGTGGGTTGGAGGTTGACTAGAAGAATTATATTTACTACAATAAAAGTTCGAATTCACCCCAGGCTCAAAGCAGAATGAATTCACATCTTCAGATAAACCTCAAAACTTATATAAATTCATTCCTAATAAAGTCAGATGTCCCATAGTAAGGGACATAATCCTAAATTCCAATATTACCAATCAATGAATTCCCCCAGATCACCAACATTGGCACATTTTGTCCCTCTGGATTCCAATCTCTTCTTGCTTCCTTTCAACAATCCCTTTTCCAATTCTTCTCTCCTGATATCCTTCCCTCTTTCTCCTCATCTTTTTTTTTTCTCACTTCCATGTTTATAATCTCCTTTTTCTAGGCATTGCATTGTCAGAGAAAACATTGGCACTGAACAAGTATGTGTGGCCACTTGAGCTTAAAAAATTTTCCTTGTCCTGTAGATGTTCATTCTAGGGAATGTCCCTCAAACTCTAACCTCAGTCTCAACTTCTACCACAACAATTCCATGGTCTTCTTGAATCTTTCCCCACTGTACTCTATCTAGACTACAACAAATTTAAAAAGATTTAAAAGTCCTTATATCTTATGTAGGCTAATCCAAACCTTGGAAAGTTTATCTTCAGGATCCTGCAGGTTATATCCCATCAGTGATGTGAATAGATGGAAGGGGTAATCATGGTTCATTAGGGCACTTAGCAGGAGTACATGCTCTGCAGAGTTATATAATTTCCCTCTTAATCCTGTCAATTTCTATCTGATTCAAATGATTATGTATCTCCCACCATACAGATACATTCAAATAAGGGCCCTTTCCTGGTGGGTATGCACATGTTCAAGAATATTTTAATATCCAGATATTGGTTTTAATTACCAGCAACAAAGGTAAAGTGACAAAGGGGATAGAGAGTTGGTCTTCAAATCAGGTGGCACAATGGATGAAGACTGGGCCTGAAAGATCTGAGTTCAGACATGACCTCAAACTCTTCCTAGCCTTACTATCTTAGGCAAGTCACTTAATCTGCTTGCCTCAGTTTCTTCAACTATAAAATGGTGGTAATAATAGCATCTAGCTCCCAGGGTTGTTTTAAGGATAAAATGTGATAATGCTTTTAAAGAGCTTAACATAGTACCTGGAAAGTAACAGATGATAGACAAATGCTAGCAAAAAATGAAGTTGGTAGTGATGGTGATGATGATGATGGTGATGATGACGACGACCTAAGACTACATCTTACCTCTGACTTATTTACTATGTGACCTTGGACAAAGCACTATATATCTCAGTGTTGTAGGCAACTCTCTCAGACCAGAGGTGTCAAACATGCTGTCTGCTGATAATATGCAACCCACAATGCTATTAAGTGCTACCCAAACCAGATTAAAATGTAATGGGGAAATATTAAACAAAATAAGTAAAAATACAATAAAACATTAGATAATGTTAATATGTGATTTTTAAGTCAATATGTGGTACAAAAGATATTTATGTATGGTTTAGAAGTCCTCTTCCCCTCTTGCCTCATTTTCATTTGAATTTGACACCAAAGTTTCAAGATTCTAAGTTGCAGAAAGGGTATCAAACATACATTGGAATTATAGGTCTATTCCCTGTCCCTATCAACTTTTTTTTCAAACCTGCAGGGTGATTCTTTGATATTTGGTTCCATGGACCATAGCCAGACCACCTTCTCTGTGGCCACTGATGTCACACATTTGAAGGGAGACTTAAGAGTTTTGGTAAGATTCTTCCGTAGCTTCGTCTCCAACTGTTTCTGACATTACAATGCACTCACAAGAGAGTCAGGCATTTGCTAATTGAATACACTATTTATATACAAGCTTGTTAATAAGAAAAGCCCCATAAGTATATTAATTAATAAAATAATATTTTATCTACCTTGTTTGCTTAAGCTGAATGAACATTTAAATGCTTCAAGGCTAGAAAGAGTATTATTCTTATTGGAAGGAGCATATGTATACATACACACATATGTACACACCCCAGAGCAATGCACATATTCACATTAAGCTCCATCTCTTAGGCACATGTGCTCAGAAACAGGCAAATATGTTCAGTCAAAAGAATTCTCCATAAAAATGAATAAAAGAATGGATAGATAGATAGATAGATAGAGTTATTGATAAGTTAAAAACCTTAACTAAAAAGGCTAATATGACAGATCGAGGAAAATATTAATAGAGATGATGAAAGTAGTGATTCATATTTATCACATTCAATTCTACAACAGTCATGAATATATTAAGTAAATGGCTCTGCCTTGGTCACAGTTATTCCTGACAGCTATTATTTTTCTGAGCAAATCATCATAGTAGCTATTGAGAGGACACTAAAAACTGTGCACATTTGGTGGGGAGAAAGAGTGATGGTGGTGTTTTTTAAAGGGCTCTGTTCCTTTTATTGACATTGATTTATATTCTCCATTGGACTAAATTCTTAGGTATGTTTATTAATTAATTTATGGTTTAGGATGTGTGGGCATCCTTTAACCTAAGCAATTGCCTGGCATTCTATACATCATCACTTTTACCTTCATAATCAGTTTGTCTTTATTCTAAATTTAGGCCTATTTTGATTTCTATCCATTTCCAAAGGCCACCATGTGTCTAATTAACTCCATAAATGGAGTGGCCCAAAGAAGAAAAATTTAAATAAAATAGTCAAGGTCTGGGACCTCTAGGTACTGAGGTTATAACATAGAAAATGCCTAATATGGTCCTCATTCATGCCTTCAGAAGATTTTTAGGATAGTCCTTGTCTGCTTATTCTAATAATGTCATGGGATCACAGAAGCTCATGGTGTAAAGAATGGTGATTATAACACTGAAGTTCACATTCATTATTAGGTGAGCTTGGCATAGATTTTAAGTATTAAACCATCTCTTCAAGAAACTCTCTGTTGCAAAGGTAGCATTCAGTACTCAGGCCCTCATGCTTAATTGTCACTCTTTTTTCAAGTCCATCTTATAAATACCCAGAACTCAGTCAAATTGCAGGTTCTAGTTTAAATCTCTGGAAAAGTAGTATTGCTTGTCTGAACCCTCTATCTAGCTTCATGGGATTTCAGGATGAAGTTTCTTTCCCAGGAGGCACTGGCTACATCAATTTCAGAGTAGACCCTTGAGTCTATGAAAACTGAGGAAGTCTTAGCCTCTTCCTCCATTTCTTTGACCTTAGATGTCTACCTTAATTTCCTTTCTTCTCTAGCTCTGCTTTATTTCCTCCTGTCCCTATTCCTAAAGATTTTCCAATAGACTGTTCCCTCTACACCTTCAATACAAACAATTTGTCATCTATTCCTCACATCTCTCTCAGATCCCAGAATTCCCTTAATAATTTTTCAAGCTCTTTAGATTATCAAATCCTGTTGGATTTGACAGGAAGACTTCAGTTCAAATCCTGCCTCAGCCAGATTACTAGCTATGTTACCTTGGTCAAGTCATTAAACCTTATTCATCATAGTTTCCTCATTTTTAAAATGAACATAATAAAAGCACTTACCTCACAGACTTGTTATAAGAATCAAATAAGTTAACACCTTTATAACACTTTGCAAAATTTAAAATTCTATATAAATTGTCACTATTATTATTATTAGTTGTTATCATCTTAATATCATCAATTCTCTTGGTCCATGTTGGACCATGACCATCTTCCTTGTAAGATGCAATACTTCTCTTTCTTAAATGCACTTTATCATGTGGATGAAGGCCACTATTATGCCCAGGGTTCAGTCCCCAGGAAGTCTCAGCCACTTAGTTTCCCTGAGTGGAACCACCCATCCATTTCCACTAGCACATGCATATTTCCGTTCCCTCTAATTCTGCTCCTCCTGTTTTCTCTTTATATCCTCCTGCCGTTGCTCCTCACGCTAACATTCAGAACTATGAAGAACAGGAAGTGATAGTTTTTCCTGTTTTAAGAATGATATATGTTTTCCATCATTGTGAAATTTAAGTAGTCACTGATTTCTATCATAATGCTTTAAAATACCTTAGGTTCCATATTAATGTTTTAATATAATAGTTCTCAAATGGTTTGGTCTTAGGTACCCTTTCAAGTATTAATTATTGATGATCTTACAGAACTTTGTTGATATGGGTTCTATCTATTACTTTTTATATACTAGAAATGACATCTCAGTATCATTATGAATATAATTTTGATGTTATGTGTCCCCTGAATGGGACTCAGGGACCCTGAAGGGTCCTTGGACAACACTTTGAGAACAGCTGCTTCAGTATATCATTCTTCTCCCTCCATACACCTCTTCAATGCATAATCCCATTAGGTTTTATATATATATATATATATATATATATATGTATGTATGTATATATATATATATATGATAATTTCTCCCTCTAAGAGTATTTAGGTGTCAATTATTAGAGATTATGCATGCCCAAATATGCAGTTCATTTTTCCCCATAAACCATTTGTTCCAGAAACCCCAATATATCACTATCCATGGATTCTGTGCTTCCTTGATAATTGCTCTGAAAATGTGGTATTATATTGCACAGGCAAGGGTTACTCTATACATGGAAGCAAGAAAGAAGGGACATTAGGAAACGAGAATTAGGAAAGTGATAAGTGAAGGGAGAGAGTAATTGAATGTATCATACCAGCAAGTATTATAACTAAGTATATACATACATTTTTAAAAAAGGAAATATTGTGATTAGTTCCAAACCTATGTATATGGCAGATGTAAGGGGGAAATGACTAACTGGACATAACTATCCTATGTACCTATCTGGATTTATAAAAATATTGTCATTCTCTCTATGGTTCTATCTAGCCCAACATACCAAAGCCACCTATTCAGATTAAGTTAATGTACTCTCATTTTTAAATATCCTGCAGATAGCTTATACCAGCTTTGAGATAGTGGATATTTTTCAAGATGTCAGCCTTTGGTGGTCAACATAAACAATTGGCATTGCTTTTGAAAAGGCACTGATAGCTGTCATTAGCAATGAAGTTAAACTATCTTGTCACTGTCTTTAGTATATGAATACATACTGTGTGCCACCCGAACAAGCTCCTGCAGCAGCTACCCAGAAACTAGTTTTGGTCATCTGGTCTGATAGCCCTAAAACAAGAGCTGCCTGTCCTAGCCTTAACATTTTCCAGGAATAAGTTTCATAATTTCCCTCAATGATTTATTTCCATATTTACGGTCTTTTGACTCCAGACGTTTATCCTTATGTCTAACCTAAATCTCTTTTCCTATAAATAAATAATCTCGTGACCCATTCCCGTGAAGATGACAATGGCTCTGTTCCATGCCAAGACCCAATATACTGCAAACAGAAGTCAAATACCTCATAAATTTATGCACCGTCCCACACACATCCATGAAAACTTTCAGCAAACATATGACGACCCAACCCCAGACATTTATTTGCCTCTTACCTTAGAGGTTTCTCAGTCGTGCCTATGCTGAATGAAGTGGGAATACCAGCCCTGCCTTTGAATATCCAGGTAAAAATATACCTCTGGGAATGAAGTAGTTGAGGGCATTTATTTTAAACGTATATTGATGTCATTTCTTTTTTATACAAGAATCTTTTTCTGAAAATCAGTACCAAGACCACTATAGAACTTTAGTGTGCACCCCACTTCTCCTCCGCCTGATAACTTAACACAAAATAAAAACATTTAAAGAAAAGTGACCAATTCAATGGTCTCATCTAGCAGTTTATGTAACATTCCATACCTAGAATCCTTCACCTTTCTGATGAGAACAGGGAAGAGTTGCATCTTCCCTCTAGAAATAAGATTAGTCATTGCATTTAACCTGAACTCAGCTGCATTTTGGACTTGCTTTTATTTACATTTCTGTACTTATCAACTGCATTATTCTGGGGCAACTTCCTTCACTCCATTTTGTACAAATCTTCCCATGTCCCTCTGAATCCCTCATATTCATTGTTTCTTATGGCATAGTTATATTCTATTAATTCATGTGCTACAGTTTGGAAAGCCCTTCCTCAATCAATGGTCATCTTCTTTGGTTCCTCTTTATTGCTATCCCCCAAAAGGGATGATATAAATATTTGGGGACCTTTCAACCTTTAATTACCAATGGGCACATGCCAAGTTTTCCTGGGTCAAAGCATATGATTAGGTCAATAACTTTTGTTACATAATTCCAACTGGTTTTCCAGAAAGGTTGAACCAATTCAGAGATCCCCTAGCAGTATACTATCGTACCTTGAATCCAAGAGACATCTAAATGTTGACTTTGTTCATCTTTTATGTGGGTATAAGATAAAAACCTTAGCGTTGCTTTGATTTACATTTCTCTTAAGATACAATAGAGAGAATCCTAGCTCTGGAGTCAGATGCCTTGGTTTCAAATGCTGCCTCTGATACTTACTGCTATTTGCTTCCTCTTAAACAACTCCCTCCAGCACTTTACCCTAAAGGGCCTAATTAATCCTCTTCTCCCTTTTAATTTGACTACCCAGGAAGTCTCACCTTTTAGAGTCTGAACTCTTTGTTCAGTGTAGCACGATCATGCTTTCCCAAGTGTTGCTCAGAGCACCTCCTTTCCTGTCCTGTATTTTACCTTTCAGAGTCAGCTTCTTTGTGCCTTACAAGGTGACACCTATCTTACCTTGCTAAACTTTGGAATAATATTCTAAAGAATGAGGTTGGGATATTCTCATTTGAATTATAATAATAATAACTAGAGTAATAATAGAAACAGTAGTAACGACTCCAAGCTGCATTTATTTCACATACCTAATCTATGTAAAGCATTTCGAAAACCACGGGACTGATGTGGGACTTTAATATCACCATGTATATAAGAAACACCCTGCATATTATAAAGTGTTTTATCTCTCATTTAAGTTATTTTTCCAGAGTAGGGAGTTGTTGCACTAACCCATCCATGGTCTCATGAGATTCACTATATGATCAATAACACATATTCATGAAAGATTTGACTCTGCATGGCCTATGATGGTAGAACAAGGGTTCTATGAAAAATCACTGACTTATTTCTCTGAATCAAATCATCAGTATAATGCTCTAATCCACAGATATTAAACTCATGGCCTGTGGGGTGGCATAGGCTGGCAAAACTCTGAATGTCCTGCACAGATTAAAATGCAATTGAGAAAAGTTCAACAAAAATAAATAAAACACAATATAGCACAGAGAATGCTTTTTTGTGGGTTTTGAAGTCAATATACTGCCTGGAAGTATCCATTTCAGTTGGAATTTGATACCGCTGCTCAAACCAGTTGGGGTAGCCTTCCCAAGCTACTATTTTGCTGATAACTAACCCTGACATGAACTAGGCAGACTCTCACTGATTTTGCACCTCTTCACCGAACCCTTCCTCCAAATCATTTGTTGTCAATGTAGAGTGTCTGGAGTGCACTTTGTTCCCAACCCTACGTTTGAGAATTTGTATCTTCCTTCATGGCTCTCTCCCAGGTACTGCCTCTTATTCAGAGAATTTTTTGTGCTCCCTCTTACCCTCTGTATCTGGTTTTTTGTGCCACCTCCTTCCTTAATTGTCCTTCTACTATATATGTAGGTGTACCAGTTGCACACCACAGAACTTAAGTAATTGCACACTGAACTTAAGTAATTGGAGAACAGAGACTGTTTAACTGTTTTTTTTTTCATTTTGTCATGTGTTTGGTTCATAGTAGGCATATAATTAAGCTTTATGGAAGTGAATTATACAGATCCCCATATTTCCTCACAAGAAAACCAGGGAACCAGAGGATAGAAATATTTGGGAAGGAAATTCTTTAAGGTAGAGATAGGATAGTGAAGAAGCGTGGGGCAGGGGGAAATATACTGTATGTGGAGCTAGAACATGTGGGTCTGAATATTACTTTAAATTACCATATGATCTTGAGGCCTTTATTTTCTCACCTGTAAAAGGGAGGCATTGAACTGGGTGATTTCTAAGGTCCCCTGTGACTCAAATCCAGTTAAAATGTGATGCTCCTAGGGTTACAGCAAGAGACATCAGGAGGAAAGTGGAGGAAGAGAAGAGCTTGTCCCAGTTATGTGCTTTTTCTAGCACTTGGTTAAAGCACCAACTAGACTTTAGAAAAGTGGGGAGAATTGTTGAGGATGATGGTAACAGTGCAAGAAGCATGGCAGAGAACAAAATATCAACTCAAAAGAAAGGGCAAAGGGAAATGGCCAAGAAAGAGCTGAAGGGGACCTCAGTGGTCATTGAGTCAATCCAAATCCCTCATTTTACAGATGAGGCCACTAAGGCTTAAGAAAATTAAGTGGCTTTCCTAAGGACACACAAGTATTTAACACATGATTTGAACCCAGATCCCCTAACTCCATCATCAGGTCTCTTTCCCCTGTTACCTACCTATTATGGGACATTGTTCAATGAACACTTTTAAATAGAAAAGGGGTAAATGAACCTTAAGAAGAACATGATTTTAAGCTTTGAGAAACTTCATTCTATTTATCTGTCTCTCTAACATTCACTAATTTTTGTGTTCATTCTCCTCTACTGGTTCTGTTATTTATACAGTAAACCTCCCAGGACAACAACACTTCAGCGGGGATCTGCTTGTGCTGCTTGATATATTCTGGGTAGTTATGTATCTCTCTCTCTCTCTCTCTCTCTCTCTCTCTCTCTCTCTGTCTTTCTCTTTCTGCTTCCATGTTTCGCTTTCTCTCTTTCTTATCTCTCATATACACATAAACACAAATCTCTCTTCATCTTTGATTATGTCTCTCTTTTTGTCTCCTTTTCTCTCTCTACTTTTGCCTCTGACTCTCTCTCTCTCTCTTTCTATCTCTTTCTCTCTCTCTCCTGAAATGCTTACACACAGAGATATATACACACATACCTTTCTCCAAATAAAGAAACAAATAGCATTTAGTCAATGAACTGTTACACTAAAACCAGAGGACTCATTGTATATTATGGCACTAATAGTGAAGAATACCCTAATGTAAACACCTTTATAAAACAGAAAGTTAAAAAAAAATAAACTTCACACAAGATTCATTTGAATGAGTCAGTTAAAAAAAATTTTAAAGCTTGAATTCAGTAGAGTAATTGGATGTCTCTGCCTAAATCATTCCTGAAAAATGGTTCTATCTATGGGCTTTCTTTTTTTTTATTTAAAGTTTTGTTGATGTTATATGGTTGTACTCTCAACCTTGATGTTGGCAACATAAGTAAAGCAGAATGAAGACTGTGATTCTCTGATTAATCTGATTAAGGTAGATAGCCAAAATGGATACTTCTGTTTCTAAATTTTTAGCATTTTCATTACATAGTTGGACCTTCGATCTTGATAAAATATCTGATAAAATAAATGCCTTTTAATTCTGCACTGGGTAGATGTGCCTCCAGACATATGATCATGTGCTCACCAGGAGCTTGCTCTCTGACTTAAGCATAGGAAGAATTCATTCTTGCATCTCTGAGCCTCCTCTAGCATCCACTCCTTCCCTATACAAACACATGTCATGCACACTCACTTTTTTCCAAACATTCACACAAACACACACACTCACACAAACACACACACACACACACACAGTGGCAATCCTTGTAATGACATGTTGCTAGAATGTGAAGTAGGCTGTAAGCAGGACACTTCTGGGAATTGTCCTTTCCGGTGAATGACAGTCTTACATGCACACTAAGATGTGTGGACATCGGCCACTTTGTGGAAGCAGCTGGCTGCATCTCAGTAATGCTTCACATGTCCTGGAGACTGGCTCAGTCCACGATAATAACCCTGGAGGGGATAGGTGGCACATTCTGCACCATCGTTCTAAAGTGAGGAAAGGCATATTTTTGAAAATGTAAAGGAGGCTCAGGCTGCATGTTATCTACAGAATGCCTATCAAATTGTCCCATGATCTGAAAAATATCTAAGGGGAAATGACATGAGGTGGAAGTGAAATACACCCTAATACCATCATCCCATTTTTTTTTTCATTTCTGAAAGAATCCCCCAAAAGATGTGTCTGTACAAAACTACAACAGCCAATTGAAGCATGAAAAAAAGTGACTCAACCAACCAATTCTTTCTTTATGTCTTTCTCCACACCACTTTGCTCACCCCACCCTCACCCCTCATCGCTACTTTGCCACACTTCAGTTCCACCTTACCCAAGTTTGGGTGTAGCCTCTCCCTTCTAGAATTCCATATGAACTTCCTCTAGAGATCTACTGCCTCGTTTGTATTGTAGTTATTTGTATATATATCTTAACTGATCTACTAGATTGTAAACTCCTCAGGGGCAGGGCCAATGCCATTTTTAATCTTTATGCCCCAGAGGCTAGCACAGTGCCCCATATCAAGTTAAATGCATCCATTCACATCATGCCACATAGCAAGGATAGCATCATGCCACTTGATGCGTAACTGATGTTTTCAATGGCTTGTCTGAAGTCCTCCTTGATAGCCAAAGGCTATTTAGTAAATATTAAGCAAGAGCTGATTAAATTGTTCACTACTTAATCTGTTTCTAGGATGACATATAGACACAGGCAAAGAAGAGTTAAGAAAGAAAGGTTGAAACTAGGACCTTGCCTGTCTAAATGCTCTCCCTGCTTCTCTCAGTGTGCACCTCCTTCCCATTCTCTAGCCTCTCTCTTGACCTCCCCATCACAGAACTGACAGGCCTTAGGGAGAATGAGGGAAAAATTTAATACAAAAATAAACCTGTCATCTTTACAGACAAAAGTGTCAGAGCTCAAATATTAGTGGTGTTTCAAAAGAGGAGGTAATGTATTTGTCTTTCTGCTGGTTGAACTGTTGCGGTTATAAAAAAATGAAAAGTCTCTTCATGTTGGCAGATAACAATTGAATAACAAAATTTACACATTCAAGATATTTGTATACAAAAATATGTTCATTGTTTATGTTCATCTGAGTATCCAAAACTACATATATGCTGATAATGTGAATACTATATAAACATAAACATACAAACACGTGTGTTTGAATGTGTAAATAAACAGAGGTATGTTGGTAAATATTTATCCATCCAGAGGTAATGAGGCTTAGTTGATAGAAGACCATCCTTGGCATCAGTAAGGCCTAGACTCAAATCTTACCTTAAATATATACTAGCTGTGTAACCATGGACAATGAAGTGGTAGTGAAATGTTTCCTAGTATCACACAAACCCATTCCCACCCTCACCCTCACCCCAACTCTTTAAGATGTTCAGGTGAACTACTGATTTATATCAGTGAAAGAAATTTCTATACAAGGAGTCTCCTTCACTAACAAATTCAGATCCAGACTATTTTAAGGGGATATGGGTGGGGGACCTGTGCATGAAGAGACACACACAGAGACAGAGAGATAGCGACAGAGAGAGAAACAGAGACAGAGAGACAGAAAGAGACAAGGAGAGGAGAGATGTAGGCATGTCTACATACCAAGTTTAAGATAAAAATAGATGTGCTTTTCTATCTTTATATGTGTATATTTGAAATTTATAAATTCAACTTGACATCCAACTTTTGATAAAGATGCCTGAATTCACTACATAAAGTGTCATTTGTTTCTCTCCATCAAACAAACTATTTCAGAATTAGTCTCTTTACTCATATAATCCCAGGTGGAGAAGTCCTCTCATCTAATCTCCTTCCTTCCATACACAATATATTTTTGCAATTCTTATGTGGTGTTATAAAACAAGGAGGAATGTCAGAGGTGGGCAAGACCTTAGACATCCTCAATCCAACCTCCTTTTACACGTGGAGAATCTGAAGTTCAAACAGGCATAGTCACTTGTTCAAAGGTCTGCAATGAGTTTATTGAAGATCTGGGCCTAGAACCTCAGTCTTCTGATTTCTTTGTACTTTTCACCGTACTTCTTAGGATCTATCTGCTTTTTACATTACTGTTCCACATGATGACACCCATGATTTTTAAAAAAAGGTGAAAATTAATTGCAAAATGGAATCTGACAAGGGAAGAAGCCCAGTCTAGGATAGAAGGAACCCTTATCCCAAGGCTGAATTCCTTTCATGGTAACAAGAAAAGCATGAACACCAACTAGCAAAGTAAATTGCTTTCTCTCTGTAATATATGATCTCTTGCTCCAGTGCTAAAGCCACTTTTTAATGAGTTGGTAGGTAAATATGGAACTAGACGGGGAGAATTAGTTCATGCTTGTGAGGTTTCCAATATTGAGAGTGAAATGAAGATACAGATAGCAATTTGAATCTAATTTTCAAGCTTGCATGGATGAAAGGTCACAGAGGGAAGCTGAGGCTTACCAAAATATTGAGGGTGGGAGGAAATGAGGGTGGGAGACAGAGGGAGAGAGAAACAGCCTAAGAGAAGACAAATATTTCAGGCTCAAGAGGCAAGGACAAATAGAATTTAAATGAATAAGGTAAGGTAAATGTAAGCAGAGGGATTCAAACAGCACAAATGGAAGGGGTGGAAGCAATTTCCACTCAGTAGGCCAGGGCACAAATTGGGCATCATGCACAATATTTAGGAAAATAGGACAGGTGACAGGGGGTACAGTTAGCCTGTGACAGATGTACTAGCTAGTGCCTTAATAATGCTGCTATGACATAGTTATATACATGTAGATAAAAAGATGAAGGAGATATTTAAAGAAAAAATATTTCTCCACTGGGATCTCTCTATCCGGATTAAAGACCTGGATAAACACATCTACATGTGGGGATGGTTTTGTACAGCACATGCATACAAACATTTTGATTGTGTGTGTGTGTGTGTGATATCATTGGTCCTCTTCAAGAATGAAGGACAAACAACAATAGTGTGTGTGTGTGTGTGTGTGTGTGCATCCCTAGATCTGTGACTCCATCATTGTAGGAAACTCCTATTAAAGAAACTTTAAACCAATGAAGATTGGCAACCCTGTGTGCCTTTTACAGATTGTCTGCTTAGGCAATGAAAGGGTTAAGTGATTTGCCCATGATCACACAATTATTATGAATCCAAATCTTCTAATCTTCTCTCCATGATCCCACATAGTCTCTCATTCAATTTAATTGTAAAAGAATTAGAAGCAGTGCTAAGATCATTGACTATTGAAACATAAAGAAAGGAAGCATATTGTCTTGGATTGAGAACTGTACCTTGAGTCAGGGAGACTGTAGTTCAAATTCAGATAGTTGTTATGTGATACAGGACAAGTCACTTAGTGTTTCTGGGTCTCAGTTTCCATATCTGTAAAATAAAGGATTTGGATTCAGCGATTTCTAAGCTCTCTTCCAGTTCTCAACCTTTCATCCTTTCATTCTTAGACATCACCTAGTCCAACCTTGTCAGTGAACAAATAAGAAAATTGAGGCCTAGTCATGTGATGTGGCTCTTTTCAAATAATGAAAAATGTTAAAAGAGCTTAAACTCCTGATATTTGAACCCATTTCTTTCCAGGAACTCCAATATAGGGGTCCTTAACATTTTTTTGGTGTATCATGGGCACGGACCACTTCAGCAGTCTAGTAAAGCATATGGACTCTTTCTCAGAATACTGTTAAATAATTGAAGGAAATGTTAAATATCAGTTGGATGTTAGTGAAAATAAAGATGTAATTTCCCCATCTAAATTCATAGACTTCATAAAATATATCTAGGGATCCATAGATGCCCAGGTTAAGTAACTACTCTAATCTCAAATTCTTGTCTTGTGCTCTTTGACTTGATTATTAGGCTTATGAGGAAATAAATGATTTTATTAGTGGGTATATCAATGTAGTCCAACTGGTAAAATATTTTGCCAACTATCAAAAGCTTAAACAACAATAGCAAAAACAGATTGAACAAAGGCTATGTATAAACAAAGAAAAAGATTCTAAGGAGGCAGGAATCAACCATCTTTCCATTAGACAAGGAGGTTCAATCAATTAGGTGACATACATTGGAATTCAGGTGGAAACAAATAGTATTTGCTTAACCAGAATATCTGGTTAACAATCTATTAGAATTATGAAGTCAGCAAGCATTAATTAAGCACGAGTTATATACCAGGAAATGTAGTATTCCCTGGGGATACAAAGGGGCAAAAACAGATCTTGCCCTCAAGGAGCTTATAATCCAGTGACAGACACAACACACAATAATTGTGTACAAACAAAATATATACAAGGTGTATGTGTATATATACATGCATATATGTCATATACTATATAATATTACATACTCTATATGTGTGTATTATGTATATATGTATGTGTGTGTATGTATGTCTATTTATAGCTATATATGGATATGTGTATATATAGACATATACATACACATACACACATGTTGTGTGTGTGTGTGTGTATATACTGATTTCATATGATGTATTCATCCCGTTTGGCCATTAAGATGCCCCGCAGACTAATGATCTGGCCTTATTTCATTTTCACTTTCCTGTAATTTAGATCTTGCTATTGATACAGCTTAAAATAGGAAACTCTTCTGAGTCGTTATACTGGCGGTTGTTTACTATTTTTCAAACTTCCAGAACTTTAGTAACTAAACAGAATATGTCGTGATACATTTGACCTCTTTCTGCTCTAAGAAAATGAATGTTCTGATGTAGTTTGCCCCACGTATATGTCCCACGTATTGGCTAGATCATCACAGGCTGCCACTAGCATCATAAACAAACATCCATCTATAACTTCTCTAGAATATAGAGCTCATCGCTGTCTGGCACCAGCCTACCTTTCTTGGGGTAATGCGTATGATCTCACTTCATGCATAACATATTCTAACTAAATTGCTTATTGTTATAAATAACATTTCCTCTTCCATTATTAATGACCTCATTGGCCAAATTTCCTTTTATTTATGTTATACTTATTTATAATAACTACTATTACAGCACTTATATAGTATTTGAATGTTTCCAAAGAACTTGATAAATATTAGCTGATTTGATCCTCACAACAGCCTTGAGAGATAGGTTCTATTATTATCTCCATTTTACAGATGATGAAACTGAGGAAGAAATCAAGTGATTTGTCTACAGCCACACAGATAGTAAGTGGTCTTGGTGATCTCAGGGTCAGTGCTCTATCTATTATGTCCTTGAAGGTAAAGAATGTTTATAATTGTCATTGAGATCCCAATGTGTAACATCGTTCCCAACACATTAATGCTGTTTAATGGATGAATGAGAGATAAATCCATGAAAGCAAATGATAATAACAGGGGAGATCAAGCAGTTTTGAAAGGAGTGTGACAGGAGTGAAGTTTGAGTTAGGTAATGGGTCAGAAAATGAGAATACTCAAGATAGGGCTTGACTAATTAGGCAGGTACAGAACAACAGGGTGAACAGTAAATTGATATGGGATGTAGGAAGACTGACTAGCAAAACAGAACTACAGAGTCAGAACTGGGTGGTACATGAGAAATCATCTAGCGCAAATACCCAGAAGACTCAGAAAAGTTATGTGTCCAAGTTGACAGAGCTAGTTAGTAGCAAGAGATAGGCCTGGAATGCAGGTCTATGAAATCTCAGTGTAATGTTCCACTTCAACTTACTGTCTCCAAACTAACCACAAGAAACCAACCAAAAATACTGAGTGGAATGGATCAAACCAAGGGCATGCTGGTAAATGTGGATCAACCAGCTCTTTGAAGAAAAAAAAAGTGCATAGAATAGCATACTTTTAAGTTGAACCTGAATCATTAAGATTTCCATGACTTTCTTTAGTCTAGAACAATCAACGTAACAATAACTTGAGCCCTGATTTGTAGTATTTCCCATTTTCCAAGATGTAAATATTCACTGGAAATTTAACAATCAGCTTGCTAGTTAGCGTTTGGCCCCAGAACACCTGTGAGTCAGACCCAGGCAAATAAAAAGAAATGAGATGTTCCAAAGAAGTTTTCACCCATCAGAAGTAAACTCACAAAGGGCTCTCAAAAATGAAGTGAACTTTTTTTCATTTTGTTCCTCTACACCTCAACTCCAGATGCTGTATTTCATTTTAATAAAGCCACATTTGATCAGTTCTTATCCTTGGCTCATTCTGTGCGAGGCTATTTTCATAAAAACATCACCCATATGTTTCTGATTCATTTATACATAACTTACCAAAATATTGTTTTATAAGAGATATCTGATGCCAAGAAGTATTCTGAATAATTTTAAATAAACCTTTAAAAGTGCTTTTCCTATCCACTGGAAAAATAATAAAATTGTCAGCTACATATTATAAAAACAATAATGTAATCAATAGTTAAACAGTCCATCTTCTCCTGTGATTATTTTAAGTACCTCTTGGAAATAAAATTGGTTTCTTTCTTTCTTTATTTTAAAAAGTGTACCCTTCTTTGAGTTCCCAAAAGATTGTCTTTTTCAGTATTTGTTTCTTTTATGAGAATGCTTTGCCACTCAGAATAGTTATTTCATTTTAAAATATTTTTAAAGTTTTATTGCTCTTCTTTGTTTTTACTTCACAGTAATTTTTCATTATGTTCCTTTTCCTCCCCATTGTATCTTCCTTTGTCACAATGAAAAGCAACTAACAGAATGACTTCATCTAACAGCATATGCAACATTCTGCACCAATAATCCCCTTTCCTGTGCTCTCAGGGGAAGAAGGAAAGTATGCTTTATCATTGATTCTCTGGGGCTGGAATTAGTCATTAACAGCAATCTTAACTAGGCTACCTTTTATCATTGTTTTCATTTACATTATCATTATTGTAATCATGTTGTGAGCCTTGTTCTCCTCATACTGTTTCCTTTGTTCTGTGACAGTTCATAAAAGTCTTGTTGTTTCCCTAAATTTCTTTCTATTTGTCATTTTTATTGCACAATAATATCTAGATGGTTATTTTAGCTATTGTTTAGAAAAAAGTCAATTGTGTACACTCATTCATTTGCTAGTATCATCATAAAAAAAAATAGGCATGCAGGTCAACACTTCACCTCCTCAAACTACTTACCATGAGCTTTGAAATGAACACGAAGGGAGGAGCCAGAGGCAAGTGCCTCATAGATTGTATTTGTAGATGCAGAACAGCCACAGGTGCCAGTGTCACTTTACAGTACAGTGAAGCTATCTGATAATATCACATTTATATCACCCTTTAAGGATGGTATCTTTGGAACTCATCCGTTAAATAACAAAAAGCTAGTAATTATAGAATATTTTAAAGTTTTCAAAGTACTTTTCAAAAAGCATCTCATTTTATCTTCACAATGACCCTGAAAAGTAAATGACACGATTATCTTTTTTTTTTTTTTTACATATGAGGAAACTAAGTCAGATACAGGTGCACAGAGTCTGAGGCCAAATTTGAACTCAGGTCTTCCTGATTCTGAGTTCAGTATTTAATCTACTATGTAATTTAGCCACTTAAAATAAAGGAATTCATCACAGATAATAGAGGAAAAGCAAATGAAAATGAAATGTCTGAAATGAGTGAGCAGACCTCCATAGTAGGTTGGGGGATCTCATTTTACTGAATGGTCATATTTTCTGATATAGAGCATGGTTTCTTTGGTTTTTGTTGTTTTTTTTCCTTGGCACTCTGTGAGCTCTGATGTCTCATGCAGCCTTAGGAGTCTGGAATATTAAGATCTGGTCCACGTAGCATGCTGTAATGACTCTAAAGAAGCTTATTGCAGCCACTCTTTGCCAGAATGAATAAGAGTAAATTCCTTAATTGTCCCTATTTAAAAGATCAGTCTTATTGCCATTGTATATCTGTCAATATCATAATAGCCATAAATTAAAAATCAGACTGCATGAACCTCTTTAAGTCAAATGTCCAAGTTCTCTCTCTCCATTTTACCTACCTACCAAAATACATCAGCACATTTGAAACATGGTACACAAATGTCCACTAGTGTGTATCACAAGTGGATTCATGTCTTGGTGGATGGGAAGTGGAGTAATGAATATGTACATAAAAAGGGAGAAAAAGAAGAGAAGGCAAGTGGAGTATAAGGATGAAAGGAGGTGGGAGACAAATAGAGCAATAAAACTTGTCCCCACAAACTGCTAATGCTTCTGAATGTGAATATATTGAGAGATCTAAATACCTGGTAGGTCTAAAGGTGTGCAAAACAACTAAAATGAGATCTTAGAGAAATCAGTTCCTGTAAAGACATGACATTCACAGCTCCCCTGAAATAGCATAACACAATTTCATTTTAGGGATATTCATAGAAAAACCAAGTTGCTGTAAGTTTTCACAAATTTGACATATAGTGGAATCTTCCTATTTTTATATTTGTCAACAATAAAATTCTCTTCTAGCTCTACTGTTTGTTCTAAATTTGCCCAAAAGCAGAAATTTGCTTCAGGGAAAAAAAAAAACCTATTAAAAAAAAAAGGAAATTGTCTTCTTTCTCACTGAATTGTAAGTTTGATATCTATATTTTTTTTTCTGAAACTTGAGATAAACATTTTCAATATAAATATAAAGGTCTCTTACCTTTTGGAATGGCTGAGTTCTTATTTATTAGCTACTGGATTAATAGAAGCATCATAGAATAAACATCAGATTCCACCATTAAACAATAGCAAGTTGACATGAAGACTGCTTAATGGAAGGCTGTGGCCAGTAACTAAAAAAAGGATGATAAATGTGAGTGACTTCAAATTATGGAGAAGCATATTCAACCTTTTCTCCTTTTATTTCTGAGGTTGGTTGGTTGATGTCCTTTTTGCTCAAAGAGGACCAAAATAAAATCACTATGTTGAGGTCAAGGTACAGTGTGTCCAACTGTGGCTGATCAGACCAATATGAGTCTGGCAGGTCAGGCACAAATAGTCCAAATGAACACTTGGAATGAAGATGTCTCTAAAATTATGCATCTCATGTATCTTTTGAGTTATTACAATTCTGCTTTGCTCGTAAACCCAGTATCTTCTTTGATGTGCGTATGCTGTCTTGAGTGGTCCTGTGCCAGTATCTCCCATTTCTCACAATTGATTCCAAAGTTTTTCAGAGAGACCTTGAGAGTGTCCTTGCATCACTTTTTCTTACCTCTGTGTTAGTGCTTGCCTTGTATGAGTTTTCCATAAAACAGTCTTTCAGACAAACATACATTTGGCATTCAAACAACACGGACAGCCCATTAGAGTTGTGCTCACTGAAGTAGAGTTTGAATGTTTGGCAGTTCTGGAAAAGGCAATATAACTAGAATATGTTGTAATATGTCTTTCTCTGAGATTTCCACTTATGCTCATGGAACGAATTAATGAAATTCTTTTGGAAATGGGTAATGTAGAGGAAAATTGGCCAGTCTCCAAGATTCCATGTTTAAAAAAAAAACTTATCCAGGGCTGAGAAGCTATTATTACCCTCCTTTCCTGTAGAACAGGTAAGTTCCTGCCTCCATCTAAATGAGCAATTATACACTGGGAGAATCCAGTTCTGATGTTAAGATTCTGTGAAATTCCTATTTCTTTTCCTTTTGAAATACTCCATTAAATAAATAATTACAGGTAGAATTCCACTGCAATAAATAGCATTGAAAAATCCCATTCTATATAAGGAGGTTATTTTCATTTCCCGGAGGATTGTCTTTGCAGCCTAGGATTGCATTAGCTTTTCTGGCATTCACATCACCCAGCTTTGCTGGTGTGGGTACAATGAATTTTGTTTGAAGGAAAAAAATCCTATATCACAGATTATATTCCTCAACCCCCAGCCATTTAGCAGTCAATCTACTGAAAGATGATCTCACCCTGGTTGTGCAGTATTTATGTGTAAAAATGATACCTGGATATCTGTATTATGCAAAAAAACCCACCAAAAACCTTAATTAAATTGAATATCCTCTTGAAAATATCATTTTGGTCATTAAGGAAGGTGGTTATAAATGGTCACAGATGTCTTTTGTGCTAAAAAAAAAAAAATGAAAGATCAATTATTTCAGAAACCAGACAGTTGTTATTTGTGATAGATTTCCTCTCCTCAGAACCATATTCAGGTCATAGGCTACCTATCCTATGAGGTAAGGGCATAAGTTCAGGAATATAGATTGATAGCTCAGTAAATATAAGGGTACAGGTGGCAAAGGCAGTGGGGGAGTTCAGGGCTAAGAGAGTGAAAGGGGATTATAATGAGCATGAACAGAAAATGTAGGGAATTTCAGGTCACATGGGAGAAAGAAAAAGGAATGGGATGAATCGGCATAGGAAGGCAAGCGTTTAATTTCTTTGTTAGTCACTTCTATTTATCCTCAAACAAGTAACTTCAAACCATTCAACTCAATTCAGTCAAAATTTAAAAACTTGCCATAAGCAGGGTACTGTGTTAGGGAATCGGGATAAAAAGATCACAAACAAAGCAGACCTTTGTCTTCAAGGAGGTCCCATTCTATCGGATGATAGATACAGTGCAACATATTCTAGCTATATTGTCTAATATAGAAATAAGAGGAGAAAATGTTGAATAAGCTTCACTGTAATTTGAATTCGTTCACTTCCTAACCTTAGCAGAAATACGATAGTCTGAGGACAGGAATGGATACTACCATTGTTGGAAATCACTAAGAGGTAACACCTGGGCTGAGGTGAGCTTTGGAGAAAGCTAAGGATTATAAGAAGTTGGGGGAGGGACAATGCCTCTTCTTACTCATGGCTCATCCTAGAACCTTCCTCAGAACCTTGGGACTCCTCACTTTGGAAGAGATGACCAACCCTGAGGTCTAGTCACCTTGGAATATCTCTCCACAAGATCCACCTCCCTTCTTTCGTTGGTGATTTTTTTCTTGGAGCTTCTAATTAGTGGATGGGGCCAGGAAAGTTGTCTTCCTTTCCCTCCTGACCCTTTTTCTGACCTTCTGGACTTTCAAACCATGACCCCATGCTGGGTACCTTAACTCCCTCCACTTTTCAGGTCCCCTCTGTCTGTTATTTTCGCCCAATAGAACTCAAGTTTCTTGAGGGTAGAGACTGTTTTTCTTTGCTCATGTTGGTATCTTCAGTGTTTATCACAGTGCATACTGCAGCCTATGTACTCAATCAATATATCCTTTATTCCCTTATTATATACTTTACATATATATACATATATTTGCATATACATTATATATTATTTATATATGTATGTGCATATATACATATAGACACATATATACAAATTTATACATTGTATACTTCATTCCTTCAAAGCATGTAGGGAAGTTTATGCAAAGTTATTAAGAAGTATGGAAGACATAATCATGAGTTAAGATAACAAGGACAAATAGAGATATTTGGCTTGAGTCAAAATGAAGGAAAGATAGTCATACAAAAGGCAGACTAGAGCCAAACTCTGAAGTTGCTCTCATTGTTTAGCTGCATAGTTTGGATCTTATCATTAAAAGCAACAGGAAGACATAGTGTGATCAGACCTGGGCTTTAGGAAGATTACTTTGGTAGCTGTTTGGAGGTTGGATTGGAGAGAAGAAACTTGCACCAGGTAGACAAATGGCGAGATAGTAGTTAATATGAAAGAGTTATGGGGCTCTAATCTAGCTATAGAGGCAGAGAAGAAAGATATTGTGGAAGGAGAATTTTAAAAAAATACTTGCTAACTGATTCCTGAGGATGAGGGAAAAGGAAATCATTGATGACTTCAAGGTGGTGACCCAAAATCAAGTGCTATCAGGTCTCTCTAAATCTGAGCACTGGGTAACAAGACCCCAGTCACTCCAGCCTAGTTACATCTCTGTGTGACTCAAATGTAGGGAAGACAGATTGACTTAGAAGATTATGCTAAGGATAGGAGCAGACTCTACTCATTCCCCAAAGGTTCAGGACTACAAGTTGTGGATATGTCAAGGCTTCTTAGTAACACTCTTCCTACGAAGGAAATATCTTCTTTTTGTTAATCCTTCTACAAACATGTGACTGTGTCATTACAAGGAGTCACATAGAACTCTTTGATGGTCCATCATTTCCTCCATCATTTCCTTCAGATTCTGAAGATTCTCAACATGTATGAACATTTCACTGTCAGTGATTCTCAAAGGGCGTCTTCACTAGATGTTACTGAAAAATTATATGGAATTTATACCTGGAATCATGCCCACATATGGGAGTCTATTGCCATCATAAATGTTTTTTGTGCTGTCCCACCTCATAAAAGAACACTGGTCAGTAAAGGAAAAAAAAAATAATTTGCAAACCACTATACTGGGCTGCCCAGATCCTCTGTATTCAATTTCCCCTCACCTTGGAGAGTATAATGGTATAGTGGATAGAAGTCAGGAAGAGCTGAAGTCATAAAGACGTAAGTTCAAATACGGCCTCAGATACTTACTATGTGATCCTGGGAAAGTCACTTATCTTCTTTTGTTTACCTCATTTTTGTCATTCATAAAATGAGAGTGATTATATCTTCTATCTCACAAGGTTATTGTAAGGATCAAATGAGATAATTGTTTAAAAAACACACACAGTGTTTGGCACAGAGTAGGTGATATATAAATGCTTATTCCTTTCCCTTCCCTTTCACCTCAACATTCTCTGGTATACCTACTGATGAAACCTAACGTAGTATGAACTTTAAACTTTGGACATCAGGACACCTTGGATTCAACCAAAGACCATTAGAACTGCAAAAGTGTCAGAGGTCTTCTCATCCCAAATTTTACAGAGAAGGAAACTATGTTTAAGATATGTTAAATATCTTGACCACATTACTACCCTTCTCAAGAACCTTGAATGGTTCTCTATTCCCTCTAGAGTAAAGACCAACAACTCCTTTGTTAAACATTCAAATTCCTTCATAATATGACTTTATTCTATTTTTTTCCAGACATATTTTGCATTGCTCCTTTTACATACTCCATGTACCAGCCATCTCATTTACTTCCTATTTTTAGTAAATAATATTCCTTCTTCCACCTCCATACCTTTGCATAGGCTGTTCTCTGTGTCTGTATTTCATTGTTTTTTATATTAGATTCTTGAAAGCACTAAGCGCCTTCAAAATACAATTCAGTTCTCCAGAGGAAGTACTTCCTGATACCCCCTCCTGCTCTTAGTGCTTTCCCTCACAAATTATTTCTGTTTACTTATTGGTGCACTTACTTTATCCTGTAGTAGAATGTAAGCTTTCTGAAGGCAGGGATTATTTCCTTTTTTCCCCCTACAGCATGCCTAACATAGTGTTTTTCAAATAGTAGCCATTTAATAATTACTTACTGAATTGAATTGAATTTCCCAAAGACATAATAAGTCAATGGCAAAGGAAGGACTAGAACCCAGGTTCTCTTTACTTCAATCTACAACTGTTCCTACTACATATTTCATAAAATTATTGACCCAGAAAAATCTCAAGGGATCTTCAAGCTCCTGGCATTCAGGCAGATGAAGAATTATTCTTCAAACGAGGAGGAGGAATTTATTATACTTCTCTAAACTGATCTTCAGCATTACCCTTAGAAGCACGGAATCTGAGTTGGAATGGGATTATCTAGTCCACGGGGGTCAAATTACGAAGTGCAGATTAAAATGTAGCTAGGAAATGTTTAACAAAGTAAACAAAAATGCAGCACAACATAAATAATTTTAATTCATAGTTTTCTAAGTCAGTATGTGTCTGGCCGAGATGCCTTTCTGAGTTTGACACCACTGAACTAGACCAACCTCTCAACTCAAGAAGCCCTGCCTTCTTTAACATCCAGGACAAGTGGCCATCCAAAATTCCTTGAATATTTCCAATGACATGGAGCTCATTACTATTCAAGGAAAACTATTACATGTCTGGAAGTTTCTGATAGGAAGTTTTTCTTTTCACTGAACCAATATTTACCAATCTATAATTCCCATTCATTTCCCCCTCAACTCTGCTCTCTAGACTCAAATCCCTTTTTCATGTAACTGTCCTTCAAATTTTTATTAAACATTTGTAATTGCTTTAACTATTCCACAAATAACATAATTTTCACATCCTTCCTTATCCCATCTACCATCCTATGCATGTATTTTTTTCTTGTTCTAGACATAATATTTCTACTAATACAACCTATGTTTCCACTGGATTTTGGTAGCCATGTCACATTGCTGGTCCATATTCAGGATACAATAGACTTTGTATTAGTGATCATCCCAAAGCAGACAAGGAGAACATTACTTTTTTTTTCAATAATTGTCAGTAAAAATCCACTGCTCCTCAATCACAATAAATCCTTCTTCTTTTCCACAACATATTCCTTGCTATACTACATATAGCATAAGATGTATAAGCAAATCACCATGCATGATGCAGTGGAAAGAATGCTGGGTTTGGAGTTTAAATTCCTTCTCTGCCACTCATCCCTTGTGTGACCTTGTAATAGTCACTTCCTGTCTGGGGGGCTATTGTTTCTCCCACTGTGAAATGACAGAGTTGTATTGGATGACCTCTAAAGTTCCTATCAGAACTCAATCTTTGACCCAAAGTTTTTGATTAAGTTGAGGAAGAAAGAGACTGAAGCTTTCTTTAGATTTTCATAGCCAAACTTGCCATTACATCATTTGGCAGATGGTTTTAGTTGAACTGATTATACAGAAACATCACATGGTAAAAACCTCATAGATGGCTAATGAGTAATATAAGTTAAATCTTTGTTATATATTTAAAAGAATGTTAAATCTCTAATGATAGACTGGTGCCACCATCTTGGCCTGAAAGTTTCAAAGTGCTTATATTTCCATATTTTCAACCTACCCACTAGATTATAAGCTCCATGGAGTTGGGAACTCAGTTTTGTTTTCTTTGTGCGTCCCTTATTGTCTAGCACAGTATTCTGTGCATTTTATGTACTTGACAAATATTTGTTAAAATGAATTAAATTGTATTTGTCTAGATTTGGCTAGAGAAATACTACAGTGTAGAGAACACAGAGTTGACATTAAAGTCAAAAGACCCAGGTTCAAGAAACACTTCTAACAAATAATTGCTGTGTATCCATATACAAGTTCATTAATCTCTCAGTGTTCTTGGAGACTCCTCAAAATGATAACTAGAAGAGAAAAAAGTTAACCTATTTTAGTAGTGAGAGTTTCCTTATGTTTTACCAATGAAATCCCAGGTCTGGTATCTGTTCCTAAACTTACCAAGGCTGATGGTATAACAGCATTGTTATACTAGTTTAATATTTTAATAGTAAATTACAGGTGTTATTGAAAGTTCTGCCAATTTGGTGACCCACTGTTCCCAGCACTGCTTGGAAATTAGTGTTAGGGGACTTATCATCCAGTCCGCAGTTTTTAATATTACCTGCTATCCAGCATGTTAGCATCACCCCTACCTGTTAAATGTCACATACAGGCAACTGGGAGGAGCTGAGGTGCAATGACCTTACCCCTTTTACTGACATGGACCCAGTCAAATTGCTTTTATCTCATGACAAAAGTTATCAATAAAAGCTGACTACATCTTGGAGCCCTGGGTTGCTACCTTGATGCATTTTAAATAAACTCTTTTAATTCTCCTTTTCCTGACTTTTGCCTCATTAATCGGTGTGAGAGCCCCAACAAAGAATTTTCCTTTTAACAGCACCATTGTTTGTTGCCAAATCTCAACTATTGATTGCACTATTATGTGAACTCTCAGTATTAAAACTCCTTCCAGAAGGCAAATCACCATTCTTCTGCTACTCAGACTCTTAGAAAATCATCTGAAACTGAGAACCTAAGTGATTTATCCATGATCACACAGATAGCAAATGTCAGAAGCAGAATTCGAACCAAGTTCTTTCTGACTCCAATGCCATACTATCCAATATACCATATTGCTTGCTAGGATCACGTTTTGCTCATTTTTTAATGACTTCTATAAATGGTTTGAAAATTACATTTTTTAAGAGTTGCAATAACTGTTTTACAATCATGGTGCTGGGGTGGCTAGGTGGCACAGTGAATAGAGCACGGCCCAGGAGTCAGGAGGATTCGAGTTCAAATCCAGCCCCAGACACTTGACACACTTACTAGCCATGTGACCTTGGGCAAGTCACTTAACCCCAATTGCCCTCCAAAAAAAATTATTTGCGCTAATTATTTTCTATTTTCTCATTAATGTCTTATTTTTATAGTATAGAGAAATCAGCTATAAATTCATATCTATACAGGTCTATGACAGTTTTCTATTACTGAAAAGATTAAGGAGTATGAAGGTAGCCCAAGAAGGAGTCACCTTCTCCCAGGTGTTCTATTATTTTATGGAGCTGAACACAGATAAAAGTAAGTTACTCATTAGCAAATGGTCCAGTATAAATGTGTGTGTGAGAATGTGTGGGTGTGTGTGAGTGTGTGTGTGTGTGAGTGTGTGGATGTGGGTGTATGAGTGTGAATATATCTATGGAGGGGTGTGGTGTGTGTGTTTGTGTATGAGTGTGAATATGTGTATGGAGGTGTGTGTATGTGTGTGAGTGTGAATATGTCTATGAAAGAGTGTGTGTCTGTGAGGGTTGGGGAAGGGGGTGAATTGTGAGGATGGGTTTGAGTGGATGAGAGTGTGAATGGGTGATTGTGTAGTATGTGTATACTTGCTGGAGGTGGGGAAGATAAGAGAAGGAAAAACAGCCTTGAGGAAAGCGAGATAAATGTCTATCTTCAGAGCAAATCTAGGTTTTAATGATCACCAGATGATAGAAAAAGACAAAGAAAATTATCTAAAATGAAGGTATTTGTAAATAGTAAAGGATGGAGAGGAGAGGAGAGAAGAGGAGAAATGAGGACTTGCCCAACTGGAACTGACTAACTGGGTGCCCATTCAGGCAACTTGGACTCACAAGTGGTTTGTCCTTCATTCTCAGAGGACCATGATATCAGGGAAGTTATGACATGACTTGCAATTGACTTTAATTTGAATGAGGGAAGACTGTGCAAAGTTACCAGCCTCACTTTCTCCTCCAGAGCCATCTGGGTCCAGGGGCCAGATATTGATCGGGATGACTGGAGATGGCCCAGGATGCAGAGGGAGATCTTGGCCCTTTTAAGCTATGGTGTTTTCAAGTGCTCACTTTGAGTGAGGAAACACCCATTCAGTAAATAGGCCTCTTTAAGAAGCAAATCAAGGGATGGCCCCTTTAAAAAAAAAACAAAAATCCTACTGGAGAGGAAGACCCTCAGGGTTGCTGGCCAAAAGAGAAACAATTACTATTTACGTTCTCTCTGAGCCAGGAGGACCCAAAAAATGACCAGTGGTGCTTGGGCAGGGATCTATTGTTGTCCAGTTCCAGAGATCCAGAGTGAATCAGGCTTAAGGCTTGGTCTTTGAGAAAGAAATCTAGCCAGTAAGCCCCAAATTAACTAGGTAGCTTTTAGCCATTACCTCTAAAGGAACCTCCTCCATAATAGTAATTCACCACATTTTGAAATTTTGGACCTAAACTACTGTCTCACCCTATCCCCACCCTCCCCCACCAAATATATATATATATATACATATATATATATACAAAGAATGAGATGTTAAGTTGGAGTATGTCCCTATGTTACTTGGCAATACATATTTATAAATCATCAATATGCATTTTTAAGCATCTAGTATTTACCATGGTAGTACAGTGGATTGAACACTGGGCTTGGAATCAGGAAGATTCATCTTCCTAAATTCAAATCCTATCTCAGGCACTTAATAACTACATGACCTTGGGCAAGTCACTTAAGCCTGTTTCCCTCAGTTCCTCATCTGTAAAATGAGCTCTATAGAGAAGGAAATGGCAAACCACTCCAGTATCTTGCCAAGAAAACCTCAAACTGGTGTCATGAAGAGTTGGATATGATTGAAACAACTATCAAAAACATGTACCTTGCTCTACACTAAGTACAAGGAAAACAAAGAAAACGTAAAAAGAATTTCTGCCTTCAAGGGGATGGAAATGACTTATTAATGATAAACAAGATTCTTCTTAGTGTGTGAGAATCCCCTCCACGGTGACATTTTGTTGACTGGATTACCTTATTATTCTAAGGGAATAGATAAAAAAAAAGTTTAGTTCTTCTACTCCCTTCAGTCTTGTTGGGGGAAAGCCATAATAAAAAGAACTGGGGTAGTGGAAGATGGAACAACTATTTTGAGGTGGTAGGGCAGGCAGAATTTGGAAATGGCACTCTTTAAAAACATAAGAAAGGGAAGAAAAGCTTTCACTGGCAAAGTCATCTGTATGAGATTAAAGTGCTACCAAACATTACCTATAGCTTTGAAAAGGAAAGAGCCAGGGTTTAAGAAGATTTCCTACATTCTGTCTAATTCCATATATTTGGCACTTTCTCATGGATATTCTTATCCTTCAGATATATCCACAGTTAAGTATCCACAGAGGCTCACCAGTGAATGTAGGTAGGAGGTGATGGAAATTTCATCAGTCTTAAAGTCATAGAGGACCATAGACTTATTATTGTTGTCATTGTTGTGATTTGGACTGGACCTGTGGTTAGATTGGTTTAGAGGGATACTTCAAAGATGAGTACCTGCTCCAAAATCACAAAGACAGCTTTCCTTGAGGGAATCTTTCAAAGTCATAGTGAACCTCAATTCTTGTACACATTTTATTCAGGTTACTTTATTCAAAGCCCTAAATGTTCAAATCTGAGGCCATTAAACTATCAGCAAACTAACTTAATAGAGGGCTCTCAGTTCCCCCCCCCCCCCAGAAGTTTACAAGTATTCTAGATTACTACCTATAGGACATGTAGTAGAATTCTGTTCAGATATGGCTTGGTCTAAATATCTGCTGAAGTTTCCTTGATATTTCAAATTCATTGATTCTGTACATATTTTGAAATATCTCAATGAATTTTATTAAAAGTTTAAGACACTGAAAGGACCAAATGTTATGAGTCCTGTTTTAATGCAATGTAACCTCTCTGCTGATCTCCAATTTTGCATTTTCAATTGACTTTCAGGGATCCGGAAGTAGTTATACACTAGACATCTCAATCTCAACATGTGCGAAATGGAACTCATTCTCTTTTCCCTTAATCTCCTCCCCCCCCCCCCACTCCTAACTTCCCTGTATTAAAGGCAACACCATCCTCCTAAACCCCCTAGGCCTGTCACCTCTTCTACTCATTAAACTTGAGTACTTTCCTATTGCCTCCAGAGTCAAATAAAAATGCTCAGTTTGGTATTCAAAGCCTTCATAACCTGGCAGGTTATACTAGCACCTACAGGTGCTGTCCTTACAGTTTACTCCCATAGATACGCTCTTTGATCCAGTTATATTGGCCTCATGGCTATTCCACAAACAAGACCCTTCATCTCTCCACTCTAGACATTTTCTTTGGCCATATTCCCATGCCTGAAACTCTCTCCTCATCTATGGAAACGGGATTTCCTGGTTCCTTGTAGGTCCCAACTAAAATCCTCTCTTCTGTGGAATGCCTTTCCCAATCCCTCTTAATTCCAGTGACTTCTGCTTCTTGATTATATCCTATTTATACTGTACAGCTTGTTTGTGTATATTTGTTTGTTTCTTGCCTCATTAAATTGTAAGCTCCTTGAGAGCAGAGATAGTCTCTGGCCCCTTTTTGCATCCTCAGCACTTAGCACAGGGCCCAACAGAGAGTACGCACTTAAAAATAGCTGTAGATTGATTTTGTTGTTATTCCTGTTTTTGTTCAATTATATCCAACTCTTTGGGATCCCATTTGGGGTTTTTTTGGTGAAGATGCTGGAGCGCCATTTCCTTTTCCATTGCTGATGGATTCGTTCATTGAATGATTGGTACTAATGAAAAGTAGGTAGATGACTTTTTTTCTTTGATCTGCATATGTTGCGTTGGCAACATGTACCAGAACTGGTAGTTAGAGGACAGAGTAACAATGAAGCAGAAACAGGAGAGAGTGCTGACAATGAGGGTACTGGACTGATCGATATTCCCTTACCCCCTACCCCCTCTTTTATCAGAAAAGTCTTCCCAAAGGATGGAGTATTTGATCTCCCTTTTGAAGAAAAAGACAGAGAGATAGGTCACTTGGCAGATGTGGAACGTGGGAGTTTGTTCTTCTGTCAGCGAGAAGTGTTATTTTTGACAGACTGTGA
Organism: Pseudochirops corinnae; assembly: GCA_028646515.1. Classification (NCBI taxonomy): domain Eukaryota; kingdom Metazoa; phylum Chordata; class Mammalia; order Diprotodontia; family Pseudocheiridae; genus Pseudochirops; species Pseudochirops corinnae. The sequence continues at coordinate 468,534,807 of CM053585.1, forward strand.
GGTGAGTGTGTTCGTATGTGTGTGTTTACATATTAATACATATGTGTGTTTACATATTAATAAAGACAAAGAAAATCCTTGTGTTTGTCACATTCTAAGAACTGATGAAGCTTGCTGCCTTCCTCATTTGTACTTATTTTGAAATCAGATCCAAGGATGCTGACTCAGTCTCTTCCGTGTCTGTCTTCCACATCACTTGTGCCCTGTCGTCAGGCCCATGTTCTGTATATCCCTTTCTTCTCTACCAGTTTCTATACAATACACTGTTCAGACAATCTACAGTATGCTCTGATTCCCTGTATGAGAAATCTTTGCTAATCTTCCTATTTTTTTCACTTCCTTTCAAAATGGATTGAAAAGTAAGTATTGGGATAGAATTCTCTTTTTCTTCTTGTTCTCCTCTTCTCTTTTTCTCTTCTTTCTCCTTTTTTTCTTTCCTTCCTTTCTCTTTTCTCTCTCTCTATCTCTTTCTCTCTCTCTTTTTCTTTCTTTCTCCTCCCTATCTTGCTCAGTTTGGAGTGTAGTTGCTACTTATCAACCGAACCTCACTGCTGATCTGCAAAATACCTCTAACAAGCTCTTTTTCTAACCTGGTCAGATTCAACTCTCTCTAGCATTCTTAAGCAGGACACCAAGCAGTGCCCCCACCCCCACCTCCAAGGCATCTACCATACTGATGCCGGACTTAGTGAAGACTTTAGGCCTATAGCAGCTCTGCACTCAGTGCTAAAGAGATCCACCAGCTTCAGCTCCAGCTATTAGCAGGGATCGTACATGTGTATCACCACATCTGACATTAATGTTCACCTTTATGCCTCCTTACCTTTAGACTTTCAGAGAGAAAAGACAGTATTATATTGAAACTATGCTGTATTTAGAGACAGAAAAGACCCAGCTCTGAAACTTATTAGCTTCAAGCTGAATTCAGGTTTTTGTGTAGAAGTGTTCACCTTGATGAATTCACAGATTGTAGAAATATTTAGCCTTCTTAGCTAGATTTAAAGCTCCTTGAAGGTCAGAAATGTGCCTTTTATTTCCTTTTTATTTCTCCTTCTTCTTCTCTCCCTCCTCTCTTGTTTAGCAGAACTTAGTACAGAGTTCAGTTCACAGTAAATGCTATCAATTCAATGCCTGGTCGAGCACCTTAGAAGCAGAGATGATTCCCTACAATCATAGCAGGGCCAATGAAAAGCTTAACACTCACTAAGACCTCTACTGGTCGTATTGGATTTAGGAATTTAGGGGCAAGCTAAAACAAGTTCTAAATTTCCCCTTCTAACTGAGGCATACCAATGCCTTTCTACCAGAGGTGTATGTTCTTGCACCTTAGGTAAAATCATTTGACTGATTAGTCAGGAACAGTAAAGGAATTCATGAAATGGATGGTCCAATCTTAGTGCATCCATGCCAGAAGAAGGTTGCCCACCCTCTAAAGAGTCAGGCTGTGCCTCTAAATGATAGTTGGTGATTATCAAATTCCTAAACCCTAGGAGGAAGGGTGTTGAGGAGGCAGCTCCTCGGAGAAGGAGGATACAGTGAAGGGCTGGAGAATGAGATTTGAGTGAATGAGTAAGGGAGGAAGACTATGAGGCACAGGGACAGCCGACCAGAGGAGTTCTGTGGAGAGAAAGCCTACCTCTGCAAATATTGTCACCCAAGGGGAGAAGTCCAATCAGCTGACCCTACTTATGGCTCTGTTCTTTCCCCTCTGGAGAATTTGGCCATGATCTCAAGAAGGAAAGAGATGCAAAAAAACCCAAAAAACATCCCTATTAGGATTTGTTTAAAATCCCCAGAGAAGCAGCAGCTGGATTCATAATGCTCATAGTTTGTAGTCAAAGCCCCTTCGGCTATCAGAGCTAGACCATCTCTTTGGCCCCAGTCAGGAACTCTTTGGCCAGGCCATTAGATGTCATAAAATGAGTCAAAACATAATTAGTGATTTGTTGCATCCGTGCTAATGTAAGCAAGCAGTGTCATTAAGATAATAATATCTTTTTATATGAAACCTTTCTTCTGAGGATACCAGAAGCCTTTTGTAGACATTCATTTTTCTTTATAATCTCCCTATGAAGTACTTCAGCAGTGATTATTAATGTTCCTGTTAGAGAAACAGGAACAAGGAATTAGTGTGTGTGTGTGTGTGTGTGTGTGTGTGTGTGTGTGTGAGTGACAGAGAGAAAAAACACAGTCAGAGAAAAAAGGACAAAGAAGAGCGGGACAGAGATTGCATCCCTTTTTGTCCCCATCCAGCAACAGTAATGACCAGGTGACTTCAGTCCCTTGAATTAGGAATAATCTCTGAGCCACTGAAATAGAAGCGCCAATAATGTTTCTAGGGAAATGGGAATCCTGAAACTGATGTAGAGACAAATTAGAATATTAGATCTATTAGAAAAACATAAAATAGATTATCATACAATTAATAGTCAATATTTTCTCTTCCAAAAAAGCTTTCATTTCAGTATTGGTTTGCTTGTCCATTTATTTCATTTTGATTCTCACTTGCTACAAATACGAAAGCACAGTTCTTTCACAATTATTTAGCTCTTTAAAAAAAAAAGTTTGATTAGAAAGTTATTAGGCAACATCAACAACAAAAAATCTATTAAACTTAAAAAATAAGAGGCTAACTGTTCCATGGCACCTCTATTCCTCTACTTGTACCAAACCCTGTAAAAATAGAATCAAATTAATTCTAAATTAAAAAAAAAAAACAAGCAAAGACAGTATTTTCATTCCGCATCCCCTTCTAAGATGGTCTGAAGTTCCATCAATTTTGGTTCTGTTTCCTTTCTTCATATTTCATTTTCTTTTTTATACTTTTATAATCAGTGTGTGTGCATTTCTTATTCTCATTTCTCTTTGCCTCAATTCATAGAAATCCTTCCATATTTCCTTACATGCTTCCTATTTATCATTTTTATTGCACCATCATATTTGATTACATTATTATATAACAATTTATTGAGTTTTCTCCAATGGCTGGGCAGATAGTTTGTTTCTAAATTTTGTTATTAAAAATAGAGTAACTATATTTTACTGGAGACAGGACTTTTCTCCATTTTCATAATTTTTAGAGGGTGAAATCTTATCAATAAAATCATTATACAATTCAACCTTCAAGAGCTAAAGAGATTTCAGTCTTATTCTGTCTTTTGCTCCTATTTTGAATTTCCCCAGGAGATCAAGTTCTTCCTTTCAGGTGCTTTACTATTTTCTTTAATCGTCAGTTCTCATCACCTCAGTAGACTCAGTAAGCTCCTTAAGGAGAGGGCTTTTTGCATTTATTTTTAGTTTGTCTTTCCAGTATCTGATACATTGTAATTGCGCCTTTTAATAATGATTTAATAATAAATTAATTAGATAACAATTTCATAATAAATTGTTAGTATTTAATAATAAATTGCCATTTAATTGAACTGAATCCTCATACTTTCATGTCTTGGGAAAAATGCACAGGGATTAGTTTACCGAAAATCAATTATTCTCACTAACAAAGATTATCTAACATCACTCTTAGATTATCTATGCAAAATACTCTCTGTTTACTAGAAATTAGAAACAGAAAACCAACAGTCCTATGGAAGTTGATTATCATTCCTTCCTAGGCACAAAATCTGCATTTTATGTAGCAATCCTTGATAAACAGTAGTCCATATTGATTTATGACCCCACGAGTATTCTCTTACTTTGTCATGGATCTTGACATCATATAATAGATCAAATCCACACTTAATTATTTTCCTATAAAGCAACACGTTATGTAAAAATTGTTAAGAAACATATAAACCAAAAGATTCAATGACTATCAAAATTTATATGACAAAAATTCTTTATCTGATTTTTTTTCCCATTACAGAGATTTAGGTTGAAGTCCTAGGTACTAAAAATGACCCAACAGGAATGAGTGTTACATATATGTCAACAGAAAAGATTTCAAGTTGACCTCATCTCTAAACTGGTGCCATGGCCTCACAGCTACTTTAGGAAGAGTTGCTTACTGAAGTGAATATTTGGCCTTTCATATGTTTCTCCTTTCAGGGTTTTCTTCCCTTTGCTGTTCCTTCCCTTCATACAAGTATCTCGTTACTCTTAAGACACCCTCTCTGACTCCCATCTCCCCCCATCGCTGAATTTGCTCCTTGTTTGCCCTTTGTTATTACTGCTGTTGGTGTGGTTCAGTCATTTCAGATGTCTCAGACTTTCTGTGACACCAGTTTGGGTGTTTGGGGTTTTGTTTTGTTTTGTTTTGTTTTGTTTTTGGCAGAAATACTGGATTGGTTTGCCATTTCCTACTCCAGCTCATCTTACAGATGAGGAGCTGAGGTAAACAATGTTAAGCAACTGGCCCAGGGTCACATCAACTAGTAGTTGTCTGAAGCTGGATTTGAACTCATGAAGATGAGTCTTCCTGACTCCAGGCCCAGTACTCTATCTATTGTGCCACCTAGCTGCCCCTTCTAGTCTCTAAGCCTTTTAGAATGAAAATTCTAAATTCATGAAGTTGAGTTAATATTCTTAATTATGTTAAAGAGCTTCTTCCAGAAAACATGGCAATTTTAATTAGTGTTTTCTTTAGACAATGTTTGCAGGTATCCTAAGGTGACATCTCTTTCCCAACAAATCTGCATCTAGGACCTCAATGAACAGTTCTGAAGAGGGAGTAGTAGTTCTAAAGTAGCTATTTCCCAAGATCAGTTCTGGAAAAGGTAAATTACTAGTACAAGAACAACAAAGTTGGTAATAGCTTCTTCAAGACTCATGGTCAAAGTGATTTTATACACTAGCAGGAAATCAATCCAGCGAGATGCCGGTCTGCCGATTCCTTTTATGGAATAATTGTGCCTCTCAAGTGTCACAGATTTTCATCCTCAGAAACTAATTCTCTCTCTGTAACTTCCTCTGAAGATCACATAACCGATTTTGGTCCAAAGCAATAAATTGTGACCTAGAGACAATGTCCTTTCCTTTGTTGTCTAACCTAGAGGAATTAATTCTAAACATCAGAATTTCAGGCTCAATAGGAAAGGAACTGAGTCGTGAACAGTTAGTTGGGAGATATTTGTGGACAAGAAGCTACTTACAGTTAACGCAATGTCAATTTAAAAGGGACCACAAGAACAGCATTATATCATAACTCTAAATCATATTCTAGTTAGATGGAAAGCAATGAAGAAAGATCAATGGAATGTAATGGACAAAGCCTTGGATTCTATTCCTGCACCTTTTCCTAATATAATTATGTGACCTTTACTAAGACACTTTATTCCCCTGGATTCCTTGTAACCATTTGCAAAATAGAGTTAATAATACTTTTTCCCCATATACCTCACAGGGTTTTTGTGAGGATAAAGTGAGATCAAGTAGGTAAAAGCTTATTTTTTCAGCAAAGCTCCACATAAATATGAGATATGGAATACTTGGCATGGTATATTGGGAAAGGAAAAAAAGCACTGGGATGAGAGCCAAGGAATCAAGGCTTTCATCTTACTTTTGCTATATGGTAGCTGATGTACCTGGGTAGCACAGTAGATATGGCACTGGGCCTGGAATTAGGAAGACCTGAGTTCAAATCCAGCCTCAGATAATTACAAACTGTGTAACACAGGGTAAGTCATTTAACCTCTGTTTGGCTCAGTTTTCTTAACTATAAAATGGGGATAATGATAGAACCTACCTCTCAGGGTTGTTATGAGGATGAAATGAGATATTTGCAAAATACTTAGCACAGTTCCTGGAACACATTAGGTCTCTCATAAATGTTTATTATCTTCTTTTTCCCAATCTGTGTGGCCTTGGCATGATGTTTAGCCGCCATGAGCATTAGTTTCTTTAGGTAGAGAATTAGGAAGTCAGGGTCAATGATCTGTATTAAAAAGGGAAGAAATCTTGGAGTAGTAATTGGAGCTGACTCCAAAGTACATTTTGTCACAGGAAGAGAACATGGGGGCTCTTAATTCAGTTATTTATGGATTAAAATATTACCACAATTACTCCAATCATTTTCACAAACTATGAAGTGCGTTTTTGTAATGCACTGTGCTTAGTACTGAGGAAACAAAGGCAAAAAAGAAATAGTCCCTACCCTCAGGAATTTTGGGGTGAGATGGAGGGATGCAACAGATACACAGATAAGGAAGTATAGTCACAGCAACCTCAAGAAAAAAGAGAAAACTAATCTCTAGACCAAGAGTTCTCATCCTTTTTTTTGTTTCATGGACAGCTTTGGTAGTTTGGAAATACCACTTTTCAGAACAATGTTTAATGCATAAAATAGAATATATAAGATTATGAAGGAAATCAAAGGTTAGCAAAAATCAAGATGTATTTTTTTCCATTCAAGTTCATAGAGCCCTGGAATAGATCCACATACACTCTGCAGACTTTAAGCTAAGAATTGTTGCCCCAAAGGGGCCATGGAAGGATTCGTGTAAAAGGTATTCATCACACCTGTGCTTCTAAGGAAGTTAGGAATTATAAGAGGCAGAGGTGAAGAGGGAAGGCTTTCCAGATACAAGGGGCACTTGTGCAAAAGCACAGAGATATGATGCCATGTACAAGAAACAGCTGGAAATGGAAGATGGGTGAAGGTGAGTGATGTGTAATGATGCTAGAGAAAAAGATAGAGTTATATCACAGAAAGTTATAAGTGCCAGAGTGAAGGCTGTATATTTAATCCTTCAAGCAATAAGTGTTTGATGAAGATGTTTGATTATAGGGTTCCATGATCAGATCTGCATATGATAATACCTTGAGATGGTTTTTCTAACACAGCAATTTTTGCTTAAGTTTATATGTATTGAACTTTACAAACATACTGGTAAAATTCTCAAAACGCACTTTGAGAAAGGTTGATTCATTGTCCACATTTAACATAGATGCAAAGTAGAACAGAGTTACCATATAGTTTGGTTAAGAATTCACTATATCCTGAAGTTATAGAATGTTTGAGCCAGAACAGACTCTAGAAACCATCTTGTCTAAGATATTCATTTTACAGGTAATGAAACAAAGATCCAGATAGTTCAAGGTACTTGCCAGCAACCATGCAACCTACTATATTGGGTTACAATGGAATGTACTATCAGAGCAAAGCAGAGACCTATATTCAATGCTTCCTCTATATTCAGGAAGAGTAGGAATTAGCCTACATTCAAGCCAAAAAAAAAAAAGTATAGCATAAAAACAATTTCTATTTCTAAAGTATTTTAATGGTTACTGCACTAACAGTAGACAGTAAAGAAGAATGGACAATTATTTAAGCCTCATTAGTCAAGCTACCAATTGGGTCATAGAAGATATAATTCCAGGATATGTAACAGGTTTGTTTAATGGGAAAATTCAACACCTCCTTGGCTAAAAGTTAGGACTGAGTTACTCTAACTATCCCCTGTTGCCCACCTATCTTATAATCTCAATGAAGGAAAGATTCCCATGAAAGGCAGCATCTTTTCTTGTAGTGGTGGTTGATTAATTTTTAAAGCATCTTCCAGTACTGAATTGAATGCTCTCATATTGACTCAATATAGACTTTTATCTGACTTACATAAGATTCCTAAGTGAAGGGAGGGGTAGCCATCTTCCTCTTTGTTCAGGACAGTCAGAGGAACATATAGATAGGTAGGTAGGTAGGTAGGTTAGGTAGGTAGGTAGACAGACAGACAATCAGATAGACAGATAGATAACTATTTAGAAAGACAGACAGACAGACAGATAGATAGATAGACAGACAGACAGTCAGAGATATAGACATAAATGGAATTCATTCACCGTAACAGAGCTAAGGACAAAAGGCTGAGAAACTTTTGCATGGAGAAATGAATCTGAAAAGCCCCAAATTTGTTTTAGGCAGAGTGGAGATTTCAAAACTATTTAAAGACAGAGCTGAAGATGTGCTGATTAGCCTGAGCAATAACATTGCCCTAAAGTGGTGTTAAGAAACCTGAAGAGAAGTGAAGAAATAGTAGAAGAGAGGGAAATGATGGAGAACAGTAGAAGAAGACAGAGCTTCAGAAGATGACAGTTATAGCAGTAGAGTAACAGATTGGCGATTCTAGTTACTGGCTTTGAAAAGCCTTGAATTCTATATAGATGAATATCTAATACATCTATAGATGAATCTTTATCTATCTATCAAAAGGCTGTACAGAACAATAGGCTTTCCTGGCTCCCTTTAACCATCACCTAAAATCCTATTGTCTAGAGCAGTGGTTCTCAACCTGTGGGTCGAACAACCCTTTCACGGGAGTCTCCTAAGATCATTGGAAAACACATATTTCTGATGGTCTTAGGAACTGAGACAGCGCTCCTCTACCTGTCTCCAGGCGGGTCCGCCCACACATAGATATGCCCACATACGAGAACCACTGCTCTAGAGGAAATCTTTCCCAACTCCTCTTAATTATTTCCTATTTATTCTATCTATAGTTTATATGTATTTGTTTGTTTGTTGTCTCCTCCATTCAACTGTAAGTGCATAAGGACACTTTTTGCCTCCTTTTGTATCACCAGTGCTTACTACAGTATCTTCCACATAGTAGGTACTTAATAATATAATAAAAATAGTCTGATTTAGCAGGCTATTTATATATAAAGATAACAACAGAGTGCTAAGGATAGCTACATGAAGGTTATCAATGAATAAGATATTTATAGAGAGAAAGATATGATGGAATATAGAAGCTAATTGTAGAACAAGATATACATGTACATAAGAAAAAATGGAAGTAGTTGTTTTAAGATAGGACACAAGAGGGGAAAAAAAAAATTTGCTGCTCATTATTCCAATGAAATTTTTCTTGATAAAATTTGGACCTAGCCCTGTCCCAAATGTTTGATTTAAGTCTTAAGTCTCCTGTGAGTCTCCAGAGTGTAAAGTAGGCTTACTATAATTACACGGAACTTTTCTCACAATAGTCTTCTAATATAAGTAATATGCATAATTAATAGAGTTTTATCTATATTTTATAATAAAGGAAACTGAGGTTCAGAGAAGTACATTTGCTGACCCATGATCACACACATAGCTAATTAAAAAATGGAGTTAGGATGCAGAACCAGGACTCTTTCCACTATACCAGGCTGCCTCTTTGTTATTTTCTGACCCAAAATGCATTTTTCTTGCCAGTCTGGCTCAATGCCTAACAAGTCACCTTTGTGGCCATTAGTTTTTTATTAAAACACTTTCTTCATATGGTCCTTCTTAAAATGGACTAATTTGCTTAAGACAAGACTAAATAACCTCTGAGTTCCTTTTCTAATGTGATATTACAGAATTCTACTAGAGGGGATACCCAATAAGAACAATTCCTTGATCAGACTATCTAGCCATCACCAACTTAGAAAATAGATAGCTGGTGGAACAGGACATGGGGTGATTGGGGAGATAGGAATGCAGCCAGCACATTGAATACTACCAGAAGGGGTGAGTGTAGTTCAGGTATCTTGAGTAAATTCAACAAACAGTGGGAAAAAATTTTTAGTGATGTGACCAAGGGAGAAGGTAAGTTAAGAGTCAGTGTGGCATAATGGAAAAGTCTTATACTTGGAGTCATTAGAGACAGAGGTTGAAATCCTGACTACATTCATTATGAGGTATAGGGGATGAAGGAAATTATATAAACTCTCAGTCTTAATTTCTTTATGCATACAATGAGAATAATAATACTTGTATTATCTGGCTCACAACGTTGTTGAAAAGAAATATGAACTAGTAGTATGCTAAAGACTATATAAAAGTTAGCAAAGAAAAACTCCACCAGTATCAAAATTCTGCCTGCAGTAGTAGCTTTACACCAAATCCTAAATTAATACTAAAATTAATAATAATAAAAGTTAATAGTATGGGTCAATTTTTTATTCATTAACTGAGAACACAAAATACTAAATGGATAAAGACTATATGTATATATATGTGTGTGTGTGTATAATATATATCTATGCATATATGTGTATATGTGTGTGCATATATATATTT
>CM053585.1:468545285-468581255 GCA_028646515.1 Pseudochirops corinnae
AACAAACAAAGAAACAAAGAAATAAAAGAAAGGCAAGAAAAAAAAGATAAAGCATGTAGTGACAAACAACTCTGAAAATTCAAAGGAAATGCATGAATGACAAGGAGAAAGGTATACATCACTGACGACTATTTTGTGTACGAAGTTTACAGAGGTTGTGAAGGTCTGGGGCATCCAGGAGACAAAAGTCACAGTATTCAAGATCAAAGAAGGAGTTAGAAATTTGAGGGTCCCAAACACTGGCAACAATTGAAGATGAAAATTAAAAATTATCATGCAATGTATGTTTTCTTCCACCAAACTCTATTCTGTCATATCAAGGGGCAATACCATAATAATGAGAGCAAAGTTACAATCGTAAATGTTATGCTGTATGGTATGTCTCTCTACTTTTCCCCTGATGGGGGTACTTGTGTCATCAGCAAGAAAGTCAAGCTGACTTAATGATCTTAAAGGAAGGATGGGAACATATGAGAACCTTGCAATTGGAAATGTGCCAAAATGCAATTAGAAGAACTGCCGTTTCTTCTTCTAGAAGCTTTCATTACACTCTCCCACTTCCGAACGGGTGCAAACCACCCCAGAGCACCCCTTGCATCCTGCCCATCTTTCTTCCCCCAAACTCTGAAGTGTCAGACTAGCATGTTAAATAGTGGATAGGGTGAAAATGGGAAGAGTTATTTAGGAATGGTTACAAATGATAAAAAGAAGGGAATCATTCTTATCCTTCACCACTCCACACACTCAACCCTACATTTGCAGTAGAAAAAAAAAAAGAGCCAGATTCTTTACCTTCTAGAAGGGGGAAGGAGGGGCAGGAGTAGTAAGCCAACTTAATTATAAAAAGAATTTATGGGGGAAAAAAAGGGGATTTGGGGAAAAAGTAATGGACTTGGATTCAGAAAGCCTGGATTTGATTCCAGTTCTGCCCTTGTGAGATGCTGGACAAGTCATTTAGGTCTTTCATCTTAGTTTGCAAAGTGGTGATAACATATTTCCTTTATAGGGAGGTTAAAAAGAATTAAGCATAATAATGTTTGTAAAGTTACTTTATGAATTGTAAAGCACACATGCAGAGACATATATGTCATCCTCCTCCTCCTCCTCCTCCTCATTATCATCATCGTCATCATCGTCATCATCCTCATCATCATCATCATCGTAGCATAGATCCTGGACATCTTTATCCCAATAAACATGACTCAAATGCGCTTCTTTAGAAATCTGAATGATCATGGTCACATCACACAGGGCAGTCCCTCTCTCAATGCAGAACACAGCCTCTCCATACTTTAGTTGACAGTTTCATGAGTTACTGTGTCCAAAAAAATATTTACTTGGACAACATTATGGTCATGAACCTGTTTGAATTTAGCTAAGTCGGTTCCCAGATCATAGGGGCACAATCTGTTGTTACCACATATTTACTCCCAAACTTAGCAAAACTGTGATCCATTGAAATTATCCTTGAGTACCCAATCACATCCAAGTCAAAATGAATCATCAGAGTGTGACAGTTGAAGATATGCTCAAAATGCCCCTCCTTGACCATACATGTTCCATGGTGGGGCAAAGACAGTATGTGCATAGTTTGCAAGCTTGGCCTCACTTGAGGGCTGTGGGACAGAACCTGGTCATGCATTTAGAATTATAGAAATTCCAATTTGGAAGGAAGTTGAAGAGCCTTGTAGCAACCCTTTCTAAAGCATCCCTGTAAATAGTCATTTTCTGCTTGGACATATGCAACGGAAGGAGCTTACTCACATCATGCATATGGTTTTCCTGTTAAATTTTTGGCTTGTCCCCATATTCTAAGGTTCCATCTTATAGTGTCCCTCAAATACTCCCACTTATTGGTCCTCATTCTTCCCTCTGGACCAAACTAGGACAGTTCTAATCCCTCTTCTATATGACAGACCTATAAATGTTCGGTAACATAATAGAAGTTCGGAACTAGGATTGGGAATTACTTTCAAACTTTTTATTTTATCATTTAGAAAGCTGAATCCCCAAAAGACTAAATCATCTGGTGAAGGCACATAGAAAACTAATGTCCAAGATGAGACCCCAGGTCTTCAAACACCTAGACCATAATTTTATGTCTTTCATCATAGTTTCTTTTATTTCCCCCCAGGGTGAATACCCCCAATCATTTCAAGTGATTCTTGTACAATATCATTTCAAAACTCTTCCTCATTCTATTATACACTGTTGGAGTCCTTCTTCAATAGCCACAACTATGCATGCAAACCCAGGAAGTCACAGGGTGATTCTCTAGAAGAAGTCTTTTTTTTTTCTTTTTTCTTCTTCTTTTTTTTTTTTTTTAGTATCATAGCAATGGAAATTTGAAAAGAAACTTAAAAGAGAGGAAGCCTTTCCCCTTCTCCACATCTGATGAAGATACAAAATTTTAGAGACTTTCTTAGGGCTGACATTACAGATAAACTGGGTAAACACACAGCTGTATAGTATACTTTTAGTGGCCCAGGAAATGTCTGCATCTTTACCTCTATTCCCAGCCTAAACATCTTTCTCCCAGACTCCCACTAACAGAAACACATTCCTTCCTATAAATAAGCTAATCTCTTTTAAAATTCAAATATCCAAGGGACTGTTAATATATAAACAACTATCAATCATTCATACTTTGGTAGAAATTAATATGATCAGATGTTTTATTCTTAACATTCAGCTGAAAGCAATGGACAGAGAGAGAGAAAGAGAGAGAGAGAGAGAGAGAGAGAGAGAGAGAGAGAGAGAGAAAGAGTTTAAAAAGAACAGGGGATGGAGGAAGTAGAGTAATTTATCAACCAGAGAGCAGGCCTTAATGGATTTCCATAAATAAGAATTCTGGGTATTCTGAGAGAGAAATAGAGTAGTATAGTGGAAGGTATAGTGGAAGAAGTAGTATAGTGGTAAGACTTGAATTCAGAAAGCCTTCTTTCATTTTTTAGCTCCAAAACTTACTAACATTAAACTATCGGGTCCTCATATAACTTGGGTGAGTTTTCAGACACACCCATAAAGTCAATATCATCCATGGGCTTGCCACCCAAATGTGGCACTCACATCCCTCTTCTTTCTTTTTCTGTTGGCTTATGCATCCTAACCTTCTCTCTCACCAGCAGGTCTGGGTTTTTCCTGAGAGTTTAAGGGAGAAAACATGGATGCCCCCACCAATTTGGCTATAGGTCAGGGTCCCCAATGCTGGGGAATTAACTTCGACTACTCACCACTGTAGTTCCTGAGCCCCTACTTGAGTACTTCCTATTTATAAAAAATCAATCAATAAGATACTATTAACTTCAAACATAAAACATTTGCTAAGCACTAAAACATAGGCAGTAATTGTCTTAATATTTACTCAATGGAAGGCAAAATAATAATAACTATAGTCCATTCATGTACCTAGGTCATGATGTCTGGCTAATGTATATAATGTTTTAGGGGGAAAGTGGGAAAATACAGACAATTGGCAAGGCAAGACCTAAGGATGGAAAGTCATGTGCCCAATCCAACTTGCAATACTGGGTTACAGGCCTTGATGTTCTTTGTCCTTTCAGGGACAGTATGTGCCACACAAAGTCACTACTCTGCTAACTACTCTTCTTCTAGTCCTAGCTGCTCTCATGTTAAGCAAAAGCAATATTTTACTTTCAAGCCAGTGAAGGAATGACATGCTATTTTAGCATATACAATTTTATTTAGCATATATGTGTATATATCATATACACACACGCTGCATTTGTTTCATTGACAAACAATTCACATAAATGAGAAAATGCAGATAAGTCCAACTAGAGCTTCATTCAATAGGAGTCTCCTTTGTCCAAGCAGTTCGAAGCAAGACAAGACTCTTCTTACACCAAAGCAAGTGTAAAGCCTGCCTTTCTGCCTTTGTTTATTCCTCTCAAAGCATGATGTCAATAGAAAGCATTCAAGATCCCTAAGAAGACTCTCCTATCTTAGTCTATAAAGAGTGTTAGAAAACAATCATTTCAAAAAAATTCAAAAAATAAGATGGAGGGAAGTTCATAAACAACAATCATAACTTTGGATGTGAATGGGATAAATACTCATAAAACAGAAACAGATAACAGAATGGATTAAAATCATAATCCAGCAACATGTTGTTTTCCAGAAACACATTTAAGAATGAAAATACAGACTATATTAAAATGGAGGGCTGGAATAGAATTTCTTATGCTTCTGCTGCAAGTATCCTTTTCAGATCACAATGCAATAAAACTATATTTAATAAGGGATCACAGAAACATAGGTTAAAAACTAATTGGAGATTAAACAACCTAATCTTAAAGAATGAATGGGGTAACAATTAATAAATACAATCAATAATTTCATTAAAGAGAATGACAGGGGTGGATAGGTGGCACAGTGAATAGAGTACCAGCCCTGGAGTCAGGAGGACCTGAGTTCAAATCAGGCCTTAGACACTTGACACACTTACTAGCTGTGTGACTTTGGGCAAGTCACTTAACCCCAATATCCCTCCAAAAAGCAAAAAAAAATAATAAATAAGGAGAATGACAATAATGACATAACATATCAAAATGTATGGTATACAACAAAAGCAATAATCAGAGATAAAATATATCTCTAAATGCTTTCATCAATAAATTAGAGGAACAGACCAGTGAATTGGGTGTGCAATAGCAAAACAAAACAAACAAGCTAAAAATCCTCAATTAAATGCTAACTTGGAAATCCTAAAAATTAAAGATGGGTTTAATAAACTCTCATATATAATAAACATTGAATCAATAAATAAAACTTAGGGTTGGTTTTATGAAAAAAACAATAAAATAGAACAATTATTGGTTAATTTGATTTTGAAAAGAGAGAGAAGAAAACCAAATCACTATTATTAAAAATGAAAAGGGTGAATATACCACTAAAAAAGATGAAGTTAAAGCAATTGTAATGAGTTATTTTGACAAATTATATGCCAATAATTTTAACATTCTAAGTGAAATGGAATAATATGGATACATGAGCTAGATATAAAGGAGATATTATAAGACAATTTGAAGAACATGGAATATATTACCTATCAGACTTATGGATAGGCAAAAAAATATGAATAAACAAGAGATAGAGAGCAGAATGAGGTGTAAAATGAATAATTTCAATTACATTAAATTTTTTTGTGCAAACAAAGCAAGTGTAGCCAAGAACAGAAACAAAGCAGAGAACTGGAGAAAAGATTTTTATAAATGGCTTCTCAGATAAAGGTCTCACACCTAAAATACATTAAGAACTTTGTCAAATCCATAAGAGTATGAGTCATTTCCCAATTGATAAATGGTTGGAGGATATGGACAGGTAGTTTTTTTGGTGAAGAAGTAAAAACTATCTATAGTCACATGAGTAAAATGTTTGATTAACATCATTGATTAGAGAAATAAAAATTAGAACAACATTGAGATATTTTATACCTGTCACACTGGCTAAAATGATTGAAAGAGAAAGTGACAAATGTTGGAAGGAATGTAGGGGAAGTGGGAGACTAATTCGTTGTTGGTGTGCTATGAACTGATCCAAACATTTTGGTGAGCAATCTGAAATCATGCACATAGAGTTATTAAACTTCCTGTACCCTTAACCTAGCAATATCAGTACTAGGTCTGTTTCCCAAGATGATTAAAGAAAACGAAAAAGAATTTATATGTTCTGTAATTTTTATAGAAGTTCTCTTCATGTTGGCAAAGAACTGGACATTAAAAGGATACCCATCAACCAGGGGATGGCTGAACAAGTAGTGGTATATGATTGTGATGGAATACTACTGTACTATAAGAAATGATGAGCTTGATGATCTTGGGAAAACATGGATAGACTTGCAATAAATAATGAAGAATGAAATGAGCAAATCCAAAAGAATGTTGTGTAAAATAACAATATTGTTTTAAGAACAACTTTGAGTGACTCAGTCATTTATAATATACTCAAATTAGCTACAAAGGACATATGAAGGAATATGTTTTCTGCATCCAGAGAAAGAACTGAAATATAAAAGTATGTTTAGAATGTAGATACACACACACACACACACACATTTGTGTCTAACTGTAGCCAGCTCTAGTACAGGGTGGGGTGAGGGGAAAGGGTAGAAAAAAAGGGGTGAAAAGGTACATGGTAATTTCAAAGATGTAAAACAAATAGGTTGTATGCAACAGATTTGCAGCTTCATGTGCTTTTATGTTCTTTTTTTCTATTCTAATATAGTATGGAAATGCTTGTTTTATTTCTTAAGTTTAGAATAAAATTTAAAAGAATAAAATTCTAGACACAGCAGGACTTAGCCATCTTCCAATCAACACATTAGCAGAGGATTTCTATGTGTGTTTATATCTCTCTGTCTCTGTCACTCTGTTTATTCATCTCTCTGTTTCCATGTCACTCAGCATGTGCCAGACACCGTTATAACTTCTGCAAACACAAAGAAAAAACAGCCTCTACTCTCAAACATTATGGCTTCTAATAGGGTTTTGTTCGACTGTTCAATCATGTCTGACTCTTTGTGATCCCATGGACCACAGCATACAAGGCTCTTCTATCCTCCACCTTCTCCCTAAGTCTATCCAAGCTCATATTCATTGCTTCCATGTCACTATCTATCTGTTTCATCCTCTACCTTCCCCTTCTCCTTTTGCCTTTAATCTTTCTCAGTAGTAGCGTCTTTTCCATTGAGTCCTTTCTTCTCATTATATGGCCAAAGTATTTTGCAGCAATTTTTAAAATTTTTATTTTCTAATATTTCACTTTGGGGGAAGTTCTAGGCTACTAGGAAAGCAAACTCAAGTTGGCCAAGGCAAGGTTGGCGATGACCTCAGAGATTCAGGTCCTAAGCTCTATTCTGTCTCCAGTTACTTTAGTCCCTGAAGAATATGTCTGCTGAAGTACCCAAGTAACATTTATCTCTTCTTCCCAGGGACATAATTAAAAGCCCCAGGACAATTTCATCTTCTGGTTGAAGAATAAGGGTGTGAATAATTCTTTTAAAGAATCAGCAGGTCTGGGGTGGCTAAATGGTGCAGTGGATAGAGCACTGGCCCTGGAGTCAGGAGGACTTGAGTTCAAATAGACCTCAGACACTTAACACTTACTAGCCATGTGACCTTGGGCAAGTCACTTAAACCCAATTGCCCTGCCTTCCCCTCCAAAAAGAAAAAAAAAAAAAAGAAAAAAGATTCAGCAGGGCTTCTTAGCCATCTGTGCCCCAAGAGAACTAATCTTCCAGACAATACAACATACACATCCTGAGTTGAACATATATGTACACTGGATGACAGTTGGCTACCTAAGCATCTGCAATATAATTAATTAAAGGGGAATAATTCTAAAAAGGAAGATACAGGAGAGATAATAAGGGTAACAAGAGTTTGGGATAAGATGAGGTAGATCTCTATAATGGTAAGGGAATTTGAAGATCTTCCCTGACCTTAATGGGCCTCACTTGGAGCCAACAAGAGAAGCTTGCTTAGGGGAAATTTGTTTTTCAGGAAGGCCCATCCATGCATGCCTTTTGTTACTTTGTAACTAGGTAGTAGGTTAGGAAGGTTGCAGTCCTATATCTGAGTTGTGAATATGAATAGAAGACAACTGCTTTCATGCCTCCTCAAGAGCTCTTCTCCAGAATGGGAACTAACTTAGCAAGCAGAGGCTTTAATTTCTTCATCTACAAAATGAGGAAGTTGAATTAAGTGATCACAAATATAATTTTCTTATCACAGATAACAGATTTAAATCTGAAAAGAGCATCAGAAGCCATCTGATCCAACTCTCTCATTTTTCAAAGGAGATAGTGGTCCAGGAATACTGAGTGACTTGCCATAAAGTAGCCAAGATTCAAATCTAGAACCTTTCACAACATTCAGCAATCTTTTCCATTGGACCATGCTGTGTGCCTAAGTGATTCACCCAAATTCACAGTCAGTTAGTGGCAGAAGTGGGATGCAAACTCAGTTTTCCAGACTCCTAGTCCAATTCTTTTTCTACCATACCCATGTGCCTTATAGGCCAAGAATTTCTATTATGGGTTCCAGCAATGGTTTTGATAAACCACATTTTTCTGTTAACACAAAAACTGAAGTGATGTGGTATAATTGTGGGTAGCAGGAACAGAGGTGCAGGGACTGGTCTGGCATGCCGCTTTAAGAAATAAACTGTTCTATATGGATAAAATTTTCAAACTGCTCAAAATTCAATTTGACACAATTTTATTAAGTAACCATTATGCATAGGGCTTATGTGAGGTGGCTTGACAGAGCAAATAGAGAGATTATCTCAAAGTCAGAATGATCTGGGTTCAAGTTTCACCTTTGATACATGCTAGCTTTGTGAGCTTGGTCAAAGTCATTTAACCTAGACCACTCTCTGAGACCTTGGAGAAAAAGTGCTGACCGACATTAACAGGGGGTATTTCCTCTGATGAGAATTCCCCAAACAAATGAAATCACCAATGTGGTCCCTCTGCCCATAATCTCTTACACAGCACAAGATTAGAAAGCTGAAGTGGCAGCCAAAAGCATATGCTTAAGAAAATGTCTATAGTGTTAGAATAGTATGTGCAATCTGGAAATGAAAACTGAGTTTCATGATTCAAGATTTTCTATCTAGAGAGTCACTATCCTGCTTCACACAAAACAATGTCAGCAGCATGCATTAGTCTCTGTAATAATGACTGCCATCTAGCCTTCCAGTTTCCAGGTGAAGTTGAAAAGTGTAATAGACTTGGGATATCAAATGGAATTCATCTCAGAGTAGCCAATCAATCATTGTATGATGTTTGGGAACATTACACATTGAAAATCCAAACATATTTTTAATGGATCAATACCAAAAAAAAAAAAAAAAAAAACCAACAAAAAACAAGATATGTCATACAGGAAAAAAAACAACACCACCATATTTTGGTCCTAATCTGCTCAAGTCAAATTTCTATTTCTTGGTCTCCATACACCAAAGAGTCCATTTACAGGGATTAATGCTTCTGAAACCAATGACATGATCGTATGGAAAGGAAGGCAAGATGCCAATTTGGCAATTGGGCAAAGGCAAACCAAAACAAAAATTCATCATAGAAAAAAATCCAAACAAGGTGTTATCAGTTTGATTTTTAGCTAATTAATGTGGCAATAGGATGAGCTAATTTGTATTTTATTTCATTCCTGGTAATTGAATAGGTCCCCTGTAGGGTCAGGCTAAGCCAAGGTAAAAGGCACAGGGGGTAGATATTTGAGCAACGTGACTGTACTAAAGAAACAGCTTTATGGGCATGGAAAAGGATATCTTTGCTGTCTAGAGTTATCGTCTTTTTTCTGGAGAGAACAACATAACACCACATCTGAAAGACCCTTAATATGGCTAAAAGGGAAAAGGTGAAAAGAGGCACAATGCCCATCTCACTTCCAGGAGGTGCAATGGATTGAGGGGGAAGGGGAAAGATAGTTTACTCATCTTCTTCCTATACTCCTCTCTTCCCCATCCCTGCCACCCACTCCTTGGTTATATCATAAGGTGGAAGAAGTCCATTGCCTTTATTGAGCCAGGTAGATTATGACTTTAAAGGAACTAGAAATAATGGTCTGCAAAGTGGAAAGAAATGGAACTTTTAGTGAATCAAAGGAGCATGGCCTTTCACAGGCAGGAAGTATCCATTTGTTTTTCTAGATGCTTCATTCAACAGCTGAATTCAAGATGTTCCTTCTCTTATCTCCCTCCTTTTTTCTGTTTCTCCCATTCTCCCTCTCTTCTTTCTCTCTTTTTCAGTCTTTTTAACTGAAGATGATAGAATTTTTCCAGTTTTTTTTTTTTAAATACTGAACATGGTACCTGAAATGTTCCTTAGGTGCCTCAGAAAAGCATAATACCTCTCTATCTTTCCGTGTGCATGCTTGATAGCTGAGCATTGCTTAGGATTTTGGATTACAGCGAACAATAGAAACCTACTCATATCTACA
The DNA here is from genome assembly GCA_028646515.1 of Pseudochirops corinnae. Taxonomy (NCBI): domain Eukaryota; kingdom Metazoa; phylum Chordata; class Mammalia; order Diprotodontia; family Pseudocheiridae; genus Pseudochirops; species Pseudochirops corinnae. The sequence goes on from CM053585.1 coordinate 468,555,269, forward strand.
TACTACTTTGAGGCCTGCAAAGTGCTTGCCTCAAAGCTACCTAATGAGATAGCACAAGAATAACCAGAGTTATTTTACAGATGAGAAAACAGGTTCTTAGAGGTTAAGTATCCAAGGCAGGAGTCTAAAATCCAGTGTTCTATCTACTGTTCCACACTGCTAAAATTCTCCATGCAAAGTTGGTATCTGATTAATTCGCATATTGCTATTTTGAGCATGGGAGTAGAGCTTGAAATAAGCTATAATGCCTTTTACGTGATCAATATTAATTTTAATTATCTGTGATCACAAAATTTTCATTCCTGGTATTTTTAATAGAGAAAATGACTCTGTGTGTGTGCATGTGTGTGTATGTGTGTGTGTGTGTGTGAGAGAGAGAGAGAGAGAGAGAGAGAGAGAGAGAGAGAGAGAGAGAGATATACTAGGTGCTAAAATGTACACATATAAGGCAGGGAGATGATGCAGTGGATAGAGTGCTGGGCCTGGAGCCAATAAGACTTGAATTCAAATCCTACCTCAGACCCTAAGCAAGTCATTAACCCTGTTTGCCTCAGTTTCATCATCTGTACAAAGTTAGATAAGGAAATGGCAAACTTCTCCAGTATCTTTACCAAGAAAAACCCAAATGTTTTCTGACGAAGAGTCAGAAATGATTGAAACAATTGAACAATAACAAGAGATATACAATAGCCAAAGTCAAAAAGTCTGGGACGTAACAAAACCAATTCTCTTGGAGACTCTAGGGAGCAGCCTCACTCACAGTTCTAGTAGAGAATGTGGGTACCACTGACAGAATTGCAAATAATCTTCACAAGAAAGAAAAGAGGAGTCTTGTTTGCAAAATGACAACATCCTCACTTTCCTCTCCTTGCCCATGCTGATGGCTAATTTTGTTCGGTTGTTTCCGTCATATCTGACTCTTTGTGACCCCATTTGGGATTTTCTCGGCAAAGATACTGGAAAGGTTTGCCATTTCTTTCTCCAACTCATTTTGTAGATTGAGGAAACTGAGACAAACAGGATTAAATGACTTTCCCAGGGTCATATAGCTAGGAAATGTCTGAGGACAGATTTAAACTCATGAAGATAAGTCCTCCTGATTTCAGGTCTGACATTTTATCCATTGTACTACCTAGCTACCTGATAACTTATTAACCTTTCATTAAGAGTCAACTCAAGGAAACTAGGGCCCTCCCTGACCATAAAATATGTCTTTTTCCTTAAAACTTAACTGTGCTATACAAGATAATTCAAAGACCCAGGAATTCAGTAATTCAATAACAATTTTGAAATTCTCATTTTCTGTTAGTGTGCAACTTCCAGCCATGCTGTGTAACTGTGAAAGACAGAACAGGACCACAGTATTCATCCTGACTTACAGCTCTAACAATGGAAAAGCTCTTTATGAAAAAGGGCTTCAGATGAACAATTCAATTCAGCATACAGTTAAGTGCATTCTACATGCAAGTCAACTTGGGAAGTAAAATCACTTATCAGCATCACACACTTTAGAGCTTTTACAGTTGCAAATCCAGGGATAAGAGCATGTGCTCAGGGTAGACAACACAGTCAACTACTACAATAAATGGTATTTACCTGTTAGAGATTGAGCTTTTGACATAAACCCTATAGAGAAAGGAGTTCTTCACCCTTTTTTTTTGTCATGGCAGCTTGGTGAAGCCTATTGACTTCTTCTGTAAATAATGTTTTTAAATACATAAAATAAAATTCATAGAATTACAAATTAAATTGATTATATCAAAACGCAATTATTCAAATATTTAAATGAATACCATCACCACCACCACCACCACCACCAATAACAAATGGGGGCAGCTAGGTGGCACAGTGAGCAGGGCACTGGCTCTGGAGTCAAGAGGACCTGAGTTCAAATGTGATCTCAGACACTACCACTTACTAGATGTGTGACCTTGGGCAAGTCACTTAACCCCAATTGCCCTGCCTTCCCCTGTCCAAGACAACAACAACAAACAAAACAGCATATACCCCTGCTATAAAGGCTGCCTGGCTTCTCAGGTTGCCCTATCAGGTCTATCAGACCAGCTCTAATCTGTAGGCAAGCATCCAAAGTATTCAAGATCCTTGATACAAGAGGATTCACATGAGGTACTTACTGATGACTTAAAGGAGAAACTTACAATGCTAGAGATATTTTTGGAAGGAAGCACCAACAGAGTCATAATCCAGCATACCCATAGTCCATTCCTAATCACTCCGAAATTTCAAGGGAGAGCCATGAGCCTTGGCTTCTGTACCCTAAAGTATGCTGTGGGTCCCACTAGCAATATCAAGAGTGGTGACATGCATGATGCATTCTCATTGTGTAAGAAGCCTAAAGCTCCCTCTCAAAAGGGTTTTGTTTTTGTTTTTATCCTAAAGGTGGTCTAGATGAACTTAAAAAAGGGTTTTCCATCTCTTTATGCACCTGATAGGTAGTATTTTTCCTTATGTTTCTCTAATTTGACTGAGGCAACCTTTTATGTCTAGTTCACATACTATTAGGAGCTTATCTTGGCAGAAGGTGATGGTCTAAATTTAATTTCTTCCTTATGTTCTCCAATTAATCTTCAGTTTAGAAGAATGAAATAGTGTCTCCTAGGAAAGATTTACCCATCAAATTGGGTTTGAGAACAAGTTCTCTGAATAATAGAGGTGTAGCAACAAGAAGAAATTGTGAAAAATGAGACAATTTTCAAATTATTATTAACAGAACATTCCCCTATCCTCCACTGCTTTCTTCTTATGCTTATGATGTGATAAGTCTAGTGCTAAACATGCGGGACACAAAGGTAAAAACATTATCCCTGCCCTCAAGGAGTTACATTCTAAGGAAAGAGATGACAAGCCAATGAGTAAGGACATGCAAGATGCATACAGTGAAAATGGAAGATGATCGGAGGATAAAGGAATTAGTGGGGAAGTGAGAGAACATAGGGAGGGTGAATGGAAAGGCCTTCTAAAGAAAATGAGTTGGATCTTGAAGAAAACCAAAGAAACTAGGACATAGAGGAAAGTAACTTTGTTTTTGATATGTTCCAGGCCTGGGAATCAGTCAGTGCCAAGGCATGATGTCCAGATATATGGTTTCCTCTGGGAAAAACATCAAGTAAGTCCTTCTCCCTGAGTCCTAGAATTCATAGAGGGCAGTAAAGAATGCACAATACTGGGCAGGTAGGAATAAGCCTGGCTGTGCAGAGCTTTACAATGCCAAACAGATGTTACGTTGGATCCTAGAAATAATAGGGAACTATTGGAATGTATTAAGTATGTGGGTGACATGGTCAGATCTATGCTTTAGGATAATCACTTTGGAAGTTTAGGGGAGGATAGATTAGAATGGACAGAAACTTGAGGCTTAGAGACCAATTTGGAGGCTCTTGCAATAGTCAAGGACATAGGAGATGAGGAAGGGCCTGGAGTAAGGTGATGGGCAGTTAGGTTGTGCAGCGGATAAGTGTAGTCCTGGAGTCATGAAGACCAGAGGTCAAATCCAGCCTCAGAAACTTACTAACTATGTGACTCTGGGCAAGTCATTTAAGCCCATTTGCCTCAGTTTCCTCATCTTTAAAAGGAATGGCTAAAGGAAATGGCACTTCAATATCTGAGCCAGGAAAACCTCACGTGGCATCATGAAGAGTCAGACATGACTGAAACAACTGAACAGAAACAACAGCTAACGTGGCGGCTGTGTTAAGGGGAAAGAAGGAGGAAGCATTTGAATAGGGTTTTTTCTACCTATCTTGCCTTATTAATAGTTAAGCCTTCTCTTCATACATTTTAGGTAGTGAACAAAGGATAATTACAGAGAAATTAAGTAATCTCAAGAAACAGAAACACTAACTGGGATTGAAGGGTGGAAGGGGGAGGGAGAAGGACATTTTTGGTACTGTTTATTATGCCCTGTCAGGTCTGGGTCTGAGAATTATAGATTGACATAAGAAGGTTTGGCTGGGTCAATTTTTTTTTAATGAAATCCTGTTTTGATCCTAAGTGCTTTTTTTCCAGAACTGGGGTTGGGCACTTTCAAGTGGGAGAAACAATAACGCAGGGGTGTGCTAGAACCAGTTCTAACCAGCTCGGGAGAGACAATTCTTAAATTTTCAGTGTGAGCATTCGTACGTCAGAAATTGGCAAATGATAGAAATCAGGGCTTGACTTACTGTTTTCTTCATTGTCTAGACTTTAAAAATTTAATAATTCAACTTAAAGTTTAAAAAAAGTATCCTGTGTATTTTCAGAGAGCTGGTTTTTAAACATTTATTAGAGTTCCGCTGCACTGAAATCTCTAGGAAAATCCTGCCATTATCTTAGTAATGCTAATAATAACATGGTGCATTAATATACCACTTTAAGGTTCATAAAATGCTTTATGAGTATTATTCTAGTTTATTCTCATAACTTTGGAAAAATATTATTATCCCCATTTTATAGATGAGAAAGCTGAGGCATAAAGAGATTAGGTAACTTCCTGGAGTCACACAGTTACTAATTGTTTGAAGCTGAATTTGAACTCAGGTCTTAGGACTTTGAATTCAGTATTCCATCCACTGGACCAGATTACTGTCTTCCCTAATCTTTTCTATTCTTTTCACATATTTACCTAGAACTGATACAACCTTCAGAGTGCCAAATGTCTGTGGTTTTAATGTGTTTGTGTGCACCAGTAAGCAGCCTGTTAACATCCTCTCTTTTTTGGTGGTTCGCTAATTCATTAGCATACCCACCACAACAGTAATACTTTCTAGCAACAATTTGGTCTTCTAATTTAGAAAATTCACTAAAATAGAACTGTTCAATCCATGAGACCAAGATCAAAATAGGATCACAAACAAATAGTCAAAAGCAGCTATAGTCTCAATGGATTCTAGTCCACACAGCAAGTCCCACTGTTTATATTCATTGCAAAACATATAAAACTATCTGTATAAATATTATGCAGCTGGTTAACTACATCTCTAGATCACATGTCCAATTAGTTCTGTTTCTATTAAACTTTTTTATATCTCTTCACAGCTCCAGCTTCACAACTTGTTCATATACAGCATATCACATAAACATCATAACATAATCCAAACTAGATATCAGTGGAACAAATTAATTTTGGCAAACGGTAAAATAATACTGTCAGAGGACACATCCATATAAAATAGATAAGAGAGGTTAAAAAAAAAACCTTTAAACCATTAAAGGAATAAAGGAAAATCATTTTTTTATTCCCATAATCCCAATACATGACCAAACTTAATGCCTTTGATTTATTACAAAAATCCTCTATATCCTCAGAAACTGAATTACCAGAATTGTTCGCCATTATAACAGAGTCTGAACCCAACAAGAGACAGATAGGAAAATGAGAGCAGGGATTACTTGTAGCTCCTCTATAGTCTGTCATTGTGATCCAAATATCTAAAGTTTATGATATATTCAAATTAATAAGCCATTTACAGCTCTCATTATTACTGTTAAAATCCATTTTCTGATCATTGTTAAGGATAAGTGATGAAATATAACCACAGCTGTGTATCTATAGCATTACTTTATAAACTTTTCCAAAACATATTGTCTGAAACCTATAAATGTGCACTACAAATACAACTTGTTAAAATAGAAAACATACAACAGAAGTGTATTGGTAGCATGCAATATCATTAATTCAGTTGAATATATTTCAAATTATATACAATCCATTTATGTGCCTTCTAATTTGAACATTCCATATTGATTGCACACACACACACACACAGTATAGTTATCAATATCGATATCATAAATACGTAGCTGTGATAATACTGCATTACTTAACATCTATAAGAAAGATCAAAATACACTGTGGGTCATATCATTCCCAAACTATATAATACAGCACATCCAATTAGATTTATATCAAACCAATTTAATCTGAATCAACTGGATTTGGAGTGGATGCCTCCTCTCCTTTCTTCCTTATCTCCTATTACTCAGATGCCTTCTACCACTCTCTCCTCCTTCATTCCTGTTTCACATGAAGTAGTAGCCTTTCTCCTTATAAAGGCTAACCCTTCTACTCATGCAGGTGATTCCATCTCATCTTGTCTCCCCCTCCAACATCCACACTCTTTTATTTTCAGTCTCTCTATCTCTACTGGCTCATTCCCTACTGCCCACAAATTTGACCATCTCTCTCCTATCCTGAAAAAAAATCCTCCCTTGATCCTTCCGTTTCTACTATTTTCCTATTTCTCTCCTGCCCTTTGTGACTAAACTCCTTGAAAAGACCATCTATATTGGATGACTCCATTCTCTTTCTTCTTACTGTTTTCTTAACTCCTCGCTTTCTGATTTCTGACCTTACCTTCCATCAAAACTCAAACTTGCATCTTCTTCAAGAAACCTCCTCAACATCACTTAATTCCAGTGCTTTCCCACTTTAAAGTATTTATAATTTATCCTGTACATAACTTGCTTTGGATAAATTTATTTACATGTTGTCTCTCTACTAGACTGTAAACTCTTTGAGGGCAGGGAATGGGTTTTTTGGCCTCTATTTTAATCTCTAGAGTTTAGCCCAAATACCTACCACATAGTAGATGCTTAATAAGTGTATATTGAATGAAATGTTTAAACACACTTCACCTACTGCTTGCTACATATGTAACTGAATTCACATAAACTCTCAGTTACCTTTTCTGTAAAATGAAGGGTTTGTACTAGATGGCCTCCAAGGTCTCTCTCAGCAATAAATTTATGACCTTATGATCTCATGAACTAAAATGCCGAATATAAAAGCAAATTATTCATATGGCAGAGAATATAAAATTCCTCAGAAATTATATATGCAAAATAGTTGGTGTTCCAATAAGGTGACTAAAGATAACTTTCCCAGTTTCATACCAGTATGTATTCCAGTATTCGTAAAATTATGCTTGAATAGCATTAGACATTTTCACGACACCCTGGAGATAGGATTGGATTCTTGTAGACAATTTTTTTTCCTTAGTTAATGTCTACACTAGTAGGTAGAAGCTGTTCTGAGCCACCTGCTTTTAACCTGGCTTAATGGCTTTTGTCTTTCAATCTGACCTTGAATTCTCACCATCATCCTCATCTTCCTATTTCTTGAATTCTAGATTAATTCATTGTGAGTGCATTGGAGAGTCCAAGCAAGTAATGTACCTTTAATGAAGGCTGCTCTTCCTTTGGTGATCCAGGTACCTACTTTTATTACAGACATTTTTCCAGGAGACATTCATGTATCTACATGAATGGATAGTCTCCTGGGCATCTCTCTATTATCCTATCCCTTCGGCATCTAAAGCTTAAGCCACCTGGGATTCCTATCACTCATCTACGAAAGGCTGTACTAGCACAAAATTAAGGTGCTTATATTGATCTCTTCTGCCGTTGAAGGGTCAGATATTGGAGTCATTCACCTCAGGTCTGGATCAATTGCTCTTTTAAATGTTTCAGTTTCTCCCTTATATCTTTTGGGGTATTCTATCATCTGCTATCAACATTTTTGCATTATTAGTTTTGAAATGAACTTCAAGGTAACTAAGGCATTTCAAGCTCCTCTTCCCCCTTTACTCTTTCCAATCTACATTTGATTCTCCCATGAAGTTTTCAAATCTCTAATCTTTGCAAGGGTTTATTGTTATTTTGTTTTGTTCACAGATTGAGTCCCTTGTAAATGAATGACTTTCTCTTTGTTGATTAAATGGCTCACTTTTGGAGAAGGTTACACTACTGAGAACTTCTGAACTCTTATCATTTTGCATTTCAAATTATGTTTCATAAATTCCAATTATCTTGCTGATATTAATCTCTTTTTTCCTCTGTCATTCCTGTTTCATTTGTAAATTAATGCAGTTCTCTCTGTATTAGGCTAATATTCCTTTTCTTTCTGTATATACTAACCAAAAAGTCTAAGCTGCCTCATTTCCCTTCTAGCCTCTATGAGGCTTGTACCTGTTGCGAAATTCTTCATGACCCCCATTTAATTTAGCTGCTGGGTCATCAGATATGAAACTGCCAGATCAATTTCAAATACATTCAACATTCATCCTAAGTCATTTTTCCAATTTGGTCTGTAACTTGAGTTGGCCCCACCTATTCCAGTCTTTAAATGTCTTGACACATTCTAATTCTGATTCCTTTTAATTGATTTAATTGATAAATGCTTACAACTACATGTCAACATAATAAAACAATTTAATTCAACTATATCATTGATTTAGACTTGGACATATGATCTAGCAAATCAAATTTTGATACGTAAAAAGTAGAAAAGACATTCTCAAAAGGTCCCCTCCTCATAAATATGTACTAAATTATAGGCTTAAAGTTGGAAAGGACTTTCAGGGCCATCTATTCCAAACCTCTCATTTTCAAAAGCTAAAATGAAAGGACTCAATTGAAGGAATATAGAGAACAGAAAAGACAGAGAAGATATCTCCATGGTTGATTTTATCACTGAAAAATAACTGTAAAGTCTGTCTCTTACCACTGTCCCTGGAGTTTCTTCTGTCCCAGCTACCTTTTTAGACACTGAAAATAAAAAATATAGTGTAATATCAAGATCCTTTCATTTCTAGGGTTCATGAATGAAAAATAACTACAACAAAATCTCATTAATTACTAACAATCAAAGCTAAAAATTGTTCCTTTTTTGAGGTATTGAAATAGGACTTTGTTTCTTGCTTTGAAGCTACTGCAATTTTTTTGCTCCATCATAACTTTGTGAAGTTCAAAGCTGCAAATATACCAAATATTCCCTTCATCCAAACCTTCCATCAGATCCTTAACAACAACGGGTGTAAATCCATATTCAAAATAAATTTGAATGGTAATTATCAAATCACTGAAATTTTAATGATACTAAAGGGCAATTTATATTATATTACAATGTTTAATCCACAGAAATATCACTTTAAAAACCATGCTTTTTAGTATAAAAGGAATTCAAAATAAGAAAAATGTATAATATGGGCAGAAGTTTTAAAAATACAATGGCTTCAAAGAACAAAAAGTCTTTACATAAATAAATTCACATATGAATGTCCAACTCTACAAAAATCTATATAATCTTCTACTGTTTGCAATATGCTGAAGTTCTCCACCCCCTCACTTGCTAAACATAAGGAGATAAATTCTACGAAACTTTCCAATGTGAGGTTTTAAAAGATGTTTAGTGCTGAATTAAAAAATCCCTCGATTTCAATTCTAATCAGATTTTGTATGGAAATTCTCTCTTACTGACAAGAGCAATACTCTCCAGACCAAATTTAGACAGATCAGCATATATTTAAGCAAACATATGCTTAAGTAGCTGCTTAAACCCAGTTACAAATGCAAATACACACATAAATTTAACTTTCAAACATAAAATATCTGTGTATATGCATATACACACATATGTATATGTATACATGTGGTTATTCACATATACATGCATGCATTGAATCTGCATGTATGTTGTGTATATATATCCTCAGGTATGCATGCATATGTGTATTTAGATTCAATGTGTACAAGTATATGTACATATGCACCTACATGTATATAAACACATGTAAGTTTCAGAGATCATCTCAGAGCTGTTTTTCCTATCACACTTGACACTTAGTTTTATTACTTGATAGACTATATGAGTAGGTTTTCCCATATCTGAATATGGTAATCAAAGGATTTGGTTGATGTGTGTGTGTATGTGTGTGTGTGTGTGTGTACATCATAGAAAAATATAACTTTTCAGAGTAATATAAATATTTGAATTTTTTTTTGGTCATGACTTTTGGTTTCATTGCTACAGCCTATGGCTAGTAAGGAAACTCTCCCCACCAATGCAGACTGGCACCTGCTTTATAACATAAAAGCTCAGGAAATTTCTAAGAGCACTAAGAAGGTGAACAATGTGCCTAGGGTCACCTAGCCAGAATAGTATGTGTCAGAGGTAGGACTGGAGCCTAGGTCTTCCTCTCTATGACGCCAGATTGCCATTCCTCCTGCTGCTTCTCAAGCTTTAAATACAACTTCAATTTAAAAGGAAAAAAAAATAGAAGAGACAATATAGAGTAAGGATTTCATGCCTTAGCTTACTAGACTCCTGCTGATGTCAAGAACTGCTTAGATTAGCTCTGGTTTTCTTCACCAGGAAGAGCTGGAAAGCAGCTTTTACCCTGAATCCCTTTCTCGGTTCTGAAATTTTCTGGGCTAAAGGGTAGGATCTATGTAAAGTACTTTATAAACTCTAAAATCCTGTCTGAGCATCTGCTGCTGTTGATGACGCTCTTGTTGTTTCAGGGAAGCTACATCAGGTCTTTCCAAGGCCTATATTACCTAAAAACTTGCCCCTCCAGTTTTAAAACATTTTCATTATCTTCTCACGACAAAATAATTCATCATCTCCTTTTTATAGGTATATAAGCCTACCTCTGACAATGCCTCTGTTGGTGGTGGTGTATCTTTTAGGAGATCATCTCCATGACTTTCCTCCAACATAAGCGCTTACATCCTGTATTTCTTGTGAGTAAATAGAAGAAGAAAAAAACCAAAAGTTACATTGGAATGTTTCTATGTTTTGTTTTCTTTTGTTTTTCCATTGAGGAAGATAATATTCTTTCTGGCCAAATTACTTCCTCCATCATTCTTTTAGTCTTCCTCTCTCCACCACCCATTTAAAAAAACAAAACCTCTTCATTTCTATAAATTAGTATAAAGTTTGTCTATTAAATTCTTAGTGTCTTGTGTTTACTTGTTTTTGCCAGAGCTTTCTTTGTTTAATGAGCTGAGCTTTCACTCTATGGTCTTCAACCCCAACTCCAAGCAATTTTTTAAAATGTATTGGAACAAAATGCAATGGTCTAAAAAACCAAGGTTCAAGTGGTTTCTGACCTTTTCATATGTATACAGATTTGCATTATCCTCCGAATTCATCTCTCCAAACTGAAGAGAATAAAAATAGGATGTCCCAAAAGTCTTAGTGCAGTTTTAAACTTTAATAGCCAAAATTAATTTAATTCAATAACTATTAAAGCTTTAAAGTGGGGCATTTAGGTAGCATAGTGGATAGAGCACCGGCCCTGGAGTCAGGAGAACTGAGTTCAAATCCGGCATCAGACTCTTAGAGCTTACTAGCTGTGTGACCTTGGGCAAGTCTCAATTGTCCTGCCTTTCCCCCGCCAAAAAAAAAAGAAAAGACAAATAAAAGCTTAAAATTGCACTAAGACCTTTGAGATATACTGTATGTTAAGCCAGTTCTACTCTCCCTCCCCCCTTCCCTACCTTACCTCTACTCCTCCCCACCAAAACAAATAGAGCTTAAAAAAACAGTTTGATTGTCCTCTGGAGCTGGAATTTGAGGATCTGGATTTAGAGTCATGTTTTGCTATTTAATTATTACATAAAGTTAAGCAAGTAATTTAGCCATCAGGCCCTTAGTTTCTTCTTCTGAAGATGACTGGACTGAACTATGAGTGGAACAGGTAAAAACTTGTCAGGTAGCATTCTAAGATCTAGACAGATTTGTAATAAGTTACCAAAGACTGGGCTAGAAGCCTAGGGCCTTTGCCTTACTTCCCTGGTCATAAGTTGAAGTTTTTGCTAAGCTAAGCTGATGTGTTAGGAGGGGAAAGTACAGACCCTTCAAATTTAACCATAGGCCCAGATGTCCCAGACTTGTTTCCACTGACCACCATTTGACCTGTACAAATATAAAATTCGAAATCCTGTTGTGGAACTCCGGGCAGGTCACCATGTCCGAAAATCTCCATGATTCATAAAATATTGTCTGCTTTCATATCTATGTTGATACTGCTAGACATGTATCTTCTGCTTTCATATCTAGTTTGACATTTCTGACATTTTACCTGCTATGTAAGTAGATTTTTGTGGTTAGATTGTGAGCCTAAGTTCCTGATTAATGAGAACAAAAGACAGTATGGAGGCGGGGAGGGGTGGGAAATGGGGGGTCTTTTGAGTATATAAACAAGCTTTACATTTTGTATTTTGGGCCTCTCTCACCAGACTGCTTCTGGTGATGATGACTGCCCCTTTTCATGAGGAGTAATAAATATCTTTTGTTTCTCTAGAGAAACTGATTTTATTTTGGGCAAGGGTCTTTTGTCCCACACAACTAGATCAACTGGTCTTAGTGTTTTACCTGATGGATTTCTTTGGCAGTCATTTGAAGTTTACCAGAACCCTTCTTAGAAAATTTTTTTTCTTTTTTTAATCATAAAATAAAATTTGTAGGATTACAAAGGAAATCAAATTATACTGAATAGAATTATCAAAATACTTATATACATTGTGTGTGCATGCATGTGCATTTAAGTTCCTAGACCAGAGGTTATAAAACTTCCGGATAAGATCATGGCTATGGTACCTTCCAGTTCTAAATTTAATGATTCTAATTCTTCCAGCAGAGAAAAGAATGAGATTGTACAAGAATGAGGTGATAATTGAAATAAATAATGTAATAAAACCTATCAGACATTATTTGTGAGACAGATATTTAGCTTTTGAGAACTTGGTTGACTCTCAGTTCTTCCCTCTTTTGCTGGTTAGGTCCTTATTTCTACTGTATTTTGTTTTCAGAGACTTGCCTGGGCTTAGTCTTATCTCAATTCTTGGGCTCTAGCCAATAATTTTGTTTGGAAAATTTGTGGTCTCTTTAGGTCGTCTAATCCATTGTCTTTGGATATGGGGAATACATGCTAGGCTTCACATACATGTATACCCTCACCTTTCCCTATCTGTTCCTCTCTCTGGCAATGGGCATAGGCATCAGACAAGAGTCCTTTCTTGTTCCTGCAGATCTGGATCAATCTGTTTTGAAATTCAGACAAGAGAACACTTTCCTTCTAACCTTCTAATGTCTTTTTCCCTATACTTTGAAGCATCTGGTTCAAATCGTACATTTATCACAGACCCTTTTGTTGTCATGGCAGTGTGGTACAGTAGAGTCCTAAGATGGGCTTCAAAAAAACCTGGGTTTCAGCCCTATCTCTGTCCCAGAACAAAATGTATGCTCTTAGTCACTTAATTGCTTTCTACCTTACATTATTCACAAGCAAAATAAAAGAAAGGGTTGCAAAATATTGTTTTTAAAGTTGTTTTTTTTTCCAACTCATTATATATTTCTGTGAGATATTGAGACTCCAGGTTTCTAGAAAATCTTCCATCTCACCCTTGACCTATTCTCTCTAATTTGGTGGGTTTAAAGTCATGATTCAGGCTCCAAAATGTTTAGCCTAGAATTGCTTTTTATTATAAAGTTAATTGTTCTATCCTACTACTATCAAGTCAGCTAGGTGGCTCAGTGAATAGAGTACTGGGTGGGCCTGGAATCAGAAAGACTCATCTTTGTGAATTCAAATATGACCTTAGATACTTAGTAGCAGGGTGACCCTGGGCAAGTCATTTAACTCTATTGCCTCAGTTTTCTCATATGTAAAATGGGCTGGAGAAGAAAATGCAAACTGCCCCAGTATCTTTGTCAAGGAAACCCCAAATGGGGTCACAAAGAATTGGACGTGACTGAAATAAATGAAAAACAAACTGATATCAAACTCATATCTGGGCAAACTCCTCACTTCTTTCCCTGTGCCTGGAGTGCAATCCCTCCCTACCTCTGCCTCTTAGAATACCTCAGTCTCATCTTTTGCATGAAGCTTTTCCTGATCCCTAGCTAGTGTCTTCTTTCCCAAAATTACCTTGAATTCATTTTGAACAGTCTTTATATATATACATGTTGTCTCCATGAATAGAATGTAAGCTCCATGAGGGCAGGAACTATTTCATTTCTGCCTTTGTGTTCCCATAACAAACATAATGCTTGGTACTTAGCATGTGCTTAATAATTGTTTGTTGATAAAGTGATTTTCTAGAGGGCTTGTATATTGCTATTTAAAGCCCTTATAATTAATTTCACTGAACCTAATTATTCCATTTTCTTACAGTACAAGTTTTCTTTCCACAAGGAATTACTTTCCTCCTCAAAACCATAGACACCTGTGTCCTTCAACCAGGTATTTTGGTATGCTTCTCTGCTCCTAGCTCATCAATAGATTTGTAAAAGATATGTCCTGAGACCAGGCACCAATTGTCTCCCTTGAGTGTAAGAGGAATGCTATGATGATAGGATGACTGATTGGGAAAGGACCTCTGAGCCCATCATGCCCTACCCCATCATTTCCATAGACAAGAAGAATGAGGCCAAGACTAGCGAAGAAACTTTCTCCAGGTCATATTGGGAGTATAAGAGATAGAATTAGAAACCAGGTCCTCTGATTCCAGAGCTCTCTCCAATGTACCACACTGCCCTTCCTCTTTCCCCATGCTCCTTGAACTTAGGGTTTCTCTCTTAGGACTTTTATTTCTCGAAGTTTTAAAAAGGGCAACAAAAAAAAATAATTTGCACATAAAGGCTATGATATCCATCATGCAGTCCATAGCACCTAACAATCTCTTCCCCCCTCTGCCTTTTCTCTGCAATAACTAAGGTAGAATCTACAAATGATAGTTCTGGACATTTGTACCTCTCTATCTTTCTATTTACTTCACTTTGACTAGAGCTGGCAGGGTGTCAGAGGCTAAATCCAAATGATAGTGTGTATTTATCACTGAGGAATCAGAGAGACCTTTCCTAACATTAAGTCATTTAGAGAACACCCTGTGAGGTAAACTGCTATTTTTATCCGTTCATCCGTGTTTTTCATCTGGAAAGAGGCAAGTATGAGAAATGACAAGAGGTGTCCTAAATCCCTTAGAAGGCCAGAGCTAGGATTAGAATGTGGGTAATTTGGGGAGCTAAATTCCTTCTCTTTGCAAAATGAGGAAAAACCTCATGCTGTTGTTGGTTATCTGGTTGTTAATGCTGATTTCAAGGGTAAGGATACCATGATCCTGGAGAAAGTTATGGGAAGTGTGTGTGTGTGTGTGTGCGCACATGTGAATGTCTCAGAGAACGTTTGTTTTTCAGTCTGGAAAGGTTGGCACACAATCCTATCTGCTGGCAGGTGGATAGCAGCCGTGACCTCAGAGATTCCTTCGGACTGTATGATTGGAATATTTTCCTCCAAACAGTTAGTTCATTTAAATCCCCAATAATAATTAATCATTAATGTCATTAATGCTGACTCCAAATCTCACAGCATGATAATTAATGGTTACCCTCTCGGTTACCAAAGGAAATACCATTGGACCTATAGTTGCTGTGGCTGTTTATAGCTACTCAGCATTAAAAAATCAGCCGACAAACAACAATAAAATAAATATCCCTTGATGCTTCTATCCACTTCTCTTCATCATGATTTTTCAAGTTCATTGTCTAATACGAAAAACTAATTAGCAAGCACCTTTTGGGATGATGAGATAGACTTGAAAATGGCCTGAGAATGGAGAGGGAGGGCTTGCGATTCATGAGGCGTTATGCAGTTCCAGACCTTGCTCCATCCTGTTGGTGAGGAGTTTGACTTAACATCGCCTAGAAGCAGTGAGCTGCCACAGGGTTCACAGCAGGGAAGCATTGAGTTCAAAATGGGCTCAGATACTTAATAGCTGTATCTTTGTCTGCCTTGGTTCCCTCATCTGTAAAATGGGGAGAATAATAGCATTTACCTGCCAAAATCATTGTGAAGATAAAACTAGTAAATTACAAAATGCAAAGCACTTTGTAAACCTCTAAGCACTACGTAAATTCCAAAGGTTAGCATTTTTATTGTTCAGCAATATCAACAGGGAGCTTAAAGGTGAACAGGAAGCAACAAGTCAACTCCTACATCTAAGACTCTATAACTTTAATTTAACAGAGCTTTCTCCTATAAAAATCCAGTCCTTGCTATTATACAGATCTCCCAGAATGGCATCACCAATTCCCCCTTCTCTAAATTCCATTGCCAACCACTGGTACCACCCTAGAACAACAACAGCAACAAGAATCCATGAACCTGTTCAAACAGGAAAATAACCCCTTTCCCCTCTTTAAGGACCCATTTCTATTTTTATTCATATTCTATTTAGATAGTTCATCTATGAAGGACAGTGTGCCCGGAGCGGTGGGGGGAGGGAGGTGTGGCAAACCATTCCAATATCCTTGCCAAGAAAATGCCATGGATGGTATGGTCCATGGGGTCATGTAGAGTGAGATACAAGTGAACCACTGAAGAACAAGTGTCATAGTAGAGATCTAGCCTTGAAATCAGGGAGATGAGAGTTTTAGGCCTACATCTGACGCATGCCAGCTCTGTGATGCTGTGCAAGAAACTTCAGTGCTCTAAACAATTAACACTATAAATTGCAGGGAAGGTGCTAAGCTATGTTGATAAGAAGAATTTCCTCAACTGAGAATTCCCTACATCCATGAAATTACAAGTCCAATTGCTATCTCTATCTTATTTCATCTATATATTTCCAAATGCAAAGGAAAAACCTAAAGTTCGGGCATTTTATTTTGTGTAAGAGAAGAGAGTAAAAATGGACAAAGTTCTCATCATGGAATCAGGAACATGTGGGTTTAAATCTCACTCTGATGCCATAGTCCCATGGTTCCAAGTAAATCCCTTAACATCCATGTTCCTAGGTCATGCATACCCCTAAGATCTTTCAACTAACTAATTGATGGGATCTATCCACAATGGAAGCTCCTCATGTCCCACCCCCATGAAATCATAGAGTCTTTATGCATTTGCCATAGACATACATAATATTTGTCTGGCCACGTAACACAGACTAGGTATTTCTATGGCTTTCTTGGTCTGCAATAATTTTTTTTTTTAAAGACAACAATATTGAAATTCAAAAATTAGGTCAAATATTTGCTACTCTCCATTTCCAGCCTCCACTTTTAATTACCCTGAAGCACAAATGTTTTGTTTTTATTTTTCTCCTTTAAAAAAAATTTCAGTATGACCAATATAATTGAAAACCCACTTATGATATACTTTACAGATGGACAGTGAATATAATTTTAAAAGAATGGAAATATTCTTTAAGGATTTATAATGCTTATGTGAACTTCATTCCCTGTAAGTATTGGACACTTGACTTAATTTGAAATATCACCTCATCTTCGGCACCCATGTTTCCAAACTTTAGGAGAAAATGCATTACTGGGAATCCCCATTTCAAAGGGTAAAGGGAGAGACCATTAATCAATAATAGTCCTGGATACAACGAGCAATGTGCATGTTTTTACAGAAATACTTTTACAGAAGATATTATGCCAGTTGCATCATATACAAGATCATTGCAGATCCTCTTAATGAGATCTATAATCATTCAAAATAGTTTGTTTTAACTATCTACACAAGAAAAAACAAAGTGGATGAATAATACTTCCAATCCAAAGGAACATGTGAGTGTAGGAATTTGTCATTGATGAACCTAGTTCGAAAAAATAATCAATTAAAATAAGAAGCATTTAGATGAAAAGCACAGGTAAATTCTTTCCCTATTCCCCCTTTCTCATCTAGTGACTGCATCAATGGCTTTGTGTTGTGCCTCCCTCAAATAAGGATATGTTCTTTTGTGACCCTTGCCCTGGGCATGGATGATAGTAGTAGCCACGGGCACAAAAGTTTCTCTTTACAACTCTTTACTCAAATGGTGTCAAAAGATTTAGAGGACTCCAAGTCAATATCAGGTATATCCCCAGTGAAGGGCTTGTGAGAGCACATGAGTAAAGAGAAACATAGGTTGAGGAGTGGCACTAGTACCTACATTACTGAGAACATGGATTCCTTAAAATATTGAACTTCTCTGACATCCAACCCTGGATGAATAGTGAAGACAGCCTTTCAAGGGCATACAATCAATCAGTTAGGAAACTAGAATTCCACCAGCCATTAGATTAAGGCCACTGCAGGCAAAACAAATACTTTCTCAACTGTGCCATAATAAACAAGATTCAAAGAACCATTTTTCTGTTCCCAAATCAGATGATTTGAAAGCATTTTTTCTTACCTAAGCCTTTTTATCAAATAAAATACAGAGCTATATGCTCAGCTTCTTGACACTCTGAGGCCCCCCAAATTGAACTGGCAATGCGGAAGCACCAATAGTAAGTCATTCTGTCAGTAATCCGCCTCTCTCACCCTGAATTAGTATGCGCCTTAGCTAATATGCTATGAAAGTCACTTTCCAATAACGTTACAAGCCATGAATACTAAACTGAAATGATATGAGCCATACAAAGACTGGCTGCTAATCTGATTGGAAGGGGCTAATATGACAGAGCCCTTGGGCAGAGTAAGTGACAAACCGTCAGTCTCACATATTCCCCCTTTATGCCATCCACACCCCTGCTTCTCTTTTTATTCCACTCACAGAGGACACAACAAAATGCATTTAGAAAAGCAATGCCATACCCAATCCTGATGTTCCTGTTACTTCTAATATTCATTCTGCATTTGAGATGCATGCATAATTAGTCTGTAGGCAAAAAAAGTCAACTTTTGCTTTATTTTTATGACTGATAACTGACTCTAACTCTGTTTTAATTCACTTAAGGTGCAGGGGAAGTGAATTGTCTTTTTAAGTTATCATCTCACTGGAGTTCTGTTTCCTGAAGATCTAGGGCAATTATATCCATTGCTTAGATTAGAGTGCTAATGAGGTAAATATCACAGGTTAAGTTCCTTCTTAAAAAACAAATTCCCATTCTGAGGCCAAAGGCAGTCTTCCTAAACTTTGCAAGCAACGTAACGCACATGGAACATTGATCACAAGGCAGGCAGGAAAACGAAGGATTGTTGTTATTGCTGAGTGGTTCCATTTGTGGCCAACTCTTCGTGACCGCATTTGGGATTTCTTGGCAAAGCTACTGGAGTGGTTTGCCATTTCCTTTTCTAGATTATTTTATAGATGAGAAAACTGAGGCAAATAGGGTTAAATGATTTCCCCAGAGTCACACAGCTAGTAAGTGTCTGGGGCCAGATTTGAACTCAGGTCTTTCCAACTTTGGTTTGACACTCTAACAAGTGAATCACCTAGCTGCCCCAAATGGAGGATAGGTAAGTTTAAATTCAGGTCATCTTTAGGAGAAAAAGCATTCCTGGGAATCCACTTTTAAAAGGGTAAAGGGAAAGACCGCTAATCAAAACTATCATTTCCTAATCAAGCACCATGGTTCAAGTCACCTGTCTTCTTTTCCTGTAACTGTAGCTATGCCCTTGAGTGCATTTCTCTGGATAGGATCATTACTGATCTCTGACCTTGTGAGCCCTGATGTATTCCAAAATCAGTGAGTGAAGAGGACACTGAAGGTGTTGAAAGATTCAGAATTTGGAGGAAGAGTTCATTTAACCTTCACAAAGCACCCAGGAGGCATCTTGGCTTCTGTTAAGTGACTCATGTCCTGCAGCCCCTCTAGCTCAATCCACAGAACCAAATGGCACAGCTTGGAATTTGTAGTAGAGAGGGGTGTTGTGTGACTATAGGAGTAATGATGGGAGTAATCCTGAGGGACATAAAGTAGAGAACCAGAGAGAACCAACTTAAAGCCAGGAGGAGAAGTAGAAATCAACTTTAAACTGGATTATGGATTGGTCCTTTCAGTGATTATTATTCCAGCTGAAAGACACCATTTGGATGCAACTGCCTGAATTTCTGGAATTTCTGGGAGCTATGTAAGTTACTCAACGCTTGTCTTTCCTTTCACTTGCCCACATCCCTAGTACCAACACTTTTCGGTAACTGTTTCTTCTGAATAATTCATCACTTGGCTCCTCATTTCTGTGGACCCCAAGTTGTTGGCTGGCTGCCTTAGCAAAAGCAGCCCTCCTTAGTCAAGTGACTTTCACTAGAAACTAGGAGGATTTATATTTTTTTTTTCAAATGGCAGCATCATCTGGAGCTATTTCTGTAAATGTTGCTGCCAAGAGTGAATGGCACTAAATATGTATGACAGAATATGGCATCTCAAACCTGGCAGTTAAAACCTATAGCTCCAACAGAATGGCAGACCCTTAGAGGTGGAACATACTGCAGAAACCACTAGTGCAATCTCACCAAAAACAGAAATCCCTTCTATGACATCCCTGGTGAGTGTATACACAGCTTCCATTGAAAAACTTCCCGTAATGGCAAACTCATGACCTCCTAAGACAGCTCATTACCTTTCTATCAGCTTTAATTTTTAGAAAGATTTCCCTTCTACTGAGCTGAAATGAGACTTGATCCATTGCTCCTAGTTCCAACAAGGGCCAAGAAAAATAGATTCCATCCCTCTTTCATGTCATAACCTTTTGAATATTTTAAGGCAGAAATCATGTTTCTCCCTTTACCCCCACCCAGACTCCTTTTTTCTGGGCGAAAAACTCTGATGTCCTTCAAGTAAGACTTATGTGTAATGAATTGTCAAGAATTAGAAGGTGCTTCCAAGACTACCTAGTTCAATCATGTCATTTTATAGAGAATCTGAGGCCCAGAGGTCATAGAAGTTGCCCAAGGTCATGTAGCAAGCAAACTTTAGAGTTAGGGGGCAAACCCAGGCTCTGAGACTTTGGAGCCAATGCTAACACTGTGGCATCTCATTGTCCCACTATCCTAGCCCTCTTCCTCTGAATTGCATTCCAGTTTGTTAATGTTGTCCCTAAAATGCAGCACTCAGATTTTGGTCCAGACCTGTTATTTCCTTGGTGCAGAGAATTTCCAGTGGTGAAATCTACTCTACCAATGAATACCAGTAATCATTAGATAATTTACAATGTCAGAGAGCTTCTTGAGGCATTGAAGGTTAAATGGTTTACCCAGGATAACATAATCAGTGTGTTTCTGAGGCAAGGTTCAGTCTTCCCGGCCCCACAGCAAACCCTCTATCCATTATGACATACTGCCTCTTGTGAATCCTAGAATTGAAATGATGCTATAATGGCTTCAAATAAGGGGAATAATGATCCTATGACTTTCTTTGAAAAGAGCCCAGGTTCCTTATAGTAACATGAGTGGGAGAATCTCTCTAAATTTTCAATCAGAACCTGTTTCTTTCCTAAGTTCAGAGCTCTAGATTGCCGTGCTCCTGATTCTGTCCCCAAAGGACTAAGAACAAAATACAGGAGAGCCAGAAGGAATAGCCTCATTAGTGGTGAAAGACAGCTACAAAAGACTTGCAGGTTGTTCAACGATCTGTGTGAAATGATACAGGTCTCCAATGACTTCTTCCCTGAAAGGTTTGTGCTGGAAAGCAAATTTGTGGTGCAGAAGAGGAGACATACATTACCAATGCTTTCTGTCCAGGTAGTACCAGCCAAACACCGTGATTGACCCAGAGGTCTCATGCTGATCGATATCCTAAGTAAGAGCAATAATCAGAATTTAGATGAAGCCACGGAAGTTATAATCTCCAGTCAGGGGAACTTCAGGAGGCATAGTAACAGAGAAAACAAATAGAAAGAGAAAATCTTCCACAAATGTCAATAGGATCATAGTCCTTTAAAACAAAATCAATTTTCCTGAGAGGTCATTTAATGGAAAAGACAGATACTACAGAGAACAGATGGAACACTAAATGGAACACCAGAAGATAAGATCGAGAGCATGGGACCAGTAAACTAATTGGATAAAAAATGTTAGTTATATATAATACTACCCAGCTGAGGAGGCTAAGCGAGTCACCAAAGGTCAATCCAAGTCAAATGAAAGAAAGTTTCAAAAAGAAATCCAGCTCATCTTTGTCTGCCTTTTTTAACAGTGCAATCTCCTCTGATTTAGAATTCACTCAGCTGCATCTCTGAATCATTTCCCAGAGCAGGTAATGCTTCACACAGCAGGCATGAGGACACATGAAGGTGAACAACAAACAAGGAAGCAACAGGATAGAAAGATGTTCATTCCATCCAACTCGGTGGAAAAGATAGCTAGGCCCCATAACAAATGAGAGCATTGACACTCTCAGGCTATCTCTGAAAGGGAAGGCAGGAGCAGCTCCAAAACAGTTTCCTATAATCCCCTCCATCAGGCGATTACAAAGTTTGGACTGTGAAGTGACAGTCAGGAACTGTTTTCATCCCCTCTACCTTCAGTGATTCACCATCTCACACTGGGAAGACAATCGGTATCTCAAAGAATTAACATAAAACCTCTTTCTACTGGAGAAAGGAATCCTTTATTACCATAAACTCTAATCTCATTGGAATATCACTGAAAAGAAAAAGTAATTTCCACCACTTCTGCTTTTTTTTTTTGTTTATTCATTTACTCTCATTAAGCAAACTTGGCAAATGGCTAAATGAAAATACAGGTTCCTTCAATTCAATTCAGTTCCACAAATATTTATCAAGGGCTTCCAATGCCTATGGGGCTACTTGCAGACAGAAATAAGACAGTCTCTGACCCCAAGCTGAGTATAATGTGTTTGGAACCACTTTAGAGGTTCATGTTTTCCAGATACCCTCCCTGATCCCCAAATTGGAAGCAATTTCTCCCTACTTGAATCTCTTAAGTCTCAAGTTCTGTGTAACTAACACTATTGTAACTCATAATAACTACCATTCATTAAGTAGTTTAGGCTTGGCTTGTGCCTTTCACATCAACTAGCATAACAAATTCTTGGTTGGTCTCCCTACCTTCAGTCTCTTCCTTCTCCAATAAATCTTTCAAACAGTCATGGAAATAATCTGCCTTAGGCACATGTATGATCATGACACTCTCCTCAGAAATCTTCCATGACTCCCTATTTATGATAAAATATTAATTCCTTAACCCAGCATGTAAAGCTCTCCAAAATTTAGCTCAAGGCTGCCTTTCCAGGATTATTTCAGATTATTCTCCTTTAATCACACTATGTTAGCAAAACTTCACTATTATTTGTTTCTAAAATTTAACATCCTATTTCCTTCCTCGGTATCTTTGCTTCAGCTTTTCATGGAAGGTCCTCTCTCCCTATTTCTTCCATTTAGAATTCTTCTCTTCCTTTAAGACTCAACTGAGGGGGCGGCTAGGTGTCACAGTGAATAGAGCACCGACCCGGGAGTCAGGAGGACCTGAGTTCAAATATGACCTCAGATACTTAACACTTACTAGCTGTGTGACCTTCAGCAAGTCACTTAACCCCAATTGTCCTGTCTTCCCCTCCCTCCAAAAAAAAAAACAACTGAGGTACTTCCTGAAGCCATTAGTGGTTAAAGCTACCAAGTCTCCAGGTGAAGTCTACCCTCAGATTCTTCTAGAGTCCTTTGTCTTTACATCTGCTGAATTCCCATACTGCCTTGTACCTCACCTTATGCTTATCTGTCATATCCTCTCTGGCATCCTTTCATGGCTATCTTTCTAGGTCCCTCTTTCACAATAAAATGTTCAGCATATATATCAAAGTTGTACATTATACAGACCTTTTAACAACAATAAAAGTCACACACACACACATACACACACACACAACTAAATCTCCCTGTTCCCTCAGTAGAAATTAAGCTCCTTGAGGCAGAAGCTGTTAGTATTATTTTTAATTCTCCATCGCTGGGATCTAATGTATCAGAAGTGCTTTGCACATGGTAATATTTAGTGTACATGTTTAATTCACCTTCAGTGGAACAAAATGAAATGAATCTGTAAAAGGATTGTTTTGGATCTCTAAGCTCTTTCCTAGAACACTGACCCTCTGATATCTTGAATGCATACACTGCAGAGCTCTGGACCAGATGTTATAGAGTATTCAAAGAAACAGATGATCTGATTCCTGCCTTAAAGGAACTAAGATTCTCACTGGGGAGACTAAACACTTGCAAAGCAACATGTCAGCAAGGTGCAAATTAACAGAGTACAAACTGAGAGCATAAATGCTGAAAGGATTTAAGGGAGAGATCTGGGTCATCTGGGATAACTCAGAGGAAGTATCTTAGAGGAAGCATAAAAAAGCATGGTGCTTGTGGATGGCTTTCATAACCAACCCTTTAAAAACATTTAAAATATGCAGCCCTCAGAGATCCTTATATACAAATGAGTAGCCCCTTTCCTCTTTGAATCTGACACCTTTAGTGCGATGGGTAGAGTGCTGGGCTTACAGTCAAGAAGATGAGTTAGAATTCTGACTTAGGCACTTACTAACTGTGAGCTCCTAGGCAAATTACTTAACCTCTCTTGGCCTCAGTTTCCTCATCTGTAAAATGAGGGGGTTGAACATAATGACCATTAAAGATCATGAGCTCAAATTCTATGATCCTCTGACTTAGATTAGGACTCACATTTTAAAATGTGACATCTATACTTAACTGTATTTTTATTTTATTAAATATTCACAATTGTAGTTCAAATGTTTGGGCAGCAGGCTGGATGTTTGACATTTCTGTACTATATCATACATTCTGGTAGTAACTGTCCTTTCTGATAAGTCTTTTCAATATTGGGGAATGGGAAGAAAACTATAAACAACTTGATTCTAGAAATCTGCTGTGCATTGGTAATCCAGAATAGAAAAAGATACTGTTTGGGGATAGAATACTGGAAAATAGGAGAATCTGAATTTTTTTTCAGTCACTTAGACTGAAATGATGAGCCATATTCAAACAGAGGCTAGATAAGCATCTGCCAAAGATGCTGGGGAAGTAACTGCCATATTGGATGGTTGCTTAAACTATAAGATCTCTGAGATAAAATTTAAGATTCAAGAGCCATTTCTAAGCTTTCTGTAGAGATTTTTAACCTAAGTTCTATTGTGGATGTACAGTAAACCAGAGATACTGAAGGAAGTCCAAATCCCTTTTGTTGTGGTCAGGTCACCCTCCAGGAGGAATCTGGGCCCTGTGAAGCCCAAGGCTGGAACCTTTTGTGGGAAGGGGCTCCATAAACCACAGGTGACATCTTGATATCAATAATTCACTTGATCATAGATAAGGAATGGTAAATATCACTTCATAAGGTTCCATTTCATTACAGGCCTTTGCTGCAATTTTCTGGTATCTTTTCATGGCTGTCTTTCTAGCTACCATTCTCACAATAAAATGTCCAGCGTGTGCCCCAAGTTGTATAGTATACACACCTTTTAAGAACCATAGAAGTCGCACACACACATACACATACACACAAACTAAAACCATTAATTTATTTGTTTTGGAGGAGTTTGCTTTTTTCTAGGAAAATCATAGTTTCATGGGTTCATAAATTTAGAAAAGAGATCTCAAAAGTCATAGGATCCAACTTCTTCATTTTAAAGAGAAAGAAACTGAGGTCAAAGGAAATTAAGTAACTGGCTCAAGGTGACATAGGTAGCAATGGGTAGAATTGGGATTCAACCCCAGGCCCTCTGATTCTAAATCTAGCATTTTTGCATTTATTTATGCAATGACACTGTCCAAGGGTCATCTGCATGAAAATTTTCTCAATGATGGTGGCAATGGATACAGATACAGGTGTGGGAGAGATCCATGTGCAGAAACTCTAGAGAGGAAATTTGTTCACCCACGTGTTTTGTTTGTAATGACATAAATATTTCAAAAACATTTTCCTTGATAAAAATACACTTTATAGTTGGCACATTGTGTTTTCTAAAGGGCTTCTCTACATCTGCACCTCTTTAGAATACATCTTTTACCTGCAGGCTGTTGCCTCTGTTTACTAGGTAAAAATGTATTTAAAAGTCATACAACAGACTCTGGAAACATAATGAAGTACACCTGCAGAAAGATTCAGTGCTGGATTCTGTAGAGAAATTAATCTTTTCCCCCAGAGCCCTTATCAGGAAGTCCCTCTAATGTGATAGTATTTAATATGCCTTAGAAAAACATCAGGCTCTCTCTCAATTGCCCTCCTTCTCCGTGAATTCTTTTCAAATGCAAGATATCATTAGCGTCACCAACTATTGCTCTGGATGTCTTTAAAAACAGGATAGATGATTATCTATCTGGGACAAGATGTCTGTAGCACAGTCTAAATCAGAGTAGAAGGAGGAAGGCATGTTGAGAAAGGAAGATGGAATAAATGAGTTTTCAGGTTCCTTTTCAGACCAGGAATCTATGATTCTGAAGCTCTATCAACTCTGTTATCTGGCATTCTA
>CM053585.1:468581755-468597693 GCA_028646515.1 Pseudochirops corinnae
GAAGTACTTACCTCTGCTAAGTGGTGGAGAGGTTTTTTTTGTTTTTAAGGCAAAAATACCTGCCCTCAGACGGCTTATGTTCTCATAAAGTAGACAACATGCAAACAGCTGTGGACATACAAGATATCTGCCATGTAAATGAAAAGTAATCTCAGAGGGAAGGCAGTAGCAGTGAGAAGGATTGCTGTGGAACCAAAAAAGGGCTCCTTCTAAGGCCTGAAGGAAACCAGGTAAGCTAGGAGGTAGAGGTGAGGAAGGGAAGCACTCCAGGCATAAGGGACATTTAATAAAAAAGGTTAGTGGTGGAGGGTTGTATGAAAATCTCCACACATCCCTCTGGAGGCAGCTAGGTAGTGCAGTGGAGAGAGAGCTCTGGAACTGGAGTCAGGAAGACCTGAGTTCAAATATGACCTCGAACACTTACTGTTTGACCCTGGCCAAGTCAATTAAATTCTGTTTCCCTCAGTTTCAATAACCATAAAATAGGGACAATTATAGTATCTACCTTACAAGGTCCATATAAGGATCAAATGAGATAGTATTTGTATAAAACAATACATTACCTGTCACATTTCTTGCTGTTGATGTTCAATCATTTCAGTCATGTCCAATTCTTCATGAACACACCCTTGAGAGTTTTCTTAGCAAGGATATTAAAGTGGTTTGCCATTTCCTTCTCCATTTTATTTTACAGATGAGGAAACTGAGGCAAAGAGGGTTAAATGACTTGCCCAGTGTCACACAAGTAAGTGTCTGAGGCCAAATTTGAACTCAGAAAGAGTTCAAGGCCTGACTTCAGGCTTGGTGAGGAATCTTCCTGATCCTAGTTCTGGCACTCTACCCACTGTGCCACCTAGCTGCCCCCAGCTATATGAATGTATGCTTAGTCTCTTCTCTTCTCTCCTTGAACAATGAAAATAGTAATAAAAACATGATGGACCAGCTGAGGAGAGTCAACAAGATCTAGATTTAAGTGTCACGTTTAGCTATGTGACCCTGGGCAAATCACTAACTTCTTAGGATTCTTCAACTCCTTAAGTTTATCAAGTCACAACGAAGATGCTGACCTGCATAACTTCTTTGGAAAATGAAACTGCAAGGCCATTCCAAATGCCTAACATAAAGGTAAAAGAACTGTTTGGTACATATTTTGTGAGGGAGCCCTTTGAAGGTCTACATGGAGGAGAGAGATGAAAATACAAGCGGCATAAAGATGTGAGCCTTAGGCATAACTTCATTTGTGTACTTGTCTAGGTTGGAGGGTGCCAAGGATTCTTTATGGCACTTACCAGGGAGTAATCTGATGGCTGCTCCATGTCTGGCCACAACTCTGAGAAAGAGAGAGAGAGAGAGAGAGAGAGAGAGAGAGAGAGAGAGAGAGAGAGAGAGAGAGAAGCAGAAGACTCACTCATAAATAGCACAAAAATGTGAATATTTTGAATTAAATCACTTTCTACATTTTATTAAAAAGAGTAGAGTGTGTACCATAGGTTATCAATAATGAGAAGAAGCTTCTTCACTCCTAGAATCTCAGGCCTGGCTGTGATATAAGAGAGAAAGACTGGGAATTTTTCTAAATAGGAATGTGGTTAGTAGGCAGCAAAATCAGGGAGGGTCAAGTTGGAGGCTGCTACCCCAGTTTGGGTGGCAGGAGTTGTCATAGTTGATGGTATGGGGGTTACTTATGTATCCTTCTTTTATTCCCTTTGTCTCTGTCTATTGTCTCCCACCACTGGGTATCTCAATAAGCCACTTAGACTTTTTTTTAGGCAAATTTAAATGTTCCCAAAAAAGAACTATTGCTTTTGTATCATCGTCCACTCTAATTCTTCTTCAAGATCCCTTTTAAGTATTAGGGCAGATACAATGAATTAGGAAACCTGCTTAGGACCAGAACGTATCTCAGAGGATGATAGAAGCATAGGTAAAGGCAAATATTTACCATCCATAGATAGAAGCAAGTAGGCAAGGCTTTTTCAGGAGAAGTTGGGAATGGGAGAGAGGAGTGGTACAGGACAAGGGCAGAACAGGAAGAGAACAAACGGATCCCCACATAGCCCAGTCTAAACATAATCTATGCTCCCTATTTTTCCTATAGCCCCAATCCCAAAACACTTTTTCCTCCATATAATTTTATGACTTACTAGGCTCTCTCTCATTACCCAGTCTTAATAGAGAGTTGAATTGAAGGGAGAAAGAGGAAATTATAAACAATTAATGACGAAAACTGAATTAAACAGATGTTTCACAACTGATGACCAAAATAGAAATTGTGTGTTTCTACATGCTTTACTTGAATGCTCTTTGACTTACAAGGAGAACATAGGAGGCCAAGTATACACATCTCCATAAGGTTCTGGTACTGGTCTCTCTCTGGTAGACAAGCAGGGTACAAAATAGGGTGCTATCAAGTCATCTGAAAAGCTTTTAATAGAGATCTTGCGATTTCCTTCTTTGCTCAGAGTATACTGTGAAATTCATTATAAATGGAGATTTATTCAGATTCAAATCCAGAGAAACTTGATGGGTTTTGGCTGGTGCTCCTGAGTCCCTCTGGGTAGGCAACAAGGGCCTTAAGAAATTCTTATCTACATAAGCAAAGGGTTTGTCATTAATTGAGGAATGGGGAACTTGTACCCCTCGTAGACCTATAAAAATGTAATCATTAAAAAAATCTGCATGCAGGGAGAAACATTAAGAACCTGATTTATGAACTTCGGAGAAATATAATTTCAAGGAAATAGTGTTGTTTTCTATTTGTCCCGGATAAGATTCAATACCCTTTGAAAGGGTACTCAGTAGCAGGGTAAAGAATTTTGAACTGGACTGTGTCTATGAAAGTATCCATTGGCAAAGAACCACCATCGTACGGAAGGTGGCAGTGACTGTGGAATTGTCCATCAAAAGGAATGCTAGGAGTGGCAACAGTGATGCATGTGATGAGAGAGAATAATTCTGGAAGAGATCATGGAAGAGACCAAGGTATAATGGGATTTGAACTGAGTCTTGAAGGAAGCTAGAAGGTGGAAGTGAGGAGAGACAATATTACACTGGGGACAAATAGGGAAAAGGCAATAGAACAGGACTGAGATATGAAGGAAAAGAAATATATTCTCTTATTTCCTACTCCTAACTTTCTTTTTCCTCTTATTTGTTAATTTAATTTAATTATTTTTGTTATATTTTAAGTTGCAAGCTCTCTCTTTCCCTCCCTCCCCACCCCACACTTGGAAGAAGTCCCCATTTTACACACACATACATGTACATACATACATATATTTATGAATATATATATGTAAAAGCATGCTATGCATATTTTTGTTTATCAGTTCTTTCTCTGGAGGTAGATAGTGTTTTCCTTCACAGGTCCTTTGAGGTTGATTTGAGTACTTATAATACTAAGAATAACATAATTGTTCACAGTTATTCCTTGAACAATATTGCTTTTACTGTATATGACCAAGATAAAGTCAAAATGGGTACATGATTTCGATATAAGCAGTGATATCACAAGCAAATTAGAGGAGCATGGAATAGTTTACATGTCAGACCTATGAATAAGGGAAGAATTTATGACAAAACAAGAGATAGCATTACAGGATGTAAAATGGATAATTTTGTTTATGTGAAATTAAAAAGATTTTGCATAAACAAAACTAATCAAGCCAAGATTGAAAGGAAAACAGAAAACTGAAAAAAAAATATTTATAGAGACTTCTCTGATAAAGTCCTTATTTCTCAAATATGTAAAGAACTGAGTAAAATTTATAAGAATGCATGTCATTCCCAAATTGATAAATGGTCAAAGGATACGAACAGGCAGTTTTCAGATGAAGAAATTAAAGTTATCTAAAGACATATGAAAAAATGCTCTAAATCACTATTAATTAAATAAATGTAAATTAAACAACTCTGGCATACCACCTCACACCTATCAGATTGGCTAACATGATAGAAAAAGAAAATGTAAACATTGGAGGGAATATGGGAAAATTTGGTCACTAATACACTATTGCATTCTTATGAGTTATGAACTGATTCAATCCTTCTAAAGAGCAATTTGTAACTATACCCAAAGAGCTATCAAACTGTGTGTACCTTTAACTCAACAATATTACTACTAGGTCTGTATTCCAAAGAGATTAAAAAAAAAAGAAAATGACCTATATGCACAAAAATATTTATAGCAGCTATTTTTGTGGTGGCAAAGAATTGAAAATTGTGGGGATGCCCACCAATTGAGAGATGGCTGAACAAGCTGTGGTATAGGATTTTGATGGGATACTATTGTGCTATAAGAAGTAACAATCTGTATGGTTTCAAAAGAAAAAAAATTTTGTGAAGGTTTATATGAACTGATACAAAGTGAAGTGAGCAGAACCATGATAACATTACACACAATAACAGCAATATTGTTAAGATGATCAACTGTGACAGACTTTTCTATTCTGATCAAAGCAATGACTCAAGACAATTCTAAAGGACTTATGATGAAAAAAAATGCTATCGACCTCCAGAGAAAGAAATGGTGTCGTTTGAGTGCAAATTGAGAGATACTTTTTTTTAAACTTTATTTTCCTTGCGTGGTTTTTTTTTTTTGGTCTGTGTTTTCTTTCACAATATGACAAATATGGATTTGTTTTGCATGCCTGCCCATGTATAACTTATATTAAATTGCTTAGCTTCTCAAGGAAGGGGAGGAGATAGATACAAGGAAGGGAAAGAATTTGCAACTCAATTTTTTAAAATGTTACATGTAATTGAAAAAATCTTTTTAAAAATAAAATATTATGGGGTATTAAATCTGAGTTTTGTGACTCACTATTATATTTTGCTATTTCCACAAAAAACATATCCCCATTAAGTACAATCTTTAAACAAGCTGAATAACTGATCTTCAGCAAATGGTAGCTCTTTTATATTTATCTAAGTGGGATAATTTAGGTATATGCTATGTCTAACCATTCCATTGCACAGTTTGAAAGTAGTTAAATGGTGAGAAGAAATAGGGAGATATATCTGTCACTGCTGAGTAGCTTCAGTGTAAATGGAATATTGCCCATTTCTGAGAACACTCTGTAAATTACAACTTGTTTTACTGACTAGACTTTAGAGTTAAGCATGGTTATTATTATTGTCATGGTCTTAATATAAAGAATTGAAGATATTTTTAGTCAGACCCATTGCAAATTTTGCAACAAGCTGCCTTAATATTTGTTATGCCCTGAAAATTAAATTTAAAAATCTTCTTCCTAGGATTGTCAACCTAAATTGTTATAATCAATCCCTATCAGTATTCCAATTTAACTACATTTAAGATAAATTCTGGAAGGATCATGACCTCCAAAAGAAGATGGTGAATGACTAGACCTTCAAAAGCAAAGGTCAAGGTGGCATTTAGAATGCTTACTTACAAATGAGCTAAAGACTATTCAGAATTAATTATACCCTGAGATTGTAGCCAAAACTTTGGGATGTGCTGCCCAAATGTTTTAAACAGTCATTACTGAAAGAACAAAATGCCAACCACTGGAACCATGGCAGAAGCAATTGAGGGACAGAAAGACCTGCCTGCCTAAATTGTCTGAGTAATTTCCAAAATTGCCTTGAGCTCATCTTCTCCAAAGACTGATCCTATTTCAGTACATTGAGGGCTTAGGAAAGATGATGGCATACTCAAATGGAAATGTGCTGTCCTCTGAGGACTTCTACATTCCCCTTAAAAGAAAAAAAGACATTTTAAGAGAAGGGATTTGCATAGCTTCATGAGACCCTTATAATAATAATTTTTTAAAAAAGAGTCAGAAATAAAAATGCATTCTAGCAAGGTGCCAAGCCTATTTCTGTCTCTATGAATGTTTAGATTTTAGTGCTTTGGAATGTATTGAGTTTAATATAATAAAAGTGTATTAAATACTTAACACAAAACACTGTCAAGAACTAAGGATACAAAGATGAAAAATGGTGCCATTACAACCATCAAGAAACTGAGTCTCTCATTGGAGTTATCTTACATGTACTCATATAATCAAAGTGATAAGGTCAAAGGACAGTCACTTGAGGAGTAATTGAAGGAAGTGGTCATGTTAAGCCTAGAGAAGAGAAGACTTCAAAGCGGAGAAAGTAGTGATTATAGGTTTTTAAAGAATTCCTATGGAAGAGAGAATAGACAGGTTCTACTCATCCCAAGAGTGCAGAATTAGGAACAAAATGCAAGCATAATGAAGGAGAAAATGTAGACTTGGTGAAGTGAAAAACTAGCTAACAATAGTAGGTTCATTTTCAGTGAAATTATTTGAGTAAAGACTAGAGATGGTCCCTTAAGTAGTTTACTGTAGATGGGATTATTGTTTACTTATGACTTGAATTAGATTTCTTCTAAATCTCTTTCCAATGCTGAGTTTTTGTCAGTCCCTAATAGATCCAGATCAAACATGATAAGAAACTTTGATGCAAGAGACATCACTGTCAGGCTCCATTTCTTTCAATGGGAAATGGGGAGGGACTTACTGGGAAGATTTTAGTGACCTTAATAGTAAAAGAGAAGTTTGAAAAAAGGTATGGTTTAGGGAGAAAGGTAATGAGTTCAGCTCTAGACATACTGAGTTTAATATGTCCATAAGATACCCACTTTAAATTATCTAATAGTTATAGATGTGAGACTGACAATTACAGCAGTCAGGGCTGGATAAGTACATGTGAGAATCATCAGCATAAAAAATTATAATTGAATCCTTGGGAGCTAATGAGATTGTCAAATAAAATAGTACAGAAAGAGAAGAGAAGAAGATCCAGGACAAAGTCCTGGGAGATACTCATGTTTAGCAGGCATGGCATGGCATGGCTGATGATCCAACAAAGGAGACCAAGGAAAAGTGAAATCAGTAGGAGCAAAAGTAGGAGAAATTAGTGTACCAGAAACTTAGTAAGAAAAGAGTGAGGGTAATCAACAGTGTCCAAAGTGGTAAATAGGTCAAAAAGTATGAGGACTGAGAAAAGGCCTTTAGATTTGGCAATTAAGAGATCATTGTCAACTTTGGAGGAAGGAGTGTTGGTTGAATAATAAGAGAAGGAGCCAAACTATGCAGAGTTAAGAAGCGAGTGAGAAAAGAGTAAATGGCAGTACATTTTGTAGATAGTCGTCTCAAGAAGTTTAGTCAAAAAATGGTAGGAGAGATATGGGATGATAGTTAGCAGGGGTGACTGAATCAATTGAGAGGGTTGAGTTTTTTGTTTGTTTCTTTGGGTTTTTTGGGGGGGGTTGTTTTTGTTTTGTTTTGTTTTGTGTTTTTAGTTTGAGCAAGACAAGGGCATATTTGTAGGTAGTAGGAAAATGGCCAGTAGAAAGGGAGAGATTGAAGATAACTGAGAGGGTGGGAATAACGAAAGGAGTGGTCCTGAGGAGGAGATGGGATGGAATGGGATTACTTGTGCATGAATTGGCCTTGGCAAGGAGAAAGACTACCACATCACGTGAAATAGGGATGCAGGGGCAGATAGTGAGAGAAGATAACCGAGTGATGTGAGTGAAGTAAGGAGTGAAGAAGATGAAGATCTCAATGAATTTGATTTTTTTCAATAAAACATGAGGAAAGGTTTTCAGCTGAAAGAATGAGAAAGAGAGTTATGAGGTATTTGAGGATGCCTGAAATGATTTGAAAGTGTCTCTGTAGTGAGTGGGATAATAAGTAAATTAGAAAAAATGGAAGGGTTGCCTATCAGTAGTGAGGACCTAACTAAAGTTATATAACATTAATTTATAGTGCATTCAGTCAGGATGGTTGCCTGCTTTTCTCTATCTTTATTTAGAAATACACATATAGGCTCAAAGGTAGCAGTTGATGACAGTAATCCAAGGCTGAGAATTGATAGGGTACAATTTGTGATATTATAAAAGGCCAAAAGACTCAAGAGAAATGGATAGGATAGTATAGAGTTGAACTGTCTCACCAAGGGACAAGGTGGGGAAAGCAGGAGAGTGTAGCTTGTCCAGGATGATGACCTGAGAGAAAACAATAGAGTAGAGGGACTAGAGATCCTAATGTGGACAAAGAGCAGAATTTGATATTGGAAGGCAGAAGGAGAGGTGAAATACCATCAACTGATCAGATAAGAGAATTTCAAAGTTCATAAATATGGAAACAATGAATTTATAGGTGATGTCAAGATGTAGCAGAAAGCACCCTAGGATACCCAGGGTGGCTGCTAGGACAGGTTCCTAGATCTGCTTTTCTAAAGGAAGCCAACTCAAAATGGGTTAACAATCCTACTTTAATCAAACATATCATTTACCTAGTTCAGGGGGGAAAGTCAGCACCCTGAACTTCAGAGAATAGAAACAGAAGTTACAAACAGACAAAAAAATACAGATGGAGAAAGAGATCAGCAGATAGGGCTTCCAGCTATCTGACCATTACATCCATACCTCATTAGTTACCAGAGAGGGAAACACCAACATCTGGGTTTTCAAAGCCGGGAGGCTCAACAGTTTCCCAGAGTATCATCTGGCCAAATCACACAACTCTTGCCAAAGTGAGCCCCAAAGCAAAGAACTCATCAAGGTATGTATAGCCTTCTTCTGGATCAGAGAATGCCACAACCCTCTTGATCCACTGTCCAATCACAAAGTAACAAGGTGTGGGCATTCCTGAAAAACAAGCCTCCCACCACAGGCTCCATGTGACCACATTCAACCTACTAGGGGGCAGAATATAGTTTTAAATCAGGGAAGGTTCTAAGATTCACTTAAGCCTATCAAGGGGCCATGGGACAGGGAAGATCTTCAGATTCCCAGTCCCATAACACAAGATCAAGAGCATGATGATCTCTGTGTTTAGCTGAAATGGGGTAGAGGAATAGGTCATGTAAATAAATGAATTGAGAAATCTGAAAGTTAAAATGTTTGAGGGAGTATGAATATAAATACATATATATATATATATATACATACACACATATATACACATATATATTTTTTTCATAGCTTCATGAGATATTATAATAATTTTTTTTTTAAAGAGTCAGAACTAAGCATGCATTCTAGCAAGATGCCAGGCCTATTTCTGTCTCTAAGAATGTTTAGACTTTGGTGCTTTGGAATATATTGAATTTAATACAATAAAAACATATTAAGTATTTTACACAAAACACTGTCAAGAACTAAGAACACAAAGATGCAATATATGTATATGTATATATATATAGAATTAATACATATATAAATATACATACACACATGCATATACACATATGTATATGCATATATGTGCATATATGTATATGTGTGTGTGTGTGTACCTATTACATATTTATGAATGCTGATGTCCCCTAGTATGAGGGCAAGATTTGGCGAGGCAAGGAAAATTGTGAGACAGGTCCTGAATTCACTGAGGAAGTCAGGGGAGTGTCCTGGAGGTCTGTAGACAACAACTCCCAGGATTTGGATTGGGTGGTACATGTGAATTGTGGGAATCTTCAGAAGAGCAGAGGTTACTGAATGACAGTGGTAGGAGGACAATCTGGAAATGACAACAGGGAGCAAGGAATTTTCCATCTCTCCCACCTCAATCAGTGTGTCGGGGGAATGTGCTGGAAAGAGTAACCAGGGAGGCTTTAAGTAAGAAGCTTCTATTTAGGAAACACTGACATATATTTTCAAGTTAAGATCTTTACTGGTTTAATTTTATCTGTGCTCTTTCCACGCTAAGTGTAAAATTTTCTTACCTAAACTGAGCTTCTGGAAGCTCTGATTGAAAGCCACATTACTGAGCAGCTTTTGAGTAAGCTTTTGAATTGTATGTTTTCTCTCTTTTGTATGCAAAAGTCCCACAAAAGCCTCAAAACAACATTGCATTCATGACTACATTGGCAGAGGTTTTCTCCTCCTTTTGGCAAGCATTCGTTCTCTCTGGGGTTCTTGCAGAACTCAGGCCAGACTTATTCAGTTTGGTTAGTCTGTGTTTATGAAACAAGCTTATCTTCCAGAATGAACATATGGCTCTCAGGCAGAGGAATCACTCAAAGCTGGAGACCAACTAGCATTTGCATTAACAGGAAGCTTCCTGGTTTCAGCAACTTTAGGCTGAATATCAGATAGTAAGCAATGTCCAGGATTATAGAATTCTAAACCATTGGAGCTAAGGGGAACTTGGAGATCACCTAATGCAACTCCATTTTTCAGAGGGAAAAAAGTGAGTCTAGGAGAAAGAAAATGGCATGCTAAAAGGTAATAGTTAAAAAATATATGGCATCTAGTGCAGCTAGGTGGCACAGTGAATAGAGCACTGACCCTGGAGTCAGGAGGACCTGAGTTCAAATCTGACCTCAAACACTTGACACACTTACTAGCTGTGTGATCCTGGGCAAGTCACTTAACCCCAATTGTCTTGCCTTCCTCCTTCAAAAAAAATACATAAATAAATAGATGGCATCTTATTTTTGAGATCCCAAACACTCACATGTAACAAGCTGTCTCTGTTTTAGACATTCCCATTTTTCTCACTTAACACTTGACTTTTTAAATGGAATTTTAATAATCTGAAACCTACATTATACTCAACCAGTCTGATTCAGTCCCTTGTGTACCTCTAGATGACATCAGAGGTGGGAAAAACAATCAGCTAAAACCCAAGTGAGACTACCCCTTTGTCCAAGATTCAGTTTTCAGGTATTTCGTTCTTGCTCTAGAAGGCTTCCTAGACTGCCCTGTTATATAGACTTTTCCAGGATTGTGCAATTTCTGCCCTTTTTCTTAACTTTGAAGGTTTTAGTTCAATTTATTGTCCTGTAGTGAACGGGGTTTTCAAGAAAAACTAGCACCCCTGGCACGAAGGCCTGTTGAGGCCTTTTCTGGGTTGTTCATTCACTTTGGTTTCCACCTGCCACCAGACTCTTACCTGTGGCTATGAGAAGCTGCAGTATGAACAACGGTCACACTTAGGTAAAAGCATGTTGGCAGATGGGCTAAACCAGATGGAGGGTAACTGACAGGCCTCAAACCCATAGTTGACTTAGAGGAATGTCTGCTGCAAGCATATGAAAACTTTCCCTGGAATAGGTAAATGAGAACAATTTGTTCCAATGGACATGAAGGCAGCTGAAGCAGGTGCTGTGGAATGCTTAGTCAGATATCAAAGATGCCAAGGTTATCCACTGAATCCCAAGGCATTGCCAGTCATCTTGCCTTTTGTCTTGCCACTAGACCTCAATAACTCTGGAAGAGAAAGTGAGACTGAAAACTTTGTGCGACTCTGCTTCACATGGAAGTCAAGACAGCACCCTGTGATGTCATTGGTTCTCTTTGAAAATAAAGGATGAAAAGCAACAGCAACATTGTCCTGGTAGAAGATTCCTTCTTTTCTGATTAGGAAGATGGTATAGCTGAAGTCAAGAGCATATCCAAGCTTTTCAACAGGGCCATCACTGAACTTCCTTACTCTTCCAGCCAATGCCCTAAGACCCTTATATTCAATGGCTGATGATGGATCTTTTAGTTGAAGCCTTCTCTTGTTGCTTCTGCCTTGCTTCTTATGCTTTGATGCCCTCAGTGTTTCCTGAAGGCTCAAGCCTTTGAGAGCTTAAGTGCCATTGAGATTCCTCAATTCCATGGATAAGCAGGAGATAAAACACATAAAATAAACGACATTTTCATTCAGCACTATTGGGCAGTCTGACTCCTTTGTAGAATTTGCACTATTACATCAATCTGGGACATACCAATATATCTATATCCCTATCTTAAACTCACTCCATTCCAGGAATGTTTAGCATGACCTTCCAAAATGAAGCAACCCACCAACTATAGCTGAGCCTTCTCTCTCTGTCTCTGTCTCTCTGTCTCTCTGTCTCTCTCTGTCTCTCTGTCTCTCTCTGTCTCTCTCTCTCTTTCTCTGTCTCTGTCTCTCTCTGTCTCTGTCTCTCTCTGTCTCTGTCTCTCTGTCTCTGTCTCTCTGTCTCTCTCTTTGTCTCTCTGTCTCTCTCTGTCTCTGTCTCTCTCTCTGTCTCTGTCTCTCTGTCTCTCTCTCTGTCTCTCTGTCTCTCTCTCTGTCTCTCTCTGTCTCTCTCTCTGTTTCTCTCTCTCTCTCTCTCCCCCCTCCTCTCTCTCTTTCCCTCTCTTCCTGTATGCTGTCTATCTGACTCACACTTTCTCTCTCTATCTCTGTCTCTCTCCCCCCTTCTCTCCCTCTTTCCCTCTCTCCCTCTCTTCCTGTATGCTGTCTATCTGACTCACACTTTCCCTGGAGGCAAAGTAGATAGTTTTTTTAAAAAGGATTTTCCTGGTAGTTCTGTGTAGGAGGACATTGACTTCTTCCCCACCACCCTGCAGGCTATAGGCTCTATTAGTTATTTCTACTCAATGTTAGCAGAAACTATGGTGAGGAAAAATTATTGCTTACACGGAATTCTGAAAAGAAACTTCAGTAAGAGTAAGAGTCAACAAAGTGATAATGCCAATTAAATAACTGTCCACAGTGGAACTTAGTAACCAGAAAAGGAGACAAGATCTACAAAGTAGCTGAAAACCAAATGCTTCCTAACTCCATCAGAGATAACAAATGAATTGACTGTTGATAATCAGAGAGTGGATCTATGGACCTTAATCACTTTCACTTTGGGTTGTTGCTATTTTTCCCTTATAGGTAGCCTTTGGAGCCTATCTATATACACATCTGGAGACAGAAAATAGTAGAATATTCCCTCCTCTGGCCCTTTCTTCTAAAATGTAGGTTTTAACAGTCAAGTTCAGTCACCCCTTTGCTCTTCCCTCCAGGAAATTCCTACTCCCTCCTCTTCACATTACACTCCTATAGAGTGCTTTCTCCTGCTATTCATGGTTGGAAGGGAAATCAGGAAATGTGACCTGAGTCACATTTCTGTGTCCTTACTTTATCACAAATCACACACACACACACACACACACACACACACACACACACACAGACAACACAGGTGCTTTGATATCATTAGTCTAGTAAAGGTTTAAAAAAAAACCTAAAAACTAAAAATACAATCATATACACTGCATTTGTGTCTTTTGTCACTTTTATTAACAACAACAAAATTAAAACGTAAGACTCTCTCTTGATTTGTCTCAAGCCCTGACCAGGAGAATGCCTGACACTTTTTTATATAAGGAATTAACCATGAGCCCTTCCTATATTACTTCATACCAGTACCAAATATTGTTCCTTTCTGTTGTAAGCACTATATTTGCAAATAATGAAATATATAGTTAAAAAGCAATCAGAATCAATCCTTTATATAAACTAACCCAGCTTGATACTATTTAAAACATCAAATCAATCACTTTAAAGAACATAAAACTTTAGGTTTGATTACCCATCCTTTTAGAAAGGTAGAAAGAAGGGGAGAAAATAGCATTTCACTGGTTGCCTGAATTCTCATCCAAAACACTCATCAATAATTATTCATTTCTTATGTTCTTATTGCAACTATCCATTTGCCCTCTTGGATGAAGGTGCCAGCTACCCTAGCTAATTCAACAGCTGCCTCTTCCATGATCTCTTCCAAAATTACTCTTTCTGATCACATGCACCACTGCTGCCACACCTTGTATTCCCACTGGTGGACAATTCCACAGCTATTGTCACATGCTGTACAACATTGCCGCTTTGTCAGTGGATACTTTTATAGACATAGTTCAGTTCAAAATTCTCTACCCTGTTGGGGCGGCTAGGTGGTGCAATGAATAGAGCACCAGCCCTGGAGTCAGGAGGACCTGAATTCAAATCCAGCCTCACACACTTGACACACTTACTAGCCATGTGACTTTGGGGAAATCAACCCCAATTGCCCTCCAAAAAGTGAAAAAAAAAAGTCTCTACCCTGCTTCTGACTGAGTGCCCTTCCAAAGGGTATTGAATCTTAACCAGAACAAATAGTAAGCAACACCATTTCCTTGAAATTATACCTCTCAGAAGTTCATAATAGCAGACTCTTAATGTTTCTCCCTGGATGCAGATTTCTTTTTTTTTTACGATAAGATTTATCTAGGTCCAAGAGGGATAAATTGAGGTGCCCCACTATTGTAGCTTTACTCTCTACTTCCTCCTATAATTCATTCTTTCAGGAATTTGGACACTATGCCATTTGCTTCATTTATGTTTAGTGCTGGCATTCATTCCTTCATTATCTATGTTACCTAGTAGCAAAATAGAGTTTCCCTGATTACATCTTTTAATTAGTTCTATTTTTGCTTTTCTTTTGTCTAAGATCATGATTGCTATCCCTGTTGACGCAATAAATACTGCTCCACATGAACTGAGGCTGAGTGAAGTCAGCAGAACCAGGACAACATTGTACACAGTAACAGCAACATTGCGTGATCACTGGTTTTGATTTTCAGCAATGCAGGGGTATAAGACAACTCCAAAAGACTTATGTTATCCACATACAGAAAAAAGAACTATAGAGTTTGAATACAGATTGAAGTATACTATTTGCTTTCTTTCTGTTGTTTGTTTCTTCTTTCTTGTGGTTCTTCCCATTGGTTCTGATTCCTCTTTACAACATGACTAATGTGAAAACATGTTCAATATGAATGTATATGTAGACCTATATCAGATTGCATGCCATCTTGGGGAGGGGGAAGGGGAAAAAATTTAGAAGTCAAAATCTTGTGGAAATGAATGTTGAAAACTAAAAAATAATTAATTTAAAAATGTGAACAAACAAGCTATATCAACACGTTGACCTATATTTGGGGGGAGGGAGGAATATTCTGCTCCAGTCCCTTATTTAACTCTGTGTGTGTATATCTTTCTGTTTCAAGTGTGTTTCTTATACAGCATACTGCTAGACTACTTTCTAATCCATTCTGCTATTTTCTTTCATTTTATGGGTGAGTTCATCCCATTCACCTTCAGAGTTATGATTGCTAATTGCGTATTTCTCTCCTTCCTATTCTCTTACAGTTATCATTCTCTTTTTTAACCTTGTCCTCTTTTCAAGGTTCTGTTTTGCTTCTGATCAAAACCTTCCTTAATATACTTTCCTTCTTATCCCCCACCTCCTCTAAACCCCTTTTCTCCTTACTTTCCTGTTGATTTAAGATGAATTTATGTCCCCAAACATGTATTTGCATAGTCTTTCCTCCTTGAACCCGTTCAGATGGAAGTAAGTGTTGCCTATTCCTTCTCCCCACTTTCATTTCCTGCATATAAACTCTTTCTTGAATATCTCTTTTATGTAAGAAAATTTTCTTTATTCTTCCTTTCCCTTTCCCCCTCCCCTGGTGAATCCCTCTTTCATATCCTTCCATTCTTCTTTGGAAATCATCCCAACATAATAGAAACATATTGATGTCCTCTATCTAAGTAGACTCCTTCTAACAGTTCTATTGCTGATAAAGTTCTATGTGATTACAGGTATCACCTTCCCATTAGGAAAATAAATAGTTTGACCTTACTTAACCCCTTAAGATTACTCAGTCATGTTTACCTTTTCGTGCTTTTTGTGTCTTGTGTTTATATGAAAAAATTTTCTATGCAACTCTTGTCTTTTCATCAGGAATGCTTTACATCCCTATATTTCATTGAATGTTCATTCTTTCCTTGACAGGATTATACTCAGTTTTGCTAAGTAAATTATTTTTAATTATAATTACAGCTCCTTTGCCTTCTAGAACATCATAATCCATGATCTGTCTCTTAATAGCAATGTTTGCTAAATAAATCTTGTGCGATCCTAACTATGGCTCATTTCTTTTTTTTTTTCTTTTCCTGAATGCTTGCAGTATTTGATCCTTAATCTGGAATTTCGGGATTTTGTTTATTATTTTCCTAAGAGTTTTCTATTTAGATTTCTTTCAGGAAGTGACCAGTGGATTCTTTCCATTTCTACTTTTCCTTCTGATTTTCAAAAATCAGGGTAATTTTCCTTTATAAGTTCTTTAAATATTATGTTCATGATTTTTTGTG